>CM053622.1:349739399-349761413 GCA_028646595.1 Phalanger gymnotis
GAAGTAATTTAATCCAACCTCATTTTACAGATGAGGAAACTGAGACCCAGAGAGGTTAAGTACCACAAATAGTAAAGGGCAGAGCAGAGATTCACACTCGGGTCCTCAGAATCAAAATTCAAATCTTATTACCATGCAAAAACATCTCCTTCTTCTCCAGGTAAATATTTGTAATGTACTTTGCAGGACAAAATGGAGCTTTAAATTCCTTCAACAATAGGGCCTTGGGGGTTCCTTCTATGAGGTATTCAATCCACCTTCTTTCCTACTAACAGTCCTGAGCCTTAGCACTGGGCACTATTATACATCTAGACCCAAGGGGTGTAGCAGGAAAGCAATGAATAAAACATGCCATTAGCTACCCAGGGGAATCAGCCTGACGGCTCTATAGTCATGGCTTGCTGGAGCACCTTCGGAATATGGGATCAGAAGCACAAGCTTCTTGGTTATTGGCATTTGGGCCTGCTTGAATGGTATAAAACAAGCAGAAAAGGGCCTCATCCTACTGCCGTAATAAAGCCTCATTAGACTGAGATTTGATGAACCAGCAACATGGGCTTTGCAGGCTTGGATTCTCTAATTTAAGTATTCAAGAACAAGGGCAGATTGTTACAGTTGGTGAATGGCAGGATAGCAGCCATTTGAGATAAAATGTCAGCTTAAAAGCCCACACTTCACAAAGTGGACCAGAAACACCAGGAGCTCATTCCTTGGGGAGGTGAAGAGGGGGTAGGTGTTATTTTTTCAGGTCACTTGAATTTTTCAGTTGATTGAATATTAAACCGATCTCTACTGATCTGTAACAGGCAAGTGTGGGCCAGCAGATTATCCATAAAGAGCTGGTTTTTGCTTGCCTTTAAGAAAGCCAGGGTGAGGGGCGATGTTCATTTGAATAAAGATCAAAGGTAAAACCAGACCGCTAACACTTCTATGGGCCAGGCACCCTTCTAGGTTGGGTCATTTCCATGGGCCTAGAGAGTGGGAGGTGGGAATTTACAAGCTGATCAAAAAGTGTGCATCATGCTGGATTTTGGAACCCCTTGTCTAGCTGTGCACATGCTTTGCTGTGACCTTTTAAAAATGGAACCAACAAAAGGCTTTCACATCTGTCTGCTAGTCATGTCCTCACCACTAGATATCACTAGAGGACAAGTTTATCAGAGCACTTACCTCTGCAGGATTAACAAAACACCCCCCTCCTGCCTCCATTAATATTTTAAAACTGTATTTGTACTGTATACATTTTACGCATCACTATATTCTGAGTTCTTTATGTTTAATGTGACATTCCTTCCTGGAAAAGCTGTTTTATCCTATTTTTGCTGCAAGCTGGCTTTCTGTTTAAATGGGACTAAATTCCCAAATGCACAGAATGCATTCAGATTTTCATTTGTTATTAAAATGTCCTGGTAAAGATGTGCATGCCTGATTTTTTTTTTTAAACCTGAGGAGGAACATTTGTTCTCAGGAGGGCTTTCCATGTCTTAACATCAAAAACTCTAAACTTGATTCCCCCTTTTTATATAATTCTGGCTCTTTGGAAAGGGTTCCTGATATCTTAGAAATGAGGAGGCACCTTGAGGGGTCATCTTGCCTTCAGAAAGGGCCAAGCCTAAACCATCCCTGACAGATGAAAATCAATCTTGGTTTTGAAGACTTCTATAGAGAAGGAGGTATTTATTTTAAAAAAAGGCCTTTTTTCTGCTACCTCTTTGGTCTCTCCCCAGACTCCCCACCTCCCCTCAGCTTTTCATTGACTGATCTCCTGGGACCAAGGTCAATAGGAAGAAAAGTGTTTTGGGAATATCTGTATTCAGCAGGAACCCAGCCAATAGAGTAGAGGACTTCTCTTGTGTTTGGAAAGGGACCTTCCAACTGCATTTTTTTTATTAAAAAAAACTTCTTTGTCATGAAATTCAGGGGCTTGTGGGCAAGAGAGACACAAATTTCAGTTGAGATTGTCTTAGACTCAGCTAGGGTTCTAGGAGACAATCAGGAATGAGCTTCAAGAGGGCTGGCTAAGGTTGCCTACCAACCCTTCTGCCCTCCAAGCTCTTAACTGTCCTCTTACATAGTGCCTCTCACATAGTAGGCAGTTAGTAAACGTTTGCTGAATTGAATTGTTTAAATGTTAAAACGTCAGAAGCTTTGCAGCAGAGCATACTGTAAAAGTATAGCATAATCTTCTGACCCTAGAATCAGCTTCACTTTTCCCAAGACCCTTGCCCTAAGTATGTGGCTTCTGGCTGTTTGCGAAGGTAATACAGCCTGTACAAATAATTAATACTATTTAAATAATTTAATTTAATAATTCAAGTAATAAATTAATTATATACAATACCAGATAAACTTAAAGACTGTCTCCTGTTCTGGGTTCTGTTGTTTAAGAGACAGGTGGAAATGAATTTGGAGGACAGCCACAAGAACTATTCAGCCACAAAAACACAGGAGCAGAACCTATGAGGAAAAGTTGAGGTTTCAGAATTTTTTTGACTAGGAGGAAAGAATGTGGGAAGTGAAATGTGAATGTTTTTGCCAGATCTAATCACTGGGCTGACAGTTAGTTATTCACTCCTCCCTTAGGTGGTGTTTGGGAGAAGGTAGAGAGGAATGCAGGGGATGTAGATTTAGCTTTCTGATCTGTCAGAAGGGACTCGTCCTTCTTGGAAATGCTGGTTGGATCCAGGGACCGAGAGATACCCCCATTCACCGTTATCTTTCTGTTTCGGGGACTTAGTGATTTCCTGGAAAGTATTTTGCTTCTCTGATGAAAAACATGACCTAAATGTTAATTAGTAAGATAATCTGTTGATTTCTCAGTGAATGTGTGTGTTCAGTTGTTTCAATCATATCTGACTCACCATTCTCCATTTGGGGTTTTCTTGGCAAAGATACTAGAGTGGTGTGCCATTTCCTTCTCCTGCTTATTTTACATATGATGAATGGGGGCAAACAGGGTTAAGTAACTTGCTCAGGGTCACCCAAATAGTAAGTGTCTGAGGCCAGATTTGAACTCAAGAAGATGAATCTTCCTGACTCCAGTCCCAGCTCTCTATCTACTGTGCCCTATTTTTTTGTTCGCTTGTTTCAGTTGTATTTGACTCTTTGTGACCCTATTTGGGGTTTTCTTGGCAAAGACACTGAAGCAGTTTGCCATTTCCTTCTCTAGCTCATTTTACAAAAAAGGAAACTGAGACCAAAATGGTTAAATAACTCCCCCAGGGTCATACAGCTAGTAAGTGTCAGAGGTCAGATTTAAATTCAGGTCTTCCTGACTCCAGGCCAAGCACTCTAGCCACAGTGCCACCTAGCTGCCCCTTCTCAGTAAATAAAGACTTTTAAAAATGACTCATTCAGTAATCAGCTTTTTCTGACAGTTCAGATAACCTTGACTGAGCTAGAATGGATTCTACTTTCAAAAGTCCATTTAGTATATATAGTTTAAGGCTAGTCTCACCCCATAGATATGAATACCTTTCAGAGATGCCAGCACCGTGCAAAATTGTGAGCTGTGTTACGATGTATGCTGGGACTTCAAATGATTGGATGTGGAAGGATGACATTTCAGAGTCTATTATATTCTTTCCTGTTCTCCCCACTCACTGAGGAAACTCTCACAAGGTTGTTGTTGTTGTTTGTCATCCTTTTTTGAAGAGTATCAATGACCTCACAGGGCATGTGAATTGGATTTAAGTGAGGCAGAGTCACACAAATTTGTTAACCTCACTCTCTCTTCCAGAGTCACTGCAGGTCCAGTGGCAAGACGAAAGTCAGGACAGCTGGTGATGTCCTAGGATGTAGTGGATGACCTCGGAGTCTATGATTTCTGACTAAGAACAAATCGTTCACATCCACCCGTTCTGCCTGGGGAAATCTTCACATGCTTGGGGTATACATCCCCCAATTCACTAGCGGGTTTGAGCCCCCTTGGTTACCCTCAAGCTGGTTTAGCCCATCTGCTGAGGTAGTTTACCAGGCTGTGGCCACTGTGCATACTACAGCTTCTTAGAGTTATAGTTGAGAGTTGGGTGAGGAGTGGACACTAAAGGTGATTGGGCAGCCCTGAAAAGGGCTCAGCTAGCCCTCCCACCAGAGGTGTTGGTCCTCCCTGGACATCCCATACACCATTGCAGGGCAAAAGGGGGCACATTGATTATGTCCTCATTATTTCATAGAGACATAAATTATAGCCTACTTTTCCATTTAATTATACTTTTTATTCAAAACTGCTGTAACTACTAAGTATGAACATTTATTAATCTTTAATTACTATATTTTACCTGTAGTACTTAATTTAGAGTAAGACATAAAGAAATTAAACTACCTAGGCACAATTAGGTATCTTACTCCTCTTTTTACTGAATTTAATCACTTAATCCTCCCTCCAACCTTTAGTATAGCATACTTTTCTAATTCACCTTGTAGCTTTCTTAGTATCCAAGATATTTTAACACATACTTGGTTCTGTACTGAGAAAGATGGCAATCGCTCTTATCTGCCATAAAGAAAAACCCAGCTCCTAGTCATAGTTCTGACATCAGGGAGAAAGTGGGGAGGGCACTGATGAGGCATGTGGTTTCTCTCTCTATATTTCCTAAGTTAAAAGACTTAGAAATCAGGTGCAGTTGCCAAATCACTAGTCACAGCATTGGGCAAAGAGAACTGGCAAGGTTAGCAGGCAGTGAACCCCTGGCCAAACCCCCAAAATGCAAGCCCCACGAGAATGGAGTGGACATAGAAAAGGTTCAGCAAAAAAGTTCTGAGGGGAGATACTCACACAAAATAATCAGGAGGAGGGACACATGCAGGTCAGTCCTCTGAATTATTATATGGAATTAGATGTCCAATATGAGGAAAGCAGGGTGAGCTTTTATAGGGTTCTTATCTGAGTCAAACAGAACCAGGCATTGGGGGTAGGAGACATGGGACCTGTGACCTGGGTTGTTAGTTAAGTTTCAAGACTTGGGGATTAAAGGGAAAATTGGTAGCTAGTTAATATTCAAATTTATTGTAGTTTAGAAAAGGAGCTTGGGCCACTACTATTGGTCTTATTCTGACAGAGTGACTCAGGGTGGGTTTCTTCTTCACGTTTCTGTTTAGCCCTTCCAAGAGGCTACTGTGATTCTCACAAGGGCTTGTCCACAGCTCCACAACTGCTACTTAGCTTTTCGTTAAAAACCCTTGTTTGCGGCTTCCTTCTGACACAGTCATGACCCCCTTCAACACATTGATGATGCCTATGGATCCTTTTCCAAAATATTTTTTAAATTCAATAAATAAATAAAAATTATAATATACAAAGGATTATAAAGGAAGTCAATTATACTGAAATATCTATATAGATATCTATCTATATCTATATCTATCCATCTCTCTCTATGTCTATCTCTATCCATCTATCTCTATCTCTATTCATCTATCTCTATCTCTCTATCTCTCTATCTCTCTATCTCTCTATCTATCTATCTATCTATCTATCTATCTATCTATCTATCTATCTATCTATCTATCTATCTCAACCAAATTCCAGCCTGAGAATCTCTACAATCTAAGCATTTTATCTTTTCTGTAACCCAACCATAGTCTATTCACTCTGATTAGGGACGCTAGTCATTTAAACATCTTTACATACCTGATCAGTGGGAATATCCCTACTATTCCCTGCTGTCCCCCCTTGTGTCTTCCCTTGTCTTGTAGCAAAATAGAAAGAGAATATATGTATATATATATGTACATATACGTACATATATAATTTGTATGTGTGTATATGGAGATACACACGATGAGAACACACACATATAGAAACTGTGTATGTATAATTTTAAAAATGTTTCTAATAGCAACAAAACATGGATAGTCTTCTGTTTCTCTCTCACCTCTCTCTTTTCCCCACTCTCCACCCCTCCACTCAGTAGCTTCCCTACCAGCTAGTCCCTAAATCTTTTGAAGTTTGCCCTGAAGTCAGGAATCCAGCTGCCAGGTGTTTACTGATTAATTTGCATTGAATGTCCCCTTAACAACGTTATCAATGTCTGAGTCGCAAATACCTCCAGTCTCTAATAGAGATTGCATTTTTTTCCTCTAAAATGCTTGGAATTAGACCTTCAAGCTGCACCCACACAGGACTACTAAAATATATTTACAACCACGTACTGATTAGTATGAACACGAACCCCCTGGAGTGGTTCCATATATCCCAATTCTCACAATTCAAAGTTATAATTATGTTAAATATGTAAATTGGTTCCACTCCAATAGAAAAATACAATATGACCACCATTTCTTTTCATTAATTGAGACCTATATGTATACAGGGACAGCTAAGGTGGCCCAGTGGATAGAATGCTGGTCTGAAGTCAGGAAGACTCATCTTCTTGAGTTCAAATCTGGTCTCATACCCTTACTAGCTGTGTAACCTTGGACAAGTCACCTAACTCCCTTTGCCTCAGTTTCCTCATCTGTAAAATGAGTTGGAGAAGGAAATGGTGAACCTCTCCAGTGTCTTGGCCAAGAAAACCTCAAATGAAATCAGAAAGTGTCAAACAACAAACAAAAGCTGTAACTTAGCAATAGCTAAATTTAAAGACCAAAATATAAAGGGATTTCTCCACAAGGAACCGCCCTCTTTCCCATTTTTGGTATCCCTCTTCCATTCTTTTGGTAACTAAGATATCTCCCGTTAGTTGTGCCACACCTCTTGGTGCTTCACATTCCGGATCTTTCCTTACGCCTCCTTGGAGTACCACATATATTTGCTTTGCTGGGATCCTTCTCCTAAGTCCACCTGCTAGAGATAAATGAGGACACTCAAAGTTATACTGGATTAGAAAGAGTTGAAAGAACTGGGAATCTTTAGACTGGAAAAGAAAAGTTTTTGGAAGAACTGCTGACTTGATTGCTGTCTTCAAGTATTTGAAGAGTGTAGCAGCAAGCACCCTGGCATACCCAGAATGGCTGCTAGCACAGGTTCTTAGATCTGCTTTTCTAGGAAAGACTGCTGAAAAAGGGGTTAACAATCCTAATTTTAATTACATTCGCTAGTTCAAGGGAAAGGTCAGCACCCTGAATGTCAGAGAAAATATAAGCAGAGAAATTAGCATAAAGACCAACAGACAGGGCTCTTAACTGCCTGAACCAAAGCAATATTGCTATATGCTTTACATACACCACTGGATCGAGAGAGCCTTTACATCTGAGCAGTTGGGGAGCTTTGAACATACAGCTACTCAGAGTCTCAACTAGGAAATCAAAAGATACTTCTCATAAGCGAACCCCCAAAGCAAAACCTCACCTCAGAGCATATATGTATACACTTTTGGCTCAGAGCCAGAAGGTATCACAATCCCCTTGACTCAGTGCCTAATTAGCTTTAGTACCAAAAAGTGTCAAAGCCTTCCTACAATCAAGCCTTCCCCTAAGCAAGCTCCTCCTTAGGCGAGACACTCTCCCAATGGGCTCCAGGTTAGGCCTATTAATGTTCTGGGAAGATTTTATTATCCCATTAACATAACAAAGAGCCATCACATAGAAGGAGGGGTGTGTTGGAGCCAGCTAATGCTACTTAGAGCTGATCATTAAATGTCCAGAGTGAATATTTAATAATAGCTAACATTTATGTAGCTCTTACTATGTGCTGGGCACTGTGCCCCAGGGTTTTAAAACATCATCTCATTAGGACCTGACAATAACCCTGTGAGATAGATATTATTGTCCCCATTTTACACACAAGGAAACTAAGGCAAACAGAGGTTAAGTGACTTGTCCCGGGTCACACGACTGGTAAATGTCTGAGACTGGATTTGAGCTCAGGTCTTCCTGACTCCATGCTCAGTCCTCTAAACACTGTGCGACCAAGCTGCTATTTAAACCTCAAAAGTAGAACATGATAAAAAAAATCAGGGCTTGATTTATTGTTTTGTCAATTATGTAGAATTAAGAAAGTTGTGAAGAAAATATTAATAATGCAAACTGAGCTTCAAAATGCGTGATACCTTTTGGAAAGCTGGTTATTAAAGATTTACCAGCATTCCTCTGCGTGGAAGAGACTTATTTTGCTTGACTTCTGAGGGCAGGAGTAGGTAGAAGGTATAGTGAGGCAGATTTTGGTTGGGAAATCCCCTCCCCCCAAACTTCCTAACGACTAGAATTAGAAAATGGAACAGAAAACCTTATTAGGTAGTGAGTTGTCTATCACTAGAGATATTTAAGTTGTCCTATCATTTAGAGCTGGAAAAAACTTTAGAGGGTGGTAAATTCCAATCTTCTTTTTTAAACGAGGAAACGAAGGTCCAGAGAAGGAAACAGCTCACATTTCTTCTAGGCTTTGAGGTTCACAAAGAATTTTTTTTCATAACGACCCTACGAGGTAGGAGGTGATCTGTATGGATGGGAAAACTGAGGCTCTAAGGGGTAAATGGTTCTTCTAAGATCACCCAGGTAATAAGTCCCAGAGTCAGACTTCAAAGGCAGGTCCTTTGTATTTAAATCCAGCATCCTTCTTACTGCCATCAACTGTCAGAGAGGAATTCCTGCTCAGGCATGGACTACTTCTGAGGTCCCTTCTAACTTGAGAATCCTATGATTTATGGCTGTTTGTTCTATTTGTAACTGAAAGAAAAAAGATCCCTTAAATTTTTTTCCAACTGACAGCATGTAGAGAGGAGTGTGAAAAGAGGCATGTAGGTGGTTTAGAGGATAGAGCGTTGGGCCTGGAGTGAGGAAGACTCATCTTTTGGAGTTCAAATCCAGCTTCAGACACTTCCTAGCTGCATGACCCTGGATAAGTCACTTAACTCCATTTGCCTCAGTTTCCTCATCTGTAAAATGAGCTGGAAAAGGACATGGCAAATCACTCTAGTATCTTTGGCAAGAAAATCCCAAATGGGGTCAATGAAGAGCCAGACATGACTGAACAATTGGAAAGAATGTTGGACTTGCAGCCTGTAAAGACTTGGTTCTGAACTAAACCTCAGTTGCCTCACCTGGAAAATACAGAAGATTCTATTTGCAATATTTGCCTCCCTGGTTTGTCGTCAGTAAAATGCTTTGTAAACCTTAAAGCCTGGTAGAAAGATGAGTTTTCGTAAAAACAAGAATCAACAAAGTGCTTATTTGGCACTTCCCGTGAATTATCTAGTCTATATAGCTGGTTATCTTACATGAGTATCTTGTCTCTTGCTGGATTATAAGCTCCTTGAGGGCAGTAGTTGTGCTTTTGAATTTCTCTAGTGTCTTGCACATGATCGATGCTCGAATATCTGTTAATAGCCTAACAAATGGCCCCCTGGAAATGAGAAAGGAATTGAAGAGGGATAGTGGTGGTGGTTGAGAAAAGGAATTTCTTTTTCTAAAAATGAGCCTGTTAAGCCTTAAGAAATATCCCCAAAGGTGAAGGTATTCAACAAATACTCTAATTTAATCTGTCAGTGTTTCTTTGCTGTTGCATATTTACCATTTACATCAATTTGCACTTTCATATAACACAGTTATAGGATTTTATATGTGCCCATAAAAAGTACAAAACAGTGAGTTACCTTTAGAGCTGTGCAGACAAAGTAATGCGAACCACAATAAAAAGCAGGAGTGATGGGTGGGCAAACAAACCCCAGGTACCAAGTGAGCTCTATGCATGTCAGTCGCTGCTTCCCTAGCCCATCCTCTTGCATGAGCTATAGGCATATGTAGGCTATTTAGGGGCTGGGAAGATAATAACTCTGTGTCTTTGCCCACCTTCCAGACCTTACTTGGAGACTATATTTGCTACCTACCTGGTCAATTGAGGTCCTGGCTCATGCCCTAACTTGTGGGGCTGAAGCTAAGAGACTGGGGGCTCCCAAGGAAGGAAGCTTGAATGAGTTCTTGTCTGAGGAGCAGCTGCTCTGGTTTCTCATCGGGGAATGGAGGTGATGATGGTTTTTTGAAAGCTAGGCCATCAGAAACCATGTCTCAGAAGGTCATACCAAGCTGGGAAGACTGAGTAGAGAGATGCTTGGGTACTTTGTCAACTGAGGACCAACCTAGCTGAATTAGACAAGTCCCTTCTGGTTGGCCAGTCTGTGAGGGCAGTAGGGTGAATAGACATCGGACAGTGCTTTCTGCTTTTATTCTATTGCCTCCGCTGCTCTCAGCAGACTGACCACAGCTCATGCCTAACCCTTTGGACTGGCTTTCCCAGTCCCATTTTACAATTAGAAAAGATTTTAAACAGATAGTACATATGAACCAACATAAGAATCTTGATTTCATCAGTGCAGCGAGTGACTTCACTGATGTAGATTACAACTCTCTCTCTGTCTTAGCATGGATGTGGGCTTCATGAATTGAATTTGGTTTAAAAAAATCCATTATTTGGTGAGTGGGCAGCCTTTTGTCACTGAGACTTCCTTTGTTCCTTCCTTCGTTCCTTCATTCCTTCCTTCTTTCCTTCCTTCTTTTTCATTCCTTTCTTCCTTTATTTCTACATCACTGTCACTATGCCTTAACTCTGTCCTCTCCCTCAAACAGAAGGTTGGGGGATATCTCCAGGACCATGGCTGGTAAATCTTCATTGAGGAAAGAAGGTCTTACTCCCAGGAAGAGAAATTGAATTTAGGAATTGGTAAGAGAGAAGAACCCACACAAAGGCCCTAGGTTTCCATACCCAGCTCCAGGGGGAGCAAATTCTGGAAGGCAAGACCATGATCAGCCTTACCAAACCAAATTCGCCAAACAAGGAGGACCAGCTTCCAAACAGTGGGACAGAAAAACAGAGTAGGTAAACATGGGTGAGAAAATATAGAGTTCCTAAGAAAAATCAAAACATATACCAGCTTTGTGCTTAAGACCTTGTTTTATAGGCATCATTTTTATTTCTTTGTGCCTGTCTTTTTGGCTAGTAAAAATGTTTTCTGACTTTATCAGATCTCCACTTACTGGTCATTGGGGAGCAAATGGGAAGTATTACTTCTGGACCTAAGAAAAGTCAAGGAGAAACTGTCTTAGTATTTTGGGGAACTTTTGACAACCCCCCCTCCAACTGCCAGAGAAAGTGTGGTTCAGGGCTGAGACAATAATGTATTATTCCAGGCAGTAGAAAGAGCCAGGCCTGTAGCCAGAATGGATTATTTTCTATTGCTTAATCTGGTATTCAAGAGTGAATCTCTAAATGCTTTGCCAGCATAGGGAGAGAGAATCAGGTGTTTGTGGGTGAGGGCACAGGGGATATTCTCGGCCCTACTCAGTTCTCAGTATCTGGGCTGTTCTTAGTCCAAGGATGGCCCTAGGAACAGGGCCTCACTAATTCCTACAGGCTTCCCACCTGGGGCTTTGAGAAAGCCCACTCCCAGACCCTATATACCACTCTGACTTGGAGACATCATACGTTAGTCACACAGCATTATATACACCTCTCATTTAAGCCTTGCATCACTGTAAGGTAGATATTAAAATATTATATTAATTTTCCAGGTGAGGAGAGTGAATTCCGGAGACCTTGTCTAAGGTCACAGAGCTAGCAATCAGCAGATCATGGACCTTTGTCACTAAGTGGGGTGCCTTCTTCCTTCTCTCTGATCTCAGGTTGCTCAGACCTCACTCCCAACCTTCCTGCCACTTCCTTCTTCCTCCTTTTCTCTTCTGGTTGGGTGGATGATGACCCTTATTCCTATGCCCCCTGATGGGAACCCAGAATCTCCGCTGCATTCAGAATCTTAGATCTCTATCCCCTTCCCAATGGTGTTGGTCTGGTCCCCCACAGTCTCCTTATCCTGTAGGACAAACACTTCCATTCAGCTTGAAAATGGTGGGGCCTTGACACCTGTCTAACCATGGGTCCTTTAGGACCACCAAGCCTTTCTGTCTGCCCTGCAGAAAAACTCCCCTCTATGTGTTGTTTTCCCCAATTAGAATGTACGCTCTTTAAGATTAGGGACTTTCTTTTTTCTAGTTGGATCCTCAGTGCTTAGAACGTGTTTGACTCCTAGGAAGCTCTTCAGAAATGCTTTTTAATTCATTCATTCCTTCATTTCATTCGCCAGCCACAAACCCAGGTCTTCTGATTCCTAGTCTATGGCTCTTTCTCTGACAAGGCATTACTCTCCTAAAGAGGAGATTTCCTGAAGAGATTTCCTGCTGGCCCTTTGAATCTTCTTGGGGCGAAAGTGTCCACCTTGGCAACTTAGTTAGAGCCACCAGGAGTGCCTGACATCTGTCTCATTTGGCAAGAGAGGCTGCTTCCTTCTAACAAGAACCATGAACAGCTGTGTACAGCTGCTGCTGGACTTCTGCCGCTCCTAACCTCAGGTGGGATTGTACTGATTGAATTTCAAGCCTTCTATGTTTCCCGTGTGAAATGCTCATATTTAAACATTGGACTTGAATAAAATTATATAGTAAGTTTCACTTATTTATTTTATTTTACTAATTGGAGTCTGAGCATCTTGAACTCCATATGCAAATGTATGCTAAATAAGACACAAATTAGTATGTTGAGATGCTTCCTACCTCTTTTCCCCCCAACAAGTCTGTAGCCTTCCCTGAAATCAATATAGTTTAAAAGAATAAAAAAAAAGCTAGCTCAGCTTTTGTGTAGTTCTTGAGCCTTGCTCCAATTCAAAATCACTTAGTGAAGGTTAAATTATGCCTGACAATGAGGAAAACAGCATAGTCTAGTAAAATTTCCATGGCCTGGGTGTGAAGAGACTAGAGTTCTAATTGTGGCATCTTTGATGGACAAACTGTATGACCTTGGGCAGCTCATTTTCATGACTCTAGTTTCAGTTTTCTTATCTGTAAAATGAATGGTTTGGACTAAAAATGACCTCAGGATCGCTTCTATCTCCAAATCTTATGGCTTCCTAATCATAAACTGACAAGATTCCCTAAATTCCCTTCTGGTTGGGAAATTCTCTAAGTACATGACCTCTGTGTACTTTCTAGGGGGCAGGGAGCGATTCAGTTCAGGGATGTGCTGGAGTCAGCTCTCACCGGCTTGTACGAGCCGATTATTACATTTTCAATGTTTAGATCACAGAAGTTTTCCCTACAAATTAGGGCTTAATTTGGTTCATTTTTTGTCTAAACTTAAGAAATGTCTAAAAATGATTTCCCTTCAAGAAAAACAAAAGCAAAAGTAAGGAACCCTGTCCTCCGGCAATAACATTTTTAGTAATGTAGGGAATCTTAACCTTTGTTGTGTCCTGGGTATCTTTGACAGTCTGGTGAAGCCGATGGGCCTTTTTTGGAAAAATATGTTTTTAAATGCATAAAACAAAATAAATAGGATTACAAAGGAAACCAGTGGTTAATGAAAATAAAGACTTTTTTTCAAACAAAAAATAAAGTTACGAAGGTATAAATAATAGAGATTAAACTTAAAAGGATTGCATATATTCGCCCTAAGAACCTGGTTATTAAACATTTACCAGCATACTTCTATATTACTCCATAAACATTGCTTGACCTCAGCAGGAATGCAGTAGAAGGCAGCAGACTGGAGTCTTGGTGACTCAGGCTAACAATTATAAAAACAAAATAACAAACAATAACAAAAACAAAATAACAAACAACAATAAAAACAAAAATAAAAAATGATAATCAATACGTACAATACTTTAAAGTTTGTGAAATGCTTTATACCTATTATCTCAATTGACACAACACCACTGATTCAGTTGTGTAGTTAAATTATGGTGAAGGCTGAGTAAGTGAATAAATATATGTGAATATAATGGAATATTAAAGCCTCATAAGAAATGGCGAATATGAAGAATTCAAAGAAACCTGTGGAGTCTCATCTGAACTTCTGCAGAGCAGAGAAAGCAGAGCCAGGAGAACACTATATGTAGTGACTACATCAATGACAATGTCAACAAGGCTAAGAGATGGAAATGGAAACTCACATGAAATACAGTGACCAGAGACCTGTGATGATGACCCATACTTTTCTCTTCTCACCAGAAAGGTGAGCGATTAGAGGCATCCATACATTGTCAGACTCAGTGGCTCTGTTGGCTAGTTTTACTCAAAGTGTTTTCCTTTGTTACACAGAGAGGCGTCTATGGGAGATGGGGCAGGTTACTGGGAAAGGGATGGGAAAAAACACCCCAAATCAATATTCTTTTGAAAAATAAAAATAATTCTGGTAGAGTCCTAGTGAAGGCTATTGAATATCTTACTGATAGAACACAGGGCTTTTGGGGGTCACACTGGAGAGAGAGCTAAGAGGAATGTGCAGGATGAGAGAAATCTGAGAAACCCAAGTTTTTGTCACCTGGTCACTTTGGCCAGGTCATTCACATGAATAGACTTGCTCCCCACTGGGGAAAATCAGTCCTGGAGCTACACTACAGAGTCATGAAGAGGAAGCTAAGGGGGAAGGAGTCAGTGGGGGGAAAAAAGTCCAATTGTGAATCACACACAAGGCGCTTCTGACAAGAGGCTAGGTAAAATTCTGTCACATTTCCAGCCACTTCCTTCTCCTAGGCTTTTTATTAAACTCAGCAGATTTTAATTTCATTTTTAATTTTTTTTTAGGATTATGAAGCTTCAGCCTCTGACATGATATGTAGATAAAAGAAGTCACAGGGGATAAGGGTGAGAGGAATCTTTAAAGAGACGCACTTACGATGTTTTCAAAGCTTTCTGACAGTGACAGGTGGGACACTAGAGCATGAGGTGTGCTGATTGACACGGTGCCCATGTCAGCCGGGCCAGCTCCAGCGAAGGCCCTTGCTGTGATGAGCTCGGGCCATCACGAGGCTGTTTGAACAGACTAAAGAAATATATCAAAAGGCAAATTGGGAGTCAGTGATAAAATGAACAGCCCGTGATCTCCAAGTGAGATTACGGTGGTGCCGACGATATGGTCGTCCTTTAAAAAAAAAAAAAAAAGGAGATTTTTATTCTAAAGAACCATACTTTGGCACAACTTTTTTTTTAATGAAAAAGGAGATGAAGAGATCAGAACAGGCTCGATCACCACTGCCAGGTCAAAGATAAATCTTTCATTAGGAAACGCTTCTTCAGTGTGTCCTTTTGACATTGGAGAGTATAGTTAGAGTCTGGATTTGAGGCTTTACCTTGGCTGCAATATGCTAAAATAAACAGAGACAAGTGTCATGTTTTATAGGAGAAGAGCAGTGATAAAGAAACCAAAGATTAATAATGTGTTTTCCCTGTCAGAGCTGTGCTCCTTTTAATCCCATTTAAGATCTGTATTTGCTGAATATGCAGCAGCTGGGAACATGTGTTTAGGTAGCAGGAGTGACCGGAGAGTCTCCGGCAGGAGCCCGAGAACCAACGGCACACAATGGCCCCCATGCAGCCCTTCGGTGCCACTAATTAAGTCTCCCTCCGGCACCCAGGTGTTGGGGTGAGCAGGGGAGGAAGCTGGGCACGACAGGAAGAGGGCAGGCAAGACTCTTGCTGTGTTTGTGCTGTCTTGAATAGCCTGATCCTTGGGCAAATGTCCAGAGGTTCTAGATACTACCTATCTCCAAATTAAGGTTCAGGAAGACCCCAGTAAACAGCTACTGTAGTGGAAAGGAGTAGATTTAGGGAAAAGAGGAAGCTGGGTTTGAATCCTGCCTCTGACAGTAGGATGCTAGATTTGCTTTTTTTTTGTAGGCAAAGGAGGTTAAGTGACTTTCTCAGGGCCACCCTGCTGGTAAGTGTCTGAGAACAGATTTAAACTTAGGTCTTCTTGGTTCTAGGCCCAGTGCTCTATCCACTGTGCCACCTAGCTACCTCAGCCATTTCCTTTCTTCAGTGTGCCCCCATTTTATAAATGAGGAATGGAGGCAAACAGGGTTAAGTGACTTTCCCAGGGTCACCCAGCTAGTAAGTGTCCAAGGTCACATTTGAACTCGGATCTTCCCGATTCCAAGTTCAGTGCCCTATCCACTGAGCCACCTAGCTGCCTGTTTTAGTTTTGATCCTAGTTTAATGCTGAAATGTTCAGGATGATCTGGTTTAGTTAGTTCTCAGTTAGTTAGCAGACTCATTTTCACCTGCACAGCTCTCTATGGTTTAATTAGGTGATATCCCTCCTCTTCTATCCTCTTCTTCCATACTCGTTTGTCAATGTGTTCTTTTGGTCTTTGCAAATACTCTAACTTGATATTGCATTTGGCTTCCACGTCTTTCTACTTGGTTAGGAGTTCAAGTGTTGGCTGGCTGAGGCTCTTTTGGCTTCCTCATAAGGGTGATTATGTTGTTTAAACTTTTGTAGAAAATAATGATGACCAAAGTCAATGCCTTTTCCTTTATAAGTTGCTCTTTTTGGGGCATCAATAATTTTTTTAAGAAGTGAGGTTGAATTGTTAAAATTTTAGAGTCTTTTTTTCTCACCTTTATCTTTTCTTCTAATTTGGTCTTGATTTTGACCTTTGTTGTAACAGGTAAAATGCTGCACACTGACAACTGATTTAGAAATGAGATCTAAGGAACCAGTGATTTCTCATCTGTTAAGACATAAAATCCAGGGTGTGCTAGAGTCAATTGTTAAATCTTCAGTGTGAGCATTTACACCCCAGAAATCAGTAAATGCTACAAACCAGGATTTGATTTAATGTTTTTTTGATTATCTGGGCTTAAGAAAGTAATAGAGAAAATGTGAATAATGCAAAATATGCTCCAAAGTGCATCATGCATACATTTTTTTCCCCTCGGGGAGTTGTTTATTAAATCTTTACCTGCACGCCTCTGGAGCTAATCAATTTCATTTTTATGCATTGTTTCAACACTCCCTATTTGCAATGCCTCCTGACTCTTTTGGAAGACAGTATTCATGGTCAGAGGTTTCTGAGTCATCCACAAGACCTTGGTCTCTTTTGTTTATTCTTAATTCTGAACGATATCCTTGCTTTCTCTTTCTAGCCCCCCTGCGTTTGCACAGTCTGTCTCCCATACCCGGAATGTTCTCTCTCCACATCCCTGCCTCTTGGAATTCTTTCAAGACTAGTCTCAAGCAACACTTCCTATGTGAAGCTTGTCTTGATCCCTCCAGGTGTTAGTACCTGCCTCCAAATTATTTTATATATATTCTAGATTAACTTATCTGTGTAGTTATTCCCCCCCCCCCATTCCCTTACTACTTTCCCCAATGGAGAATTTTGCAAGATCCTTGAGTGCTAGAACTTTCACTTTTCTTTTTGTATTTCCGGGCCTGGCACAATGTCTGGCACATAGTAGGTCCTTAATAAATGCTTACTGAATTGAATTGACACGTCCTTCCTCTCCTGTGTTCTGAAGTTACGGGTTTTCAATGTCTATGTAATGAAGCACATGAAAACTGTATTTCCAGTTCAACTACATTTCCCACGATGCCTGTTTAGAGTTTCCAGGACTAAAATCCTGTGATGTGAATGCCTGAAACCTGAGGTTGTCATTAGTAGGATAGAAGATAAAGGAGAAAAAGACAAGTGAGCTGTGAAGATGAAGGCTATAATGGTGCCATCCAGGAACTCAGTAGTCCTAGCATGTTCCCGAGATCCAGAGAAGGGTGTTTCTGAGCTACCAAAAGCAGGGAGCTACATCAGAGAATCTTGATTTGTGGAATGTGGTCTTCTGAATGAGCATGTCTACATTATGGGCCATGCTCACTGTATTCTCATTGTGGGATATGAAGCTAGGTATTCCTGGTTTCCTGTCCTGTGCTCCATCCATATTTCAAAACTGGCTGTGTGATGTTGGGCAAATCGTTTATCCCTGTTTGCCTCAGTTCTTTCAAGGGCGGCTAGGTGGTGCAGTGGATAGAACGCTGGACTGGGAATCAAGAAGATTCCTCATCATAAGCTCAAATCTGCCCTCAGACATTCATTAGCTGTGTGACCTTGGGCAAGTCATTTCACCCTATTTGCCTCAGTTTCCTCATCTGTAAAATGAACTGGAGAAGGAAATGGCAAACCACTCCAGTGTCTCTGCCAAGAAAACCTGAAACGGGGTCACAAAGAGTCAGGCACAACTAAAATGACTAAACAACTCCATCCACTGAACCATAATCCCCTATGGGAAACCCTTTCAGATTTCCAAGGGCTTGAAATTTGGCTCCATCTATTATTCTGACAAGCCAAGGTAGTTTTGTCTAGGTACTTATACCAGACAAACTTGACTTACTAGCACCTCAGCTAACATGGAAATCTTACAGGATGACCTTGAAAATGAATTATTTGTAAACCAGCCACAGCAATACGAAGGCTCAATATCAAATTATCTGTGTACGGTAATTGTGAGCTTCTCGTATTTGTAATATTGATCCTTTTCAATATTAAGAAGGTTTTGTTTGCATCATGGAACAATTGAAGGTGAATTGAATCATCAAAGCCTGTGTTGCAAACCATTCTAACAGAATGCTTGCATGAATGGTTTCTAGTTCAAGGAATCTCACAATGGCTTTCCTTCAGAGACTCCTAACAATGCACATTCTTGACTTCTTGTCCTTAAAAGATGGCAGCAGTATTCAGTGCTGCCACAATGGTATGCACAATTATTTGTTAATTTGCCATGTCTGCAGGTCTTTCAAGGTCACAGAGATGCTTGTGGTGTTGTGGACAAACTTTGGATTTAGAGTCAGAACACTTGTGTGTGAGTACCAGCTCTTCCACCTACTGGCTGAGTGACTTTGATTAAGTCATCCCACTTGTCTGGGCATCAGTTTCTTTGTTTGCAAAATGAATATGTTAGAGTAGAAGATCTCTGGTGGTGAGTCAGAGGACCTGAGTTCAAATTCTAGCATTCTACCCCTTACTGTGGGGGACCTTGGGCAAATAGCTTAACTGTTTTGGGTCCCAGATTCCTCTTCTATAAAATAAAGAGTTTGGTTTAGATGACATCTAAGTCCCTTCTACTTTTAGGTATATGATTTTATAATTCTTTCAAGCTAAGGTTCTATGATTTGTTGGGACCACTTTAAATATAGTTCTGCCTGGAAGCTTCTCAAGGTCCCTTTAATCCCTGAGATTTGCTGATAATACTTCTGATTCTTCTCCAGCTTTACATAGATTCAAATTTACCTTCGTGATTAAAACTTATGAAAACAATTGGGGAAACATCCTGGGAGCCACAAATCCCTCGTGCTCTCTTGCTCTGATCCCAGGACATAATTGCAGGCAGGGGCAGCTGAACACTTGTGAATAGTAATGACCTTGGATGTAAAAGGGGGATAATTGTTCTCAGAGAATTCTGAGAGGATTGCTTAGGTAACACTTGAAAAGTGCTTTGCAAACCTCCTGCAAAGGGTCTAAATATGCAGGTAGCTGTATCACTTGAACTGCAGAGAGAAAAAAGGAGGAGGAAACTGGTAGCATTTTATTGTGAGAGAGGTATTTATGGGTTTCCTGACCAGAGGAGCTGATCCGGTCACAGGGTCTCTGCCATCTGACCCCTGCTTGTCATCACCCAGCTTCTCTCCTCCGTCAGGTCCTTGCCACTTCTCATCCAGAGAGCTCTTCTACCTGATCTCCCTGTCTCCAACCTCCCAGCGCTCTAGTCCATTCTACATGCTACTGACAAATGATAATTTTCCTTAAGTGCCTTTGTGATCACGTGACTCCCCCACTCAACCAACTCCAGTGACTTTCTATTGCTTCTAGGATAAAATATAAGCTTCTCTGTTTAGCTTTTCAAGCCCTTCACAACCTGGCTCTAGCCTGTCTTTTCAGCTTCATTGTATGTTACTCCTTATCTGGCAGCCAGTGACCCTGCCAAACTGGAGGTAACCAGATGACACAGAGGATAGAACCCTGGGCTTGGAGCCCAGAAGACCTGAGTTCATATATGACCTCTCATACTTACTAGCTGCATGAACTTGGGCAAGTTACTTCTCTTCTCTCTGACTCAGTTTCCTCAACTGCAAAATGGGAATAATAACAGCACCTACCTCCCAGGATTGTTGTGAGGATCAAATTAGACGATACTTGTAAAGTGGTTAATAAATACTTATTTCTTCCCTTCCTATCCTTCTCTCTCTGCTCCTCACACATGCCACTCCATATCTTCATTCCCTCGCATTTGTTCTAGCAATCCCACATGCTTGGAATGCACTTCTTTCTGATCTCCATTCATGGAGTCCCTCTCTTTCTTAAAGACACAGCTTAAGCACCATCTTCTCCATGATGACTTTCCTCATTCTTCAAACTGCTAGTGCCCTGCCCCCCCCAACTACCTCATATGCACCTGTATTTATTCACTTCATCCACTTTATCTGTGGGTTTTTATATGTATCTGTTGTCTCCTCCGTTAGAATGTGAATTCCTTCTGAGTAAAGATTGTTTCACCCTTTGTCCCTTCTATCTCCAGCACCCAGTTTAGTTCCTAGCACTTAAACACTTGGTGATTGTAGTCTGAAACAGAAATATCATGTATTCATGTCACCTCGTGGAGTGGGCTAGTACGAGAGAAGGAAGGTGTAGATATGCTCCAGGCAGTGGCTTGCTATGGACTCATTCTTCTCTTGATAACCCCAAGAAGGTCACCTGTATTTTATTCTGGGCATAGAAGGCAGGGTCTCCCTTTATTGGGTTACGTTTTGCCCAGCCAAAAATCTCAGCAGCAGGTTGAGAATTCACTCCCGTAGGCTTATTTTACATCTGACTGACTGGGCAGCTAGATGATGCAGTGGATAGAGTCCTTGGGCTTGGAATCAGGAAGACTCATCTTCATGAGTTCAATCTGGCCTCAGATACTTGCTAGGTATGTGACCCTGGGCACACAACCCTGTTGGCTTCGGTTCCTCCTTGGTAAAATGAGCTGGAGAAGGAAATGCCAAGCCACTCCAGGATCTTTGCCCGGAAAATCCCCCAAAGGGTTCACAGACGGTTTGGAGATGATTGAAACCACTAAAGGATGCAGAGAAAGCTGCACAGTTCTGGTGGACAGAGTGTTGAAACTAGGAAGACCTGAACTGGAATGCCGATTCACTTTGCAAGCCACGTGATCCTGGGCCAACTGCTTAACCACTCGAGTCTTAGTTTCCTTGAATCACAGAATCAGACAGAATTTCAGAGGTGGAAAGTGTCTCAGGTTAGTCTAACTCATACCTGAATAAGAATCCTCCTCTTTTCCCTCACAACTATACCTTGCCCAAAACCAACCTCCACTCCAATGAAGAGGAACTCACCACCTCTCAGAGTAGTCCATTTCATTTTTGGATAGCTCTTTTTTTCTGGTCTTAAGGCTAAATTCTTGCAATATCATTCCTCTCTCTGTTCCTGGTTCTTCCTTCTGGACCAAATAGCAGGATTTTAATCCCTCTTCCACATGACAGTGCCCTTCAAATTCTACTATTCTTTAAAATGAGCATAAAACAATGCTTCCCTCACAAGATTGTTGTGAGAAGGCAATGAGATAATGCGTGTCAACTGCTTAGAACACCTTAAAAGACTACATAAATGTGAGCCACTTTAAAAAATCATTACTTTTTTTTTTTACATCACTTCAATTTCCAAATATGTCTCTTTTTACCCTTACCTACTGAGGAAGCCATTCCCTGTAACAAAGGGTAAGAAAGAGAGAAAAATAAAAGAGTCCAGCAACACTAACTAATGTATCAATAGAATCTGACAGCACATGCATTGTTCTGTACCCACAGTTCTTCACCTCTGAAAAGAAGGGAGAGAAGTACATTTTCTCATTTCATCTTTGGGATCGAGTTTGGTTTTTAAAATGACACAGCATTTGATTTTGCCTTGTTGTTGTTTACATTGTGATAGTCATTGTGCATTATGCATTGTTTTGCTGACTCTTTTTACTTCACTTTGTATCCATTTATATGTCTTATAAGTCTTGGTATTTTTTATACTCATCATTTCTTGTGGTACAGTAATATTACATTTCATTCATGTAATAAATTATTTCGCCATTCTCCAGTTGATGGGAATCTACTTTGTTTCCAGTTCTTTGCTACTATGGAAAGTTTTTTTTAATTTATCTTTTTTAAAAATTTATTTATTTTTAGTTTACATTAAGTTCCACAAACTTTTGAGTTTTAAATTTTAAATTTTCTTCCTCTCCCTTCCCTCCCCCCCAAGACAGACTGCA
>CM053622.1:349761513-349781314 GCA_028646595.1 Phalanger gymnotis
CAGTTGATAGGAATCTACTTTGTTTCCAGTTCTTTGCTACTATGGAAAGTTTTTTTTTAATTTATCTTTTTTAAAAATTTATTTATTTTTAGTTTACATTAAGTTCCACAAACTTTTGAGTTTTAAATTTTAAATTTTCTTCCTCTCCCTTCCCTCCCCCCCAAGACAGACTGCAATCTGATATAAGCTCTGCATATACATTCACATTAAACATATTTTCACATTAGTCATGTTGCAAAGAAGAATTAGAACCAATGGAATGAACCAGGAGAAAGAAGAAACAAAACAAAACAAAAAGGAGAGAGAGCAAATAGCATGCTCCTATCTGCATTCAGATTCCATAATTCTTTCTCTGGATGTAGATGGCATTTTAATGGAAAGTTTTAATGGGAATATTTTGGTGTATATGGCATTTTTGATCTCCTTGGGTATATATGCCTATTAAGCGGATCTCTGAGTCAAAGGATCTGGTGATTACTTTAGTCTCCCTTTTTTGGTGCAATTCCAAATTGATCTATTATTATCAATCCAAGATGTCTGCTCCCCAGAGTGGTCTTCCTCAAATGCATACCCTCAGGGAATGTGTACCATGCATATGGATGTGTACATATGTGGGGGGGCGGCATGATGCAGCACAGATTTGATTGCTCCAAGTCAGAGCAACTTTCCTTTGGGTGTATGATGAGATTGACTTTGTTTGAATGGGGATCTCATTATCTCCTTATTCTTTCCTGATGGACTATTTTCTTCTGAGATAGATGTAGCTATCTTTACCTTAACTATTCATGGTTCCCAGCTCACTGACTCTGATGAACAGTAAATCCTTCACGCTGACACTGTGCGGATCAGTTTCCAGGTCTTTCCCTACTTTGTCCCTATTGATGGCTCTATAGGGAGGCAGGTGATAAGCAGAGGGCCTGAATTTCACCACTCCCTTTGTCACTTAGATACTGCTTGTGTCAGGTCCATGAGCTGCTTCTCCCTCCATTTAACAGTCCTCCTATTGCCCTCAACTCTTGGGTCCAAAAATACTCTAGAGCCCCACTTTTTCTTATTCTTTGCGTCTTCTCTTTCATCCTTTCACCCTTTCTCTTTCATCTCCTAAGGGGAGAATTGTATGAAACCGCTCTGCTCAGCACCCCTGGCCATGGTGCTGATCTTTCAGGGGTCTGTGGTCAAGGATGTGGAAGAACAGTCAGCAGTAATGAACCTCGGAGAGGGAGAGAAACATATTAATAGCCCCCAGGGAAGTACGCCATGATTTTGCAGCATCACACTCAGCTGCTGGAAAAAAAAGCCATCGCAGCCTCATCACAGTGTCTTTCTCTACCGACTCTCCCAGAATCAGTTCTCTTTTCTAGATAAAAGTAATGCTTGGTTGAAAAATGTCCTGAGGCCAAATTATCTCCTATCACTTACCAAACTCTGAGGCTGGGAAATTTATATCTACAACCTTTGTGCTTCTTATCTCACTAGAGTGAGATGACAGCTTTCAAAGTGGACACGGCATCACAGTGTAACTAAGGAAGGGCAATCGGAGCTTTGCCCAAGGTGCCAATTTTAGAGGGTAACAAAAGGATTTATAGTTCTTCAGCAGTGTAGGAATAATGGAGTTTAACATCTAGCTTGCAAGAAAAAATTTTGCAAACATACACCCATAGGTATGTATTTAAGATGGAAAGTTATAAGATGATTTGCTTCAATAGGCACCCGATTTCCCTTCTATGGCCATTCACTAAATTCCCTTCTGGTTATACTTCCCCTCTCCCCAACTCAATCTCCTGCCCCCTCCTAGTCTCTCATCAAGTACCTGCCACCACAAGCCTCAGGTTAGAAAGTTGACTTAAGAGCATGTTTCATTCTCAAGGAGGTTTGTGTTGTCTCAGGTGTGAAAACTGCTAATTATAACCTTGCTTGGTATCATTAGTGGGGGGTGGGATTCTCTTGTAGACAGGTTTCTAGAATGTTGGAAAGCACGGTCCTTGTGTGAAACAGTCCATTTTGTCTGTAGGGCAGAATAATACTATAGCCATCAATCTACTTTCCTTGTACACTTTGTCAGAATTCCATCCTGTGTAGCATGTGTTCTTGGAAATTTGAAGCCTGGTGAGGTGGAGGGGAGCAAGCACTTATTAAGCACCTACTGTATGCCAGGCTCTGGGCTATGTGTTTTACAAATATTATTCTACGATCCTTACAACAACCTTGTGAGGTAGTTGCCATTATCCTCATTTTACAGCTGAGAAAACTGAGGCAGATAGAGGGTAAGTGACTTGCCCAGGGTCACACAGCTAGTAAGTATCTGAAGCTGAATTTGAACTCAGGTTTTCCTGACTTTGGGCTCAGCTCCTTATCCACTGCACTACATAGCTGCCTCCTATGTAATTCCTTGAACCATAATTATGTGATGTGAACCTGATATCTGGAAAGTGACTTGAGGCAGGGAAGATGGTAGAGAGGTTATTATCATGGCCCAGGAGAAAAGAGTTAAGGGTTTTACTTAGGATGTTGACATATGAATGAAGGGGATCAATGTGAGAGGTGTTGAGGAGGTAGAATTGACAAACAGGTCAGCTGATTAAATATTGCAGGGGTGGGGTAAGAGAGAAAAGATTGCTGAGAATGACCTTGAGGTTGTGAACCTATATAACTAGAGCAATGGTGGTTCCCTCAACAGAAACACAGAATTTTGGAGGAGGGGTAGTGTTAAGGGGGAAGATAACGAGCTCTCCTTTGGATGTGTTGAGCTTTAGATGCTGACAGGGAATATAGCTGGAAATGTCCAACACTGCTGTAACAGTGTAAGTGGAAACAAAACAAAAAGGTGTGAAATTGTAATGACTTATAAAGGCTTGGCACCCAAAAAGAGATTTGAAAATGCCCTTTCTTCCCTTCTATGCAGATATAGAGGACACTGAGTGTGGAACATTATATACAATATCATTATATATAATGTCAATTGATGTATTGGTTAGTTTTGCTGAACTTTTTTCCCCTCTTATTTTTAATTCTTTGCTATAAGGGATGGTTCTCTGGGAGTGGGAGAGATATATTGTTAAGTGCAGGTAATGTAAAAAACAAAAGACATCAATCATTTAAAAAGGACATTGTTACTAAAATTGGCAAGAGAAGTTTTAGTTGAGTTGTGAGGTCAGAAGCCAGATTTCAAGAGGTTGAAAAGTGAATGAGAGAAGGGGAGATAGAGATAATGAGGAGAAACAGTATCTTTTCCCTTTGGGAGCCTGGCTGGACAAAGGAGGAGAGAATATAAAACCAGAATACAGACAGGTGGCAATGAGGGTCCGAGTGGTGGCAGAGAGATTGGACAAGAGGGGATTGTTGTGAGAAACCTTGGAAGGTAAGAGTGTTTTCTCTTGTGATTAAATTGAGGAAACCGTTGAGTTGAAGAGCTGAACAAAGCATGGAGAACAAAAAAGAAAACCCAATTTCTTGACTTTTAAGGTAATGCTTTGCCCATTTGTCACATGGCTGCCACCCTTCATCCCAATATAGGCTTTTCTGGGATTTAAAAAAGTATTGAGAGACAAAAGGCACCTTAGAGATGGGTCTCTCTTAGCTCTGTACTGATGATGTCTGGTCCAGTCCAACCCCTGCATTTGACAGGAGAGGAAAGCAAAGGCAAGAGAAAAGAAATGATTTGTTCAGGGTCACACATGTAGTAAGTTGCAAAGCTAAAATATGAACCTAGATCTTTTCATTCTAAATTCACTGCCCCGGTACTCATCAAACATCCCTAGAATGGTAGGTGCTCGTTTAGAGGAAAGGGTGCTATCCTGAGATCCAAGTGCATTTCTGGCCTGTTTCCTTCACTGTAAAATGAGGCTGTTGAATTTATGATCTCTGAAGGTGATTTCCAGCTCTTAGAGCCTATGTTACTATTGTATGCTCATATGTAGAATGTATGCAAACCCCGGCCCTACTTCCTCATGGATCCTAGAGCTGAGACTTGTGTATCCTTCAAATCACAAATCCATCAGAAGTATCCATTGGTCTCAGATGAGTAGTATTAACCAAGGGCTTTGCTCTAGAGGCTCGTTACCCTATTCCAAGGCATTGAACACTGGGTATCCCATTAGAAGTCCATCCCTGACTTTGGTCCAGGTGTTTCTCTGACTAGTGAGATCCCCAAGGCCTGAGAGCTCTCCCTTTGGTTTAAACCTGGATTCTACTTTCCCATTGCCTTTGTTTTGCTTTGAATGGGATTAGGTTAGTTCTTTGTGTAGCTTGGAGTCTTATTTTGCTGGGTTCCTTTTCCCCTGGTTTATGAGGAAGAATAAATTGAGAGAAATGATAGGACATTCTGCTGATTCTCACTGTTTTGGGAAAAGGGGGTTTTGTTGGCAAATTGCATTTTGAAACCATCACTTCTAAATCCAGAATATTCAACAGGACAGATTTTTACATAAATAATGTGTAAAATTGATTACATGTGCACATGGGGGCCATAGGGGATTTCTCTGTTGGAATTACAATGGAAGTGATGAGATGCTGAGAACATTGATGTTAACTGGAGTTTCTGCTTGGAACATCTCATTCTCTTGGGCCTGTCTGTATGAGCTGCAGCAACATCCAGGCTCCTGTTTTTTTTCCTGTTTCTGCAGTTAGTGGCAGCTGAAAAAAACCCAAGTTAAACCCTTCTGTGCTGATATTTATGTGACTGTTCAGGGCTAATCACTTATTTCCAAAAGGGAACAAAATCTAAAAGTGGGGATCTTTGAAATATAAAATGTTTCTTTCTCTCTCTCTCTCTCTCTCTCTCTCTCTCTCTCTCTCTCTCTTTCTCTCTCTCTCTCTCTCTCTCAAATGGAAAGGAAGAGAGGCAGCAATGTGAGTACTAAGCTAAAAATAAAAGCACTTGTAAGGAATATTTTCTTCTCTCTTTTTTTTTCTTTTTCAAGAGGTGCTGTGTCTTTCAGTAATAATAACATTCTGAGTTTATCACTTGGAGAAAGTCAAGCACATATGTCCAAAATTTGAAATGCATATTTGTGCATAAGAATATTGAACTATTTCTGCATAATAGTGCAAAAGAAAAAAAGAAGCAAGTGGGCTGGATTGGGAAGCAGGAAGGAGGACAGGAACTAGGCCCACATTCTGGGGAAAGCATGATACACAGGTTTGATCGGAGAAAGAGAATCTTATCTCTTGGACTAGGCCTTCTACAATATCCCCCCAAATAGAAAAAGACCTCTGTGGGCCATTAGAAAAATAGTTTTCTCAGAATGGTTGTCCATGTAGGGAAAAATTGGGGAAAGGCACTTAAGAGACTGCCCAAGATTGCTGTCCCTGGAGAATGCTGATGAAAATTGGTAGCTGAAAGAGCAAATCGCTGGGTTTTTTTTTTCAGTGATTGCACTGGATTTTGAAATTAAGCCCAGTGGGGAGGAAATACCTGCCCGAGCTTCAAGAGAGGCCGTGTGTCTGTGGGCCCAGAGCGCATTCTCTGTTGCACCTGTCCCATGACAGTGACTTCCTGGGGACAAACCTCAAAAATGCAGTTTTTTTTAGCCCCACTTTCCTGATCCTAGAGAAGCAGCACATTTTTACCTTGGAGGGATTGTGGTTCAGGTAGCAAAATATTGACTGTTTTTCTCCCCTGTTGTGGAAGTCTTAACTGAATCCCTGAGGTCAGCCTGAGTTTAAGATAAATGAAAGTATCTAGCCCCCAGAATGATATCTCCAACCTGGAAATGACTGCCTTATCCTAAACTAGGCCAGCCCAGGTGGACACTGGAGCCTGATCAACTTGGGAAGGAATTCTCCAGAGCCCGCTAAAGGTCTACACCAATTTAGAGGGGAAGGTAGAGAGTCTGGCAGCTTTACCCTCTGCCTTTCCCAGATCCCATGTTCTACTGTGACATCCCTTCATGGCCAACCTTGGAAGTTAGCCCCAAGCCCTTTCTCTTCCCTGGGTCCTCTGCTCAATCTGCTGTAAATACAACAGCTTGCACTTTGGGACTAAAACAGCTAGGGACAAAACCTTGGGCTCAGCTTGCTGGGCTATACAAGGGTCGCTACTTTGAATGCTTTAGGTACCACACCCCACCACGACTCTGGCTTCTTTCTAGTTCTCAAAATGGAGTGGGACATGGTGCTCCATGAGGGGATTTGTGACCAACACTGAATTGCATGGGTATCTTGTCCCATGGATTTGAGACAAGGAGGAAGTAGTGTCTGAGCTTCCCTAGGGAAGAATAAATTGAGAGGAATCCTAGGGATATTCTACTGTGGAGAGGCTATTCAACTTGGAGTCAGGAAAACCTGGATCCAAACCCTACTGCTTGCTCCTTTGAGCTGAGTGGCTCTACGCAAACCACTTAAACTCTCGGAGGCTCAATTTTCCTTGAAAAATGGGGATAACAAGACCACACAAGGTTGTTGTGGGGCTCTAATGCAGAGATTTTTTTCTTAAATTAAATTTTATTCTTTTCAATCAACAAGAAATCCATCTTTTCTCAATCTCATCCACCCCATTCAAAAAGAAAAAAAAAACCTAAAACCAAACCCTGGTTACAAACATATAAGGTAAAGGAAAACAAACTCCCTAAGGCAGGGCTTCTTAACCTGGGACCTCCAAAGGCTCTGTGAACATTTCCAAGGGTCTGTGAACTTGGACAGGAAAAATCACAACTTTATTTTCTACTAATCTCTAGCTGAAATTCAGAATTTTTTTCAATCATGAATGTAGGAAGAAACTGTTTATTCTGCAGTCCTCATCCGTTTTGTCCTCTCTGGAGCCTTTGGCATTGTTGATTACTCTCTTCCCTCTATGTCTTCATGATACTACTATTCCTTGATTCACTTTTTACCTAACTGCTCCTTGTAAGTCACCTTCGCTGGATCTTCATTTAGGTCATGCCCCATTAACTACAGGTTTCCTGCAGGTCTCTGTCTAGCACTCTCTTTTCTTCTCCCTCTATACTATTTCGCTTGGTGATCTCATCAGCTCCCATGGATTCAATTATCATCTCTATGTTGATGAGTCCCAGATTTGCATATCTGGCTCTAACCTCTTTGCTGACCTCAAGTCTCACATTTCCAACTGCCTTTTGAACATCTTGACTGGATGCCCTGTAAGACATCTTAAACTCAACATGTCCAAAACTGAACTCACCTTTTCCCTTTGAACTCTCTTCCTTCCCTTCCAAACTTTCTTGTTAATCTTGAGAGCACCACAATCTTCCCTTTAATGAAAGAGAACTTCCAAGCATTCCTGATGAAAAGACCAAAGCTGAGGAAAAATTCTGAAATACAAACATAGGAGTCAAGCAAAACATAAAAAGGTAAAATAAATGATCATCAGCAAGTGATTAAACAAGGATGAAGTGTTTATATTTTAATAGTGGGAAATGATGCACGTGACCCCTCAGAATCCTAATATCATCAGTGATCACAGGAGTAAAACAAGAGAGAAAGCCTGGAAGTGGTTTTGTTATTTTATTTGCTCTCTTTGGGTTTTGATGATTTTAAAAGAAGAAAGGAAAAGGAATAGAAGGTGAGATAGTAGCAGAATGTAGGGGATATTATATTATTGGAGTATGCAAGTAGAAGACTAGACATTACTTCTAGGTTTACTTGGAAAGGGATAATAAGAGTTCACATTTCTAAAGGGTTCTAAAATTTACTAAGGATTCTCCTCAAAACAAAACTATGAGATAGATAGAAAAGTATTATCTTCATCTATTAGCTAAGGAAAGTGAGGCTCATAAAATTCAAGTGACTTGCTCAGTGCCATACAACTAGTAAGCATCACGGGTAGGGTAGAAGCCAAGGCTGCTTGACTTCAGAGCCAGAGCCCTTTCTGCTAAACTATGCAAATGACATTTCCGCTGATTATTCACTGGAGGCCACTGCCTCCAGCCTGTCTGTGCCATACAAAGAGTAAGCTGAGACATCTTCCTCCTCCAAAACACCTGGAGCTGGAAGGGGCATTGGAGATTACCTAATTCAAAGCCTGGTTTTGAGATTAATAAAGTTAGACCTAGGGACTGTGAGTGGTTTGCCCAAGGTCACACCGCAAGTCACCAAAGGCAAGATTTGAATTCTTCCCACTCATCTGACTATAGAATCATTCATTTTCCTCTATGCCATGTACTCGGCTGCCCTTAGCTCTTTCTCTGGCCTCCCCTGGTGCCTAAAATTCTCACCATTAGCCACTGCTTTGTTTGAAAGCATTGAAGACCCTCACAAAAAGATACATGTATAGGACAGGTATTAGGATGAGGTATTCATTAGCCCAATATTTCCTTAGTTTATCACATAAGCAGCTTGTTATCCAGCAGTGTCCTGAGGTGGTGTGGCAGAATTTTAATGGATAAGAGGGTGTCAGGGAATATACAGAAGTACAGGACTGCCTAAGAAGGGCCCATTAGGGTGGGAATACAGTACTGGGGAGAGGGGGAAAGGGTGACAACTGGGTGGCACAGTGGATAGAACACAGGGCCTGGTGACAGGAAGCCCACTCTTAGTGAGTTAAAATTTGGCCTCAGGTACTTATTGGTTGGGTGACCCTGGGCAAGTCATTTAACCCCGTTTGCCTCAGTTCCTCATCTATAAAATGATCTGAAGAAGGAAATGGCAAACTACTCTAGTATTTCTGTCAAGGAAACACCAAGTGGGGTCACGAAGAGTCAGAAACGACTTAAGAGCAACAACACAGTACTAAAAGGTTTTTAGAGGCCAAGGGGCATAGGAAATATAGCATTTAAGGCTTTACTGTTTGCAAAATGCTTTGTATATTTCATCTCATTTGATCCTTACAACAACCCTGGGAGGCAGGTGCTAGTGTTACTCCCATTTTACAGATGAGGAAACTGAGGCTGAAAGACGTTAAATGACTTAGATGGTTAGTAAATGTAAAGTCAGGTATTCCTGACTTCAGGTCCAACACTTCATCCACTAGCAATCTATTTGTGTCTGAAATACATAAATGGTACCAACTTGGAAACTGTGATTGGCATGGTACCACCAAAAGAAATTTAGGATCCCTCAGTCACCACCAGTATCCAGCAATTCATTCCCTCCCCAGAGAAAAGCCAAGAGTATGCACAGAAATGCTGCAGCTGAGGTTAGCTTACTAGAAGTTCGCTGCAAATCCTAAGATGCTGGATGAAAGTGAGTTAAAATTTCACGTTTTGCTCAATCACAAAAAAATACAAAAGGAACAAATGGTGGTCATCGAACCAAGAGTTGGCAGCCTAGATAGTTCCCAGGTCTCAAAGGGCATGTAGCTTAATTTCACGGGCCTGTAGGGTGATTCCTATTGCATTTCACCCTGTATACCATTTGTGAGTGACCATCCAAGGCTTGTATGAACCACTGTTCACAGGCCCTAGTTTCCCCACCCATCTTCTTTTTCACAAGGTTTGAACCAGTTACACCCTCCTCTCTGCTTATCAGAGTCAGTTTGTGCTCAGGTCATCAGCATATACCTCTCTCTTTTCACCCCTCGCTCTTCTTGAAGGTCAGTGTTAGCAGCTTGGTATATCACCTGTGAAAATTTGCCCACTCAGGCCTAGAGCTGCAAAGGAAGTGGCCTACTTTTGGTTTCAGTGCCTTGGTTTGAATTCTACTTCTCTTTCTCTTTTCTTCCTCCCCGTGTCACATCACCTAGGTATCTTCCCCCCACTATGGCCTTCACCCTGGTCTCACATGAAAAAGTGGCCCTTCTCCTTGCCAAGGCAAACCCATCACAAGTGATCCCATTCTATCCCATCTTCTCGAGCAGCTTGCCTTCTCTATCACCATTCTCACTAATCTCAGTCTCTCCCTGTGTCTGATGCTTCCCTGATGCCTAAGAATATGCTCATATTACTCCCATTCTCAACAGCTCCTTGCTTGATCCATCCATTGCCACATGCTATCTCCCCATCTATAATCGATGCTTCTTTCCCTCTTACTTTCTCTTTAACAATTTGCTGCCTTATTTCTGACTTCATTATTCTACTGAAACTACACTCTCCAAAGTTAGCAATGGTCTCTTAATTATCAAATCTACTGGTCTTTTCTCAAAGTTCATCCTTCCTCAAGTCTATGCAGCCTTTGACATTTTAATCACCCTCTTGTCTGTGAAACTCTCTTCTCTCTAGGTTTTTTGGGACACTGCTGCATCCTGCTTCTCGTCCATTCGATTATCAAAGTGATCTTTCTTAAAGCACAGGTCCGACCATGTCATCCATCATCCCTTCTCTCATATTCAGTAAACTCCAGTTGTTCCCTGTTTCCTCCAGGATCACATTTTAAATCCTGTCTGGCTTTTAAAGCCCCTCATAATTTCTCTCCTTACTACCTTTCCAGTCCATTACAATCCAGTGATTCCTTGCTATGCCTCCACAAGATACTCCATCTCCTGATCAAGCATTTCCTCTGGCTATCTTCCATACCTGGAATTTCTCTCTCTCTCTCTCTCTCTCTCTCTCTCTGTCTTCTCTCTCTTCTTTCTTCTCTCTCTCTCTCTCTCCTCCATTTCTTAACTTCTCTGGCTTCCTTTAAGTCTTAGCTAAAATCCCACCTTCTGCAAGAAGCCTTTATAATTTTTTTTATCCTTTATTATCCCCCTTAATGCTAGTGATTTCACTCTGAGTTTATTTCTAGTTTTTCCTGTATATATCTTGTTTGTACATAGTTGTTCACTTTTTTCTCTTCTGGGTGTTTTTTTTTTTGTCTTGCTTTGTATTCCCAGCATTTAGCATAGTGCCTGGAACATAGTAGGCTCTTAATAAATATTTGTTGACTTGATTACCACCTGTGACGCTGGGCAAGTCACTCAATCCTTCTGGGCTTCAATTCCCTTATTTGTAAAATGAAGGATGGCCCCTCTAAATCTAGACTTTAATCTGTTGAAGGTGACAAGCACTTCAACTAAATCTAATGAAAATCTTCTCTCACAGCCCCATTAAACTGTGCACATTAAATAAGTAAATGAATGAATAAATAAATGAACGAATGAATGAATGAATAAGTGAATGAATGAATGAATGAATAAAAGCAGTGTCCTCTCTTGATTGGGAATGAGACCAGCAAATGCAGCAACAGTAGTGGATTCTTTGGTAAGAGAAGGGGAGTATAGAGAGTCCTGGGGCCAGTAAGTTTCCCCCCGAATAAAGTGAGTCCCATTTCATAGTTTATCGGAGATTGACAGCCATATAGTACAGGAGTGCCCTGAAGGTGTATGTTTTTCCTGGCTGGGAGTACACTTTCTCCTCGGCTGGTGCTGGGCTCACTGCAGCTTCGGGCCTGGAGGGGACATGGTGCCCCTTGTTAAAACAGCTCCTGAAAGAACAGAGAAATGCCCCAAGTGAGATTCTCCATTCTGAGATTTAATAGTCTGCTCCTGGATTTTTATCCGTTTTATTTGGGAGGGGGAAAAAAATCACAAGGACACAGAGTCTAACAGCAAGCATTGTCTCCATGACTGGCTGATTACGGGGAGGGGCTGCTGCCATCTGCAAATGAATCTTATTAGGTGTGATCAGGCAAGTAAATTGTCCCTGCCCTTAAGCAGGCTGCAGTAATTAACTTGAATACCAACAACTAAAAAGTTAATCACAGCATCCGCACAGTCCCGCCGTCTTCTTTGTTTGCCTGCTTGCTGAAGCTGGCTCCTGGACCCCTTTTTCAAGGTGTCTTCCCCAGTACGGAGGTTTTGAAGGGGCTCCAGTGAAAAACAGGATTCTGCATAGTCAGGCCGCTCTATTTCTTATTATTTTAATTCAATTATGTTTCAAAAAGGTTAATGATGACATTTTAATAGCTTTTCCTCATATTAATATTCTGAGAACATTGTTTAGCACAGTCATTTGCGATTAAAAAGGGATGTTTTCCAGTTAAGGAATTGCCTTTTAGTACAAGTCTTTGAAAAATCACATTCATTTGTGACTAAGGATGGCCCTTGGAGGTCATAGTTCCAGAGCTGATAGATAGAAAGTCATCATTTTACTGATGAGAAAGCCAAGACCTGAGGAGGCCACGTCACGTAGGAGGGGAGCATTGGCCTTTGAACTCAGTCAGTGTATTGTCTTGCTCTCTCCACTCTTTATGTCAAGGCAATGAAAAAGTATTTAGGTGTTGTATACTGCCTTGGTTCATCCAGAAAGAGGGCTGAGTCTGATTTTACAGAAAGAGAGCCCTTGAATGGGTCTATCACTTATATTGTTTCTTCAGTTCTCAATCTAAAGGTTTGTTTATTTATTTAGCTGAGAACAGCTGTCTTGATCTGGGACTCAGCAGAGAAAGATGTTAGCCGGGCGAAATAATACATAGTGATTGTGCTTCCTTCTTTGCTGTGAAGGCTAATTATTGTTTTCCTTAGTATCCTTTTGATGCATTAATGGGCATCAACAAAGCCCCACTTTTCGGAAGGGAACCAAGTGGTGGGTTGTTAAGCAATTGACGACAAAAAGGGAAAGTCAGCCACAGTTTATTTTGGAGGGGTTTTCACAGTGGTCTTGCTTACCTTTGTAATCAAGTACTTTAGAAGCAGAAATTTGAATATCGTTTTTACATTTACAATCCACCAACTTTCCACAAGCTTACAGTACTTTACAGACCTGTCACCTTGTCTGTGCCCCACAAGACACCATCAGTCTTATTCTATTTCCTATTCCTTGATGTTACATTTTATTTTATGCATTTAAAAGCAATATTCTGAGATGGGCTATAGGCTTCCCCTGCTTTGCAGGTTTAAATGAACTAGACATGTGACCTTGATTTAGTGGAAATATCAAATCAGATAGATTACTACCAACTCTCAGTTATTTAGTGATTGATTGTCCAAAAAAAGGAGTGATCCAGACTCTACTTCTCCTTCCTCTGGGTGCTTGGCTTTAAAAAAATTAAATATTATACCCCAAAAGTTATAAAACTGTGTATATCCTATTATAGTTATTTACTTTATATCATATCCCTTTAATAGAATATAAGCTCCCTGAGAGCAAGGATTTAATCTTACCTAAACTTTGTACCTCCCCAGTGTCTGCACAGTATTCTCAGTATAAAAGGTGAAATAATATGTTGTTGCTATTTCTTGTTGTTAACAGCTTTCATTGGAGGACCTAGTAGGCCTTCTTCAGTGGAAGGGCTTCTTGGGTCTGCTTTTTTTGGTTTCTTTTCCATGATTATTCTTATGAGAGCTTCTTTTGTTTTCCTGGGGATTTATGCTACTACCTGTTAATGGCATTTTTGGCTTTTAGACTGTTTCTGTTATTAGACTCTCTCCTGTCTTTGAAACCTTCATCTCATCTTTCACCAGTCATCTCAAGTAGCTGCCTCTCTTGGACTTCCAAAGCTTTGAAAAGCTGGATCTGCTCGTTCATTCAGCCAACAGACATTCATCTAGGTTGGGTTCTTAACCTAGGGCCAATGAATGTTTTAAAAAATTGATAACTGTATTTCAATATGGCAGGTTTTCTTTGTAATCCTATTTGTTTTATTTTATACATTTAAAACCATTGTTATGAGAAGGGGCACAAAGGCTTCATTAAAGCCTGCCAAAGGGGTCCATGACATGAACAACATTAAGAAGCTTTTATTTGGAACCTTAGAACCTCTCTCTGTGTGTGTGTGTGTGTGTGTATGTGTGTTGGTGGGGAATCGCCCACACCAATAAGATGCAGATCTGTTGAAATGTTGGCATACCTTGTTACTCTTAGCTGCCTCATTAGCCTATCCATGACCTTGATTTTGTTTGAAGCCCTCTGGGATGGACAACTTCACTAGGAAGCATGCATGGAAGAAACCTGAGTTTTTATGTAGCTGATAAGCTCATTTTGATTCATATCAATTTATTAGTTTCTATCTCTCAGAAGCAAAATATCCTCTCTTGGGACAGGGGTTTACAATGGGATGATTTTCTCATGGATAGATATGACAGTCAGTATATGCCTATATGTACAATAATATACATTCCCTGCACATTCTGAAGTTAGACACAAATTCTTACCTTTCTTGATCTAGATTGAATTCAGTTCAGCAAGCACTATTTTTGCACCTACTTACTATGTAAGCAGAAATGTTGAGGATTGAGGGAGATGAGGTCTAGGAACCCCAAGACTGGAGTTCCCAGATGGGGTCATTGAGGGGGAGTACCCCTCAAGGACCTGAGCACTGGAGAGGGTCGGGGCCGTCTGGAATGAATTCACGATCTCAAGCATTCTTTAAGTCAAGGTGGCAGATTTATTATGCTTTACAGTGGGCAAGAGTTCTTAGGGAACCTGCAACCTTACAGGAGTGCAGGGAAAGTTTATATATGTGATTTGGAGGTGAAACATGTCAATTAGGTGTTTTGGGGTGGGATTAGGGAGTGGTTAAAGGGTGGCCATTTCTTAAAGGAACATGCACTTTTTGCATCTACTGTGAAGGTATCTTACTCAGATTTCATTGGGAAATAGCCCAAGGAGGGGCGACCTGGAGGTGTGGTTTTGACTGTGAAACATCAAAAGGTCAACTAATGGTTAGGGCTGACTGGAAATATCCAGATGGCTTCCATCAAATGACTTATTAGACAAGATGAATGTAAGGGAGTATACATTTGACTATGTCTAGCATATATATCAGTAACGTCAATAAGTAGTAAATATTGTTATGTCCCAGTGCACAGCCAATTAGCATGTACACAGGGAATCCAAACTAATAAATTCTATAGGTGCTGCTGGCTGCAGTATCAGGAGGAGAGATAAATGTTTTGCTAAGGCATGACCTTGAACTGGAGAGGAGCTGCTTCAGGCAGTATTTTGAGGCTAGAGAGAGATGTGATTTTAGAACTGGATGTGGTTTTGGAATTGGAGTCCAGGCACAGGCACCCAAGCATCCAATCATTAACAAGTAAGGGCAGCTAGATGGTACATAGGATAGAGCTTGGGCCTGGAGTGAGGAAGACTTGAGTTTAAATCTGACTTCCAACAGTTAGTAGCTGTGTGACCCTGGGCAAATCACTCAATCCTGTTGGCTTCAGGTCTTCATCTGTAAAATGAGCCAGAGAAGTAAATGGAAAACCATTCCAGTATACTTGCCAAGAAAACCCTAGACGGGGTCATGAAGAATCAGACATGACTGAAACTGACAAAACAACAAAAATGTATGTCTAGCTAATCATAAAAATGATTAATGTATATTTTATATTTTGCTTTATTCTTTGCTGTTACTTTTTAAATTCTGTTCCAAATTCTCTTCCCACTTCTTCCTTCCCTACCTATTGAGAAAGCTGAAGCAAAACAAAAATGACCACATTTTTCCATATCAACCCTACCTAATTTTATTCTTTAAAGGATGGAAATCTATATTTAATACAAGTCAATCAAGTATCTAATTAACTACAATGCCCATTTATTTATGGAACTTACCATAACAAATGTTGACTTCTGATGATTTCCTAAAGACTTCGGTTCAAGTCCCACCTCTGACACATACTGGCTGTATGACCTTGAGCAAGTCACATAATTTCTCAGTGCTCTAGGCAACTCTCTAAGACTATAATTTGGAGAGAAGATGCTGACTTCTATTGGTAGAGGGGTTTTCCTTACCTGAGAGCTCCCTATAATAAGGAAATCACAAGTCCAATCTCTATTTCTAGGTGTCAGCTACTGGAATAGAAGTGAGGGATGCAAAGAAAAAAATGAAATAATCTGTGCCCTCAAGGGGTTTACATAATCTTATTCATAATGTTATTATTATTTGTAACCTTCTACAGTTAGGGAATAAAAATTATATTAAAGAATCCTGTAATCATTAGGATAATAATAGGATAACAATAGGATGACAATCCTATTATTATTAAAATGATAAAAGGATATAAATTCTACTATTATTAATACCTTTTATTATATATTAGTCTATATTCTGTATAATAGTCTATAATTATTATTAATAATCCAATTATTCTATTAAAGAATTCCATTAATACCTTTTATTATATATTAGTCTATTGTAAATTATATATTTCTATAATTATGATTAATAATCCAGTTATCCTATCAAAGAATCCTTAAAAAAATCTATTAAAGAATTCCACTTAAGCCATTCAAATTTGGTTTGGCGTTGTTGAAGAAAAAATGTAGGTAATTAAGAAAAGGACACTAAACTGAAAAAAATAAAAAAACAAAAAATAAAAAACCAGAACCAATGTGTCACTAGGTCTGGGCCAACTCAGGGGAAACAAAGACTACTGCCCAGGAAGACCTCATTGACCTCAAAAGCAGAGGATTTGGCTGGGATTCTGAGTGCTTGTGAACAGACAGGAGGAGTGGCAGTGCAGCGAGGGGCCAATCAGTTCTCTTCACTGTCAGAAAGCTGTCTCCTGGCAGTCTGCGGAATTACTGTAGATGGTTTCAAGGGATAAAGGGAGATAAGTGAGCCAGATAGGAAAGCTTGCAGAAAATTGAACAAAACCATGCAGAAACAGGATGTGCTTAAGAAAAAAAAAAAAGGAAAAAAAGATGCAAGCAGGAAAAAGTCGGAGAAAAATGATGTCTTTTCTAGTAGTCTCTTTTCATGTATGAGGATAGGAAGCATTTCAGGGAATGAGCAGGTAGTTCGATTTCTTTGACTTTTTATCTTATTTTCAGTTCCAAATTCTTTCCCTCCCTTCCGCCTCCCCCCACCTATTGAGAAGGTAAGAAATACAGTATTAATTACACATATACAGTCATGTAAAATATATTTCTGCTTCAGCCATGTTTCAAAAAATGCAAGAAAAATAAAGGAAAAAAAATGCTATAAGCAAGTATTCTTCATGACTGGGTTTTGTGAAATTGGTCATTTAAAGCAGAGATGTCAAATGCTGCCCGAACCAGATTAAAATGTAACTGGAAAATATTAATAAAATAAGTAAAAATACAATATGACATAGATAATGTAGATACGTACTTTTAAAGTTAATGCGTCAGCAGGGATCCTTATGTACAGATTAATGGTCCTCAGTTCTATTTGAGCTTAACATCACTGATTTAAAGAATGACTCTTTTACCATAGGGTCATGTTAAGCAATGACTGTATTTTGATTTGAAATTCTTGGAATGTCTGCCAGGCCATGGTGTCAGTTTTCCCCTCCAATAAATACTACCAAAGCTACAAACATGGTCAGACTTCCATGAACTTCAGTGAGTTAAGGAGCCGAGAATTGGGCTTTTGGGGGTGATTTGGTTAAAAAAAATAAGCCTCATCTCCACAAGCCAAGCAGAAAATTGAAACAATTACCAGAAACCAGGCCAAAGTGTTAATTTTGGCAGGCTTGGATAGTCTTGGGGATTGTCTCATTCTCTGCTTCCTTCGGTCAGGCTTTGCCAGCTCGGGGAATGGCAGTAGTAGCAAACCGAGGGCTAGTGTGGGCTTCTTTGTCAGGACACTGGGAGTTTTTTCCAGCCCTATCATCCATTTGCTGTATAACTTTGGGAAGGTGTTAAAACTCCCCTTGACTTTGCACTGACCATTGCTCAGCTGCTTGCCGAAATCAGATGCCCAACCTCTGTTCTTCTGACTAGTCAAGGAAGGGCTGGAGAAATTTTATGTCCTGATGGAAAATAATAAAATAATAGCTAGCATTTACATAGCACTTTGAGGTCTGCAAAGTGTGTTACATATATTATCTCATTTGATCCCATTTTCCTGATGCCATGGTCCTCTTCAAAAACGAAGGACAAACACAACCTGTGAGTAGATAGAGCTACCTTAAAGGGGACCCAGCTAGTTGGGTAACTCTGCTCGTCCTCTCCCTCTCCCTCCCTCTCCTTAGGAAGGTAAATTTTCATGGCCAGAAACTGCCCACTTAACTGGGGGTTTACTGGCTAGATTCCTTCCTTCCTTCCTTCCTTCCTTCCTTCCTTCCTTCCTTCCTTCCTTCCTTCCTTCCTTCCTTCCTTCCTTCCTTCCTTCCTTCCTTCCTTCCTTCCTTTCTTCCTTCCTTCCTTCTTTCCCAAAACCTTAGACCCAGTTCACTCTGAAGCTTATAGATTGGAACACAGTAGGTCCCTGCCAAGCTCCACTTAACGGCTATATTTTGGGCCCTCCTGGCTTAGAGTGAATGTCGTTGGTAACTGTCTCTCTTTGGAACAGCAACCCCCTCCCAGCTTGATTTTTCTTCTTTTTTTCTAATTAAAGGGGCCATCACTTGACTCACGTTTTAAAAAGGCCTGTTCACTGAATGGGCTTTACCTCACTCTAAGTGTGTACATGAAAAGGCTTTAGTCTAAAAGGACCAGTGTCTCCCAGTGCATCCTGGGCCATCTCCAGTCCATCTTGGTGAATATCAGGCCACTGGACCCAGATGGCTCTGGAGGTGAAAGTGAGGCTGGTGACTTTGTGCAGCCCTCCCTCCCTCAAATCAAAGTCAACTGCAAGTCATGTCATTTCTTCCTCGATGTCATGGTCCTCTTCGAGAAGGAAGGACAAGCACAACAACAATCTCTAGCACTTAGCGCAGTGTCTGGCACATAGTAGGTGTTTAATGTTTATCATATTGTCTGGTGTATTGTATGTAACTGCCAGAGCCTTCTCAACATTGTAGAAAAAGAGTAAGGAACTCAAAAGAACTAGAACTATGGTCTTCTTCTTATCATTCCTTCCTTCCTCCTCACTATGCCCACCCTCACTTCAAAAAAAATTAAGTTAAAGTTATGATGAGGTAAAGAAAATCAGCGAGAGACAGCTAGGCAGTGCAGTAGATAGAGTATTGGGCCTGGAATCAGGAAGATCTGAATTCAAATACAGTCTTAGACACTAGCTGTGTGACCCTGGGCAAGTCACTTAGCTCTGTTTGCCTCAGTTTCTTCATCTGTAAAATGAGCTGGAGAAGGAAATAGAAAGCTAGTCCACCATCTTTGCCAAGAAAACCCCAAATGGGACCAGGAAAAATGACTGAATGAGGCAGTGTAGCTGAATGGATACAATGCCGGCCTTTAGAAAAGGGATTTTGCTTTCAACTCCTCCCTCTGGCATTTATTGGCTCTTTGACTGTGGCAAAGTCACTTAACTTTTCTCAGGTGACTTTCTGAGATGATAGATGGGCAGTATCTGCCTTGGTAGGTGGAGGTCCCACATTGACCAATTCACAATTCTTTGAACTCTTCCCTAATTCTAAAAGGTTACGCACCTTTATGTTAAAATAAAAGTACAACAACACATTCCAAAGTAAAAATGAATTTTTTAAAAAAGCTATTCACCATTGTGGATCATCTATGCCACATCACACACTCCATTAGGGCTGACAATCTCAAGTTGACTGTTGTCTGAAAACTCTCCGTTTGTTCCTGATATCAGCAAAGTTCTTATGTTGAGTGATCCAGGGATGATAACATCTGGGAAAGCTGATAGAGCTGGTCTCTCACTGGTCGAGGGGTATAAGACATTTCATTGTCTTGAGCTCTCAGAGTCTTCGAGGCTCTGCATAATCACATCGATTCTCCAGAGGACATCAGATGAGCTGCATGAAATACTTGTCCTGTGTCACATTAGATTTTGGTGAAGAGGGTCTGATGGTTGGTTTCTATGCCACTGATAAATGCACAGACACAGCACCTGCTCCTGAATCTCAAATCCATCTGCTAAGTGATATTTAATATTTGGCCAGTACAAGATTTGCCTGGTCTAAATCTGTCTTGTCTTGGCATTAAGTGCTGTTTGATATTGGATGAGAAGCAATTGAGAATAAGACTTTCATTAAGTTTAAAGAAGTGCCACCCTAGTGATACTCGCCTGAAGCTTTTTCTGTCTGGACATACTACTTTGGCTCTTCAAGAGCAGCCTTGTGGCCATAATGTTGTTATTCTCTAGGCCAGGGCTGTCCAAAATA
>CM053622.1:349781814-349811645 GCA_028646595.1 Phalanger gymnotis
TGAGCCTAGACATCATCCTTCAAGAAATTATCAAGAAAAATTGCCCTGATATTCTAGAACCAGAGGGTAAACAGAAATGGAAAGAATCCACCAATCTGTTCCTGAAAAAGATTCCAAAATGAAAACTCTTAGGAATATTATAGCCAAATTCCAGAGTTCTCAGGTCAGAGAAAAAATATTACAAGCAGCCAAAAAGAAAGAATTCAAATATCATGGAGCTATAGTCAAGATGCCATGAGATTTAGCAGCTTTTACATTGGAATATTATATTCCATAGGACGAAGGAGCTAGGATTACAACCAAGAATCATCTACCCAGTACAACTGAGTATAATCCTTCAGGGGAAAAATGGATAGTCAATGAAATATAGGACTTTCAAACATTCTCGATGAAAAGAACAGAGCTGAATAGAAAACTTGGCTTTCAAATACATGTGCGAAAAGATAAATAGCAAAGAGATATCATGAGAGACTCAATAAGGTTAAACTGTTTCTGTTACTACATGGGAAGATGATACTTAGAGCTCCTAAGAGCTTTCTCATTATTAGGGCAGTTAGAAAGAGCATACAAAGGAGACATGGGTATGAGTTGAATATGATAGGATGATATAAAAAAAATGAAGGGGTGAGAAAGAGAAAGGCACTGGGAGAAGTGAAAAGGGAGAGATAGAATGTGGTAAATTATCTTACATAAAAGAGGCATGAAAGGGCTTTTACAGTGAAGGGGAAGATGGGGAGTTGGGAGAGTGCTTGAATCTTAATTTCATCAGAATTGACTCAAAGAGGGTATAACATACACAACTGAGTATAGAAATTTACATTACCCTACAGGAAAGTAGGAAGGGAAAGGGATAAGAGAAGGGAAGGCAGATTGGGAGAGGTAGTAGTCAGAAGCAAAACACTTTTGAGGATAGATAGAGTGAAAAGAGAGAGAGTAGGATAAACAGCGGAAAACAGGACAGAGGGAAATATATCATTAGTAATCAAAACTGTGAAAAAAATTTCAGAGCAAATTTCTCTGATAAAGGCCTTACCTCTCAAATACATAGAGGATTGAGTCAATTTCATAAAAAACAAGAGCCATTCTCCAATTGGTAAATGGTCAAAGGATATGAAAAGACAGTTTTCAGATGAAGTAATCAAAGCCATCTATAGTCATATGAAATAATTCTCTAAATCGCTATTGATTAAAGAAATGCAAAGTAAAACAACTCTGAAGTACCACCCTACACCTATCAGATTGGCTAATATGACACAAATGAAAAATGGTGAAAGTTGGAGAGGATGTGGGAAAATTGAGACATTAAGGCATTGTTCTTGGAATTATAAACTGCTTCAACCCTTCTAGAGAGTAATTTGGAATTATGCCCAAAGGGCTCTAAAACCATCCATACTTTTTGACCCAGCAATACCACTACTAGGTTTGTATCCCAAAGAGATAAAAAACAACAACAACAAAAAAAAAAACAGGAAAAGAACCTACACATACAAAAATATTTATAGAAGCCCTTTGATGTAAAAGAATTGGAAATTGAGAGGATGTCCACTAATTGGGGAATGATTGAACAAGTTGTGGCATATGATTGTGATGGAACATTATTGTGCTCTAAAAAATTACATGCAGGATGCTCTCAGAAAAACCTGGAAAGACATACATGAATTGATGCAAAATGAAATCAGTACAGCCAGGGGAATGTTGTACATAATAACAGCAATACTGTACAATGATCAATTGTGAGTGACTTAACTCATCTCAGCAACAATCTAAGATGATTCTGAAGGACTTAGGATGGAAAAGGTTATCCACCTCCAGAGAAAGAACTGACAGAGACTAAACACAGATCAAAGAGCACTTTTTAAAAAACTTCCTTTCTTTTTCTTGTTTTTTTTTTTTGGGTGTATGTATGTTTTCTTTCACAACATGACTAATAATGTATTGAAATTTGTTTTGCATGACCGTACATGTATAACCTATATCAAATTGCTTGCCTCCTCAATGAGGGCACAGGGAAGGGACTGAGAGAGAAAATTTGGAAGTCATTTTTTTTTAAAAAAAACAAATACTAAAAATAGTTTTACATGTAATTGGGGAAAATTAAAATATTACATTTTTTAAAAAGGCCCTGAGCTCAAACGAGCATCCTGCTTCCTTCATATTACAGGAGCAGTACGATCTGAGGGACCCCACAAAGGCCAGAGCTCCATTTTGTTTTGCCATGGCATCATACTGGAAATCTAAGGAGTTCACTTTGCTAGAGGTTCTCTCTCACCATCAGCAATAGGGGTCATGACTCTTTGTGAGCAAAGGAATTGAATCAGTCAAGAAATAAATGGCTCACATGGGTGGCCTTGACTATTCAGTCAAAATGGGTTATCCAGGCAAAACCTGTGTCCCAAAGAATGATGCCAGTTTCCCATGGTGCACTCCAGGGGCATCCTGTCTCCTCTTTTAGCCCAATTGTCTGTTCAGTGGAGACTGTAGAAGAGAAGGGATGATGACTAGACTGTGCCAGATTGCTCAGGACTGCCACTGTTGTGGAGACACTGCTCTAGGAAGGGACACCAGAAAATAGCTAAGATAATATAATTCAGATAGGCAGCACAAAGACTGAATCTCCTATCACCCCTCCATCATCAGTTACTCCTTATAGTGGTATATAGGGTATGTGGGAGGCTTAGTAGCAAACTGAGGTGTGACTTAGACCAATGTCGACAGAATCTCTTCAAATATCCCCTGCACAATGACCATACAAAGGAACTTCATATGCAGTGGAGGAAGGTTGTATAGGACACTTCTTAACATTACTTTTTAGAAATGTACATATTTTGTGAATTCCAGGGTGGAAAAGAGAGCTTGTAGTCTCTCGGAAAGCAGAGCACAGATTACAGAGCACAGAAAATTTTGTTCTTGATGGCACACTGCCATTTAAAATGTTTATTAATATACTTTAAATTGACATCATTATAGCTTACAGATACACCACCCCTTCCTCTAGGGAGCCTTCTCTTGTAGGGGGAAAAAGCCCAAAACAGGCAAAACCAACCAACACAGAGAACATCTCTGACAGTTTAGGCAGCACCCCTTCCCCTCCCCTAGCCATTGTGCTGAAAGAATTCAGCTCTGGAAGGAATGAGAGTATCCAGTATCTTTGCCTAGAAAACCCCAAAAGGGGTCACAGAGAGTCTGATGACTGAACTTCAACTGGTTACTTATATCATCCCCTTCATGAAGGCAATCCCCTTTTTTTCTGGCCAGCTAGGTGGCACAGTGGATAGAATGCCTGGCCTGAAATCAGGAAGACTCATCTTCCTGAGTTCAAAGCTGGCTCAGACGCTTATTGTCTGTATCACCCCAGACAAGTCACCTAGGTGACTTCCTCAGTTTCCTCAACTGTAAAATAGGGATAATAATAGCACCTCCATCCCAGGAGGTTGTGAGGTTAAGATAAGATAGTATTTGTAAAACCCTTAGCACAGCACCTGGCACAGGGTAGGTGCTTAAGAAATGCATGTTTCCCTCCTTCCCTTCCTTCCTCTAGGCAATTCTCTTAAACTCTGAGTTTCTAGAAGTCATTGACATTGTTTGGGAGATGGGAGTTTCCTCATGCAGGAGTCCCTGATAGCAATGAAATTCCAGGCCTTATTCCTAACTACTTCCAATTTACTCTATGGATCTGACAGCCTACACTGGCTTCTCCAACACCCAGAAGTTCATCTGCTCACTCCAAGGTTTATTAAATCACTAAGTCATGCCTCTGGGAATTGAGTACCCTGGGATTCTCACTCTATGATCTTCCTCTTACTGAGACGTGTGGTATCAAGAGCATGGTTATTTTATGACACCGACATCACCACGGTGACAGTAACTAAGCCTCTCTCCAGCCCAATTTATTTTGCATAGATTAGTACTCAGCCATTAATTGCATTTTGTGAATATTTATCTCTTTTTCCCAGCTAAAAATGAGAGACCTGCTTTTAGAATAAAGAACAGCTCAGCCTGTTCTGTTCTGTGCCCTATGGGCCCAAAGCAGGGAGCTCCCAGAAGGGGAAACGTGGGTGTGGAGTGAGGAGGAAGCACTCCCCTCTGCCCAGCTTGTGGTCTCCTCTCCTGGGGCTTAATTACTGCAATACTGCATTCTTCAGCTTGAAAGTGGCTCAGGCAGGGCACACGGGCTGGGCTTCATTTGGCCTTCTCAGTCCTGGCTCCCCTTTGAAGGGGAAGCTCTGGGTGCCCAGTCCCAGGAAAGGCACACGTACCAGCCAGCTCTCTCCCACCCTCCCTCCCCCAGGAGCAGGCCCCAGAGGCCCTTTCCCATCTGCCACACTGTCTTGATTTTAATGAAAACTGTCCATGTGTCCCAGCTCACTCACAATTATCCAGGTGCCCATCCTGGCCAGCCTGACCTGCTGACTGACAGTTCTGTTTTGTGACCCTCAGGCTGGAGGGAAGCTCCTTTGACAGCAATTTGCGACCCCCACCCCACCATCCTTCAGGTTGGGTTCCCATTCTTGCCCATCATTTGTTTCTGCAAACACTTCAGTATTAATTGCCTGTTTGGCTCCCTCTTTCCAACCAAAACACAGGCTTGCCTTCACACACCTCCTCACAATATGGTTAGCCTGGCATCTGAGCATCTGCAAACTGTTCATTTTGAGAGTTGGCCCCTGACAAACTCCACTGGTCAGAAGTAGGAACAGACTAGATTTCTGTCACAGATTAGGTGCTAGAAAGCTCATTTTCCTCATTCCAGTCTGATAGCTTTAGGCTCCTCATAAGTGGGTTGTTGTCTTTCTTTCTTTTGTCATTGTAATTATTACTGAGCATTGGACAACTGTGTACAATTTGGCCACAGATGGAGAGTTGGTGGGGGATGGAGGAGGGTGTATTGTCTGTTCTGGGCAGTCTTTAAACTTCTGTCCAATAAAAAGTGAGTCTTGAATCTATCTCCCTGTTGTAACTCCAAAGAATAAGAATGCTTAGCACTGAAGCCAATTCTAATGCTAATTTGGTTAGAGTTTCTTAGATTCTATCATTTTTATCTTTTACTGGAACTTGGATTTTATCAGGGTAGGGAGCTCCTCTCAGAATCTCCCTCTACCAAGGCAGATATGCCCCTTCTCTTTAATTTATTGTCTTCGGAGAATTGCCTGAGGTGCTGAGAGTTTAAATGACTCAACCAGGGTCATACACAGTCAACACAGTGTCAAAAGCAGGTCTTGAACCTTGGTCTTATTGACCCAGACTTTCCATCCACTACCCTGGGGGAAAGGTAGTGATAAAAATTTCAGAAAATATTCCCCAGCCTTCCACTTCCAGCTTTTCTTAAACTGCCTACCTTTGACATATTAATAATAACCAGATATTGTCCGTGTTTACAGGATGTCAAAACATGCAGTGAAAAAAATATCAGAAGTCTAACCTGTCGCTTGGTGTTTGCACAGACAAAACACCTAGGTGGTAGATTATTATTATTATTTTTTTTACCTTTCAGCAGCTTGCTTTGATGTTCCTGATGTGTCCTTGTCAAAAAAAGGACCATCACGAGAAACATGGTGATTGAGGAGTCCAAAATGCCTTGTGGCATTGGTTTGAATCAATATCCAAAGGAGATGAGTCCTAGAATCTCTAACTTGAAAGAGATCTCAGAAGTTATTTACTCAAACCCGTACCTAAAACATGAATCCTATTTAAGACGTTCCCAACAAACACGTATTCTAAAGGGCAACTAAGTGGTGCCATGAAGCGCTGGACCTGGAGTTAGGAGGACCTGGATTCAATTCTGACCTTGGACACTTACTAGCTGTGTGACCCTGGGCAAGTCACTTAACCCTGTTTGCTTCAGTTTCCTCATCCATAAAACGAGCTGGGGAAGGAAATGGCAAAATCACTCCAGTGATCTTTGCCGAGAAAACCCCAAATGGGGGTCATGGATAGTCGGACTGAAAGGACTCAACAACAGTAACATATGAGCATAGATACATTTAGTTATGTCACTCCTTTGCTCAAAAGTATTATGTGGTTCCCTGTTGCCTAAAGTTCCAACAGCCATTTAAGACCTGGTACAACCAGGGACCTCCACACCTTTCCAGCCTTATTTGTTCATAGTGATTGATCTTTTAGCTTTACCAGCACCACTGTTCTATGTGATCCCCTCAATCTATTTGGCTCAGAAAGCTCACAGTTGGAGCCCTTGGTCTGACAGGCCCCAAAGTGGACCAGGTTCCCTGCTTTGTCAGAGTGATCACGGTGATGTGATCAGTACTTAGGACAGTGCCTGGCACATAGTGGGAGCTTAATAAATGTTGATTAGATGTTGAATCTGCAGGGAAAGAAGACAGCTTCTGTTCTCTTGCTGCTCCTAGTGGATATACTACCTGGGATCCTGAGCGTATTTTCTCTTTCATCTTCTCAGCAGAGTGTATGGGAACTAAGCCGCAAATATATCTATAAGATGTAGAATGGACTGTCTACTGGGTAGACTCTAGTGATGTGCCACAGGGCTTTATCCTGGGTCTTGCCCTGGTCGAGGTTTTTATCCTGACTTGAGTGATAACAAAGAAGACATGCTTATCAAATTCAAGGATGGCCAGTAGCTGGGGGGCTGGGAGGAGGGGACACCAAAGATATTGGATAACAGTCAGATTTCAAAAAAATCTTGACAGGCCAGAGCAGTGGGTTGAAACAAGTAAGATGACAACTACCTAATACGCCATATAACACAGTGAGTATATAAAAGAGAGAATAATTGGGTTTGAAAGGCTCCAAAACAATGACATAAAGTCTAATGGGGAATAAACAAACTGTACTATACTTAGGTTTAAGAAATCAATCAGATAGGGGACACCTGGTTTAAAGGTATTTTAGGCGAAAAATGTCTAAAGAATTGTTTGTTGTTTAGTCATTTCAGTAGTGTCTGACTCTTTGTGACCCCATTTGGGGTTTTCTTGGCAGAGATACTAGAATAGTTTGCCATTTCCTTCTCTAGCTCATTGGACAGATGAGGAAACTGAGGAAAACATGGTTAAATGATTTGCCCAGGGTCACACGGGTAGTCAGTGTCTGAGGCCAGATTTCAACTCAGCAAGATAGGTCTTTTTAATTTCAGTCCTGACACCCTATCCACTGTACCACCTAGCTGCCCCGTAAACTCGATATGAGCCAATTGTATGATACAGCTATCCTGAAAAAAATAAAGTACAACTTTAGATAGCATCAGCAGAAACATAGTATATTGTGTCCTCTTCTGAGATAATGACAAACTGGGAAACATCCAGAGGAAAGCAGTCATGATAATGAAGGATCCAGAAATCATGCCATTTGAAGAATAAGGTAAAGTTATTTATATATCCTGGAGACTAGGAGACTCACAGTGGGTAGGCGAGAGACGGGGAATGGCAATTGTGTTCAGATGCTTGAAGGATTCTAAGATCATTGTTTTAGGGTTTGAAGAGATCTCAGGGGCCATCTAGTCCAGCCCCTTCACTTTATAGATGAGGAAGATACAGCCCAGGGAGGTTATGACTTGCCCAAAGTCACACATGTGGGATTTGTCCCTATAGTAGAATGATGAGAGTAGGGATTGTCTTACGTTTTCTAATTGTATCCCCAACTCTTGGCATAGAGCTTTGGAGTGTATATTAAGTGATTAATAAATGCCTTTTCACTCATTCATTCATTCACTTCCTCCTTCCTTTCATCCAGTCTTTCCTCACTCCGTCCCTCTTTCCCTTCCTTCCTTCCTTCCTTCCTTCCTTCCTTCCTTCCTTCCTTCCTTCCTTCCTTCCTTCCTTCCTTCCTTCCTCCTTCCTTTCCTGATTTTGGAGTTGGCACTCTTTTGTCTGTACCACAGAGGAGGTAAACTTATTCCATGTTGCTCTAGAGAAGCAATTCTTAAAGGATGAGTCGGGATCTGTAGGAGTCCCTAACACCTTTTCAGAGGTTCCTCAAGGGCAAAACTATTTTTATAATAATGCAAAGACATTTTAATTCTAATATGGTAAATGTCAATAGCTATAACCAGGAGTTTGCTGGCAAATGTTTAACAACCAGATCCCTGGGGGGCAGGCAGTCATTCCCCAACCCCACACCCAGATTTTCAAGTTTAATTTGCATTATTAACATTTTTTCCATCACTTTCTTACATCTAGATAATAAACAAAATTACAAATCAAGCCTTGTAATATTTTCGTTGTTGTTCAGTCATTTTTTTTAGTCATGTCCAACTCTTTGAGACTCCATTTGGGTTTTTCTTGGCAAAGATATTGGAGTGGTTTGCCATTTCCTTCTCCAGTTCATTTTACAGATGGGGAAACTGAGGCAAATAGGGTTAAGTGACTTGCTCAGGGTCACACAGCTAATAAGTATCTGAGGCCAAATTTGGATCTTCCTGACTCCAGGCCCAGCACTCTATCCACTGTGCCACATAGCTGCCCTTTGTAGCATTTGCCACCCTGAAAATTTAACAATCAGCTTTTGGGAGTAGCAGGACTGGCTCCAGCACATTCCTGGACATAACCCATATAAACCAAAGAACCTTGGTGGTGGTGGTGGTGGTGGTGGAGTTCAATAATTGTCAAGAGTGTAAAGGGGTCCCAGGACCAAAAAATGGGAGTCCCTGGAAGCATATTTCTGTTCAGCATTTCGGCAAAGTAGGTGAGCCCCGAGCACCGACTACATGTGTTCAAACAGAGACTGGATGACTGTTGTCGAGGAATGCTACAGCCTGCATTCCTGTAGAATGTAAGCTTCTCCAGGTCAGAAGCTGTTTAATTTTGTTGAGCATTCGGCAAAATGCTTAACAAATGTCTGTTGAATGTAATTGAAGTCCTTTACGGGATAAGTAGATTGACAATCAGATGACAGACAATTTCACTAATTGACAATTAGTGAATCTGATGACATCCAAGGTCCCCACCGACTCTGACGGTTAAGAATCAGCAACTAGAACAGCTTCTAATTGGGTAAACAGAACAGTGGAATTACCCAAACACCCCCAGGCTCAAGGGAGAATCTATCTCAGGGCATTGTGTTGTCAGGGAAACCTAGTTCAACTGGCTCGATTCCTACTGTTCTATTAACCTGGTGTTTTGAATCTCTCTTCCTGGGCCCTTTCTTGTATATGGTATATATACAAAAAAGTTAAAAGTTAAAAAAAGTTAAAGCTTAACTTAACATGTTTTAAGCTTAAAACTGCACTAAGACTTTTGGGATACCCTGTATGCAATTCTCATAAGCTTAGATATGCACAACTTGTCTCTCAGTATAGAACCCAAGCTCCTTGAGGGTAGAGGTCATTTAAATTTTGTCTTTATATTTCCAGTGCCTAGCACAGTGTCTGGTATGTAACAAGTGCCTAATAAATGCTTACTTGATTGATCGATTTTCCTTACACCATCCTATGTACCATCCTAATTCTTTTGTACCGAAGTCCTGGTTGTTTTTGTTCAGCCTTTCCGGTTGTGTCTGACTCTTCATGACCCCATTTGGGGTTTTCTTGGCAAAGATACCAGAGTGGGTTGTCATTTCCTTCTCCAGCTCATTTTGCAGATGAAAATAATTTCAAGGACACATTTTAGTCACCAGAGATGAAGGAGATGGGTCTTCTCCTGAACATAATCTTGGGAATTGACTATTGGGTTCAGGGCTAGCCTGATTTGGCCTACTATAGACCTGTCGGCCGTGTTTCCTTCTCTCAGCAGCAGGCTAGAAGGTGTATAGATTCATGCACAATTGTCCCAAAACTGGAGTGATAAACGTGAGGGCAGTGGATAGAGCGCCAGGCCTGGAGTCAGGAAGACTTGAGTTCAAATCTAGCCTCAGACACTTCCTAGTTGTATGACCCTGGGCAAGTCACTTGACCTATGTCTGCCTGTTTCTTCTTCTGTAAAATGGGGATGATAACATCATCTACCTCCCAGGATCATTGTGGGGCTCAAATGAGGTAATAATTGCAGTGCTTAGCACAGTGCCCGGCACATAGTAAGCACTATGTAAATGTAATCTATATTATTAACTTTCCTACTTCTCCCTGGGGAGGAGGGGTCAGACAATTGACCCCTGTGCATACAGATCACATGAATACTTCATCTTCATCCTGTAGAAACTCCTCGAGGGAGGTCAGTCATTCAACAAGCTTTTAAATGTCTACTGTGTGCCAGATGGAGGTAGCTAGGTGGCTCGGTGGATAGAGCACTGAGCTTGGAGTCAGGAAGACCTGAGTTTAAATCTCCCCTCAGATATTTACTATCTGTGTGACCCTGGGCAAGTTACTTAACTCTTTTTGCCTCAGTTTCCTAAGGCAATGAGCTGGGGTGGGGGTGGGAGGTATGTTGTGGTTTATAGAGTGGAGGGGAGAGGAGCCAGGACCAATCTTAAGTCATCTCTGCTCCTGAATCCCCTAAGGAGACGAATGAATGAATAGATGGATGGATGTGTGCTGAGAAATGAGCTGGAGAAGGAAATGACAAACCACTCCAGTATCTATGCCAAGAAAAGCTGCATGGACAATATTGGCGTGCTATGGTCCATGGGATCACGATGAGTCAGACGCTACTGAGCATCAGAACCACAAATGTGCCAGGCACTAGGCTAAGCAATGGGGATACAAAGAATGACAACAATTCATTCTTTGTCCTCAGGGAGGTCAGCACACAAGGGAGACAACATACAAGCAGCCGCGTACATACAAGATGCACACAGAGTAAATGGGAAGTGTTCTAAGGGTCAAGGTCTGGGATAGGGGAGTGGGGAGAAGGGCGAAGGGCCACTTGGAGAAGGTGAGATCTGAGCTGAGTAGAAGGAAGCCTGGGAAGCCAGGAGGCTATTTTAAGGTGTGGGAAGAGAGCATTCCAGACACATATGGCAGCCAGTGAAAATACCTGGAGTCATTTGAGAAGAAGAGGAAGGAGTCTGGTGTCATACTCTAGTGTTGGGGGAGTAAAGTGTAAGAAGACTGGACCTGCAGCAAAGAGTCAGATTGTGAAGGGCTTTAAAAGTCAAACACAGGATTTTATATTGGATCCTGGGGGCTAAAAAAGGAGGTCTTCAATTTTTGTCTTTGTATTCCCAGCATGAGCATGGTGTATCACACTTAGTAGGAGATTAATAAATGCTTTTTGATTGTTCAGCCTTAAATTTGGACTGGAGGGGCTTAGAACTCACACAGCCTCCTTTCCTCCTATGTGTGTTATCATTATCCCAATTTTGTGGGTGAGATAGTGAGGCTGAGAGAGATTAATTGGCTTGCCTGGGTCACACAGCTAGCATATAGATGTCTGAAGCAGGATTCAAACCCAGGGGAGTCCCACAATCCATCCACTGCACCACCAAGCTGCCTCACTTTTAGAATGTCTATTAGTGTATGAGCTACTTGAGAGCAGGGACTATCTTATTTTTCTATGAGAATCCTAAGCTCCTGATATAGTGCTTTGCAGAGCATAGTAAATGTTTAACAAATATTTTTTTCATTAATTCATTTGCTCATTTGTTTATTCATTTGTTCATCCATCCATCCATCCATCTATCCGTCCATCCGTCCGTCTGTCCATCCATGCATCCACACATTCATCCATCTATTCATCCATTCGTCTCCTTAGGGGATTCAGGAGCAGAGATGACTTAAGATTGGTCCTGGCTCCTCTCCCCTCCCCTCCACAAACCACAATCTACCCCCCCAACCCCCACCGCAGACTCTTCCCCAACTCACAAGATTCAGGTTGTTCCATAAGTTGCATCTCTAATGTTTGGTTGGAAGGTTCCTTCCTCTTCTCTCTGCACCCCTTCCCCCAGGGTGTGGAATTGTTGTAAAACTCACTAGGTTTGGCTTCCTTTAGCACTCACATTTTTTCATAAATAGAAATGGAGGTACCAGCACACTCAAGATAAATTCAATTTTAAGAAGCGCCATGCAGAGACTCAGAATCAGCTGCTTGTGCCTATTTCTAGCTACTGTGCTGTCGACAAAGCGCAGATTACCGTCTTCAGTCTCACTTGAGAAAGTCCAAGCCAAACAATGCCCATGTGGTTAATATCTGTTAACATTGGATCTTCACAAATTAAATGTTTAATAACTTCTCTCATGGTGCATGTATCTGTATGTGGCATATGGAGCAAGGATCTCCATGGAAATTATTCCCCCAATATACCGACTTGTTTGCTTTCCTTGAGGGCGGGCTCTGGTTCTGTGACAGCTGTTTACCATTGATAGAAGCATCCAGCCCACTCTAACAGAATACATGTCAGTAGACCAGTTGGAAAGCTGTCCCATTTTAGAAATACAATGTAAGTATAAAAATAAAACCTATATCAAATTGCTTGTCTTCCCAATGAAGGAGGGAGGAAAGGTGGAGGAGAATTTGGAACTCAAAAATTTTAAACAGTGAATGTTAAAAATTGTTCTTACATGTAATTGGGGGGAAATAAAATATTAAATAAAAAAGAAATAAATGCTTCTTAATGACAAGAAACATTTTCAGATTCTGTACCTGGGAGCTAAGGAGCTGTTAAACCTCAAGAAAAGGCTACGGAAGAGGGAAAGAAGCCTGAATTAAAAATGTAAGTGGACTTTCCTCAGTAACATTTATGTAGACCACTCCTGTTATGTGTAGCATCTCTGTGTTTACTGAAGCCAGAATGGAAAAGGAATTTTATTCTTTGGATATGAAGGGTAGTGTGCTATATTTGATAGAGCCTTGGACCAGGATGGGTGGGTTTGTGGGGTTCTCTTCTTGGCTTTGCCACTAACCATCTGTGTGACCTTGAGAAATTTCCTTTCCCTCTCTGAATCTGTTTGCTTATCTGTAAAAAGAGGAATTTACTAAGTGGCACAATGGATGGATTGCTGGGCTTGGAGTCCAGGAAAACCCGAGTTCAATTCTTGTCTCAGATACTAGTTGTGTGACCCTGGGTAAGTCACATAACTCAACCTTAATTTCTTCAATCTGTTGTTGCTAAGTGGTTCGGTGGATAAAGCACTAGGTTTGAGACTTGAGTTCAAAGATCTCAGACACTTTACAGCTGTGTGACTGTGAGAAAGTCTCTTAACCTCTCTCTACCTCATTTTCCTCACCTGTAAAATGAGTGGGTTGGATTCAGTGACCTCTAAGATTCTGTCTCTGTTTGTTGTGTCTTGGTAAACAGAAAGTTAACTCCATTAGAAAGTCTGCTTCTCTCTTCCTTGACCATGAAGTAATGAAAGGGTTAGGGTCAAGGGTTTGTGGGAGCAAAGCCTTACAAGATGCTTGTTAAATTCTCAGCATGAGCATTTATACTTGGGAAATCAGCTACTGCTGCAAATCCTGGCTTGATTTATTGTTCTGTTGATTGTCTAGACTTAAAAAGGTGATGGATAAAATGTTAACAGTGTAGACTAAACTTAAAAGTATTTAATGGGTACTGTCCCCCCTCCCTCATCCCAGAGCCGCTTGTTAAACCTTTTACCAGCACACTCCTGGTCAGTATAGTGAAATAGAACTTAACATTTACTCTCTGCTCCCTAGAAAAAATGTCAATGCTTTGATGTATGTATTACTTGGGTAAAATGTGTAGGCTCCCATTCATTGAGGCCTCATTTCAGGTTGTGGCTGATTGAGGATTCAGATTTAAGCATGGGTCTATTTTACCAGGCAGAAGTGAATGAGGTATTGGTTTGCCCCCATTCTAACCCCATCTCCCATTTGCCCTCCCTTGTCTTGGCTGGGGTCAGAGGGATCAAGATACCAATGGCTTCTGTGATGTCTAAAAAACTTGCTTATCTTATCCTGCTCAAGTGTCAGATTCCTGACCATCTAATATTGATTCAGAGTCTCAAACGTAAAACTAGGAACCTTCTTCTAGCCCTTTTCTTATCAAGTAAGCAAGAAAGGACAGTTATTTCAAGAATATTATCCTATATCCGGCTCACAAGAGTTGATCTGGTGCTGGCTACACACACATACACATACCACATATGCAGGCATGCATGTATATATGCATGTTTGTATGTATTTTCCTGCAAAACCCTTTGTACTCCAAATAAAGGTCCATAGAATTGTAGAAAGCCTGTCTCTGCTTATTGTGTTCTTGTCTCGTTTCAAACCAGTTTAACTTCTAAGCCCTCTTGAGTATACCAACGTACTGTGGGTATCCTGATGACATTGTCCTATTGACACTACTTTATCTAGTAACTGAGGCAGGATTCCCCAGGGGTGGAGAGGTGGGGCTGGATGGGCTGAGGCCTCAGCTAAGCCATGAAGCACAAACTGACGGCAGTTCTTGGAAGACTCTTGGGCTATCCTACCAGGCTGCTTCCCCAGCATTCAGTGACATGGAAATTAGAATAAGCCTGGTTCTTCTCTTTATTATCAATGTATCATTGTACAAGTCCCCAAACCAATCTGGGCCCCATCATCTATAAAATGAAGAGGTTGGAATAAATGATGTCTGTGATCCTTTCCAGCTTGAAGTCTATGATTTTAAGGCCTGTGGGGAGTCCAAAGCCAGGGTAGGGTTCCTCATCATTAGGTCACACCTTGGGGGGTGTACGCGTACTCCCTTTAATAATTTTCATTTATTTAGTTCTGTCATCAGCTTAACATGAGAGGCTGGAGTTACAAAACACCAGAATTGAGGAGTAAAATCAAGTTCAAATAAATTTCAAGGGTAGCCTTGGAGGAGATAAGAAATCACCAAAAGGTAACAAGGATTCTGAGGGACCTTGATGATGGTGACAGGGATTTATGGGCTGACCATCTCTATATGAGCCTCTGCTGTTTTTTTAGTACGATAGGATTTAGAGCTGGAGTTCAGATTTCTTATTATATAGATGAGGAATTAGGGGCTCAGAGAGCTGAATGACTTACTTGCCTGAGGTCACATAACTAGGAAGTCAAGGTTGGGGTTTGAATTGAGGTCTTCAGACTCCAAGTTCAACGTCGTTTCTGGTTGAAGCAGCCTCTTCCCTCACCACTGCCCCCTCTGTTCACCCTTGCCTGTCTTTTCTGAATGATTGCCCATAGCACAAGTTTCTAACATGGGGCCCTGAGGTGGGCAACAAACCAGCCAAAGCAGAGCAAAATGGAATTGGGAAATATTTAACAAAATTTATACACAAAAATTTTATATATCTATAATCTATCTATCTATCTATCTATCTATCTATCTATCTATCTATCTATACACAATAAAATGTAAATAATGGTCATTTGTGGTTTTTTAAGTTAACATGCAGCTCACAGAAATCCTTATGTATAGTTTAGTGCCCGTGTTTCTGAGTTTGATGCCACTGGCCTATAGGGCCTGGGCTCTAAAAAAATCTTTATCTGCTTTTATTCTGAATGTATTGAACCTAAGCTAAGCACTGCCCGCTGCCAACATTTCCATATAAGGTAGAATTAAAAAGGGAGATTATAAATGAAAATGTAAACCTCTGCTACATATAGCGTGTTTTTTTAAAAAAAAAAACATAATAAACTCAACATGTAACTTTCAAAGCTTTCCTCATCTTCATTTCCTTCTGAACTTCCTTCTATTTTCTTCTGTGAATTTTACAAAATAATTCAAAAGTCTTCCTTTATTTCTTTTCTTTTTGGGGGGAGGAGGAGTAGGTTCTCTCTCCCCAAATAAAAAAAAAGAAAAATATAATTCTACAAATAACAACAATGACCATTGCTCATTATATAGCATTTTCAAATAAACATAGTCCAGCAAAACAAATCCATATACTTGCCATGCCCCCAAAAAATCCGTCTTATTTGGCACCTTGAGTTCATCATTCTTTTGTCATTAGTTGTGGTTGGTCATTGTATTGATGTGAGTTCTTAATTCTTTCAAAGTTGTTTTTCTTAACAATGCTGCTACTATAAAAAATATTCTCCAAACTCTGCTTGCCTCATTCTGCATTAGTTTATTCATGGTTTCCTGGGTTTCTCTGACACCTTTCCTTTTGTCACTTCTTAATGCACAATAATAATTCATTGTTCATATACCATACTTTTTTCAGCCATTCCCTAATTGGTAGGTATCCTCTTTGTTTACAATTTTTTGCTATTACAAAAAGGGCAACTGTAAATATTTTGGTACATTTGGGTCCTTTTCTTCTTTCTTTAATCTCATTGGCTTAGTAGTAATATCACAAGGACAAAGGGTACTACTTTAGCGACTCAGGGGACATAGATCTAAATTGCTTTCTAGAATCGATGGATCGATTTACAGCTCTGCCAATAGTGCCTTGTCTTCCTGCGGCCCTTCCAACAATTGTCTTTTCCTTTTTCATCTTTGTCAGTCTGAGAGATCTGAGTTGAAAACTCAGAGTTGTTTTCATTTAATTTTTTTCTTTTGATAACTACTTGTTTATATATATCATTCAACTATTTATGTAAGGGGAATGGCTATCATTCTTAGACATTTGAATCAATTCTCTGTATGTCTACCTTCATCAGAGAAACTAATTTTCCCCAGGTAACTGTTTCCCTTCTAATTTTAACTGTATTGATTTTAGATATGGGAAAACTTTTCAATTTTATGTCATCGAAATTTTCCATTTTATCATAATTTCCCTTTTATCCAAGTACTTTCCATTTTATCATCTATTAGTCTCTTTATCCTTTGTCTGGTCATGAACTCTTCCTGTATTAAGATTTGCAAAAGGTATTTTTTTTTCCTTGCTCTCTTGGTTTCTTTCTGATATACACTTCTGATATTTAGATTATCCACTTGGGGCCTATTGTGGCATGTTGTATGAGATCTTAATTTAAGCCTATTTTTTGCCAGACTACGTTCCAGTTTTCCCTGTTTTTGTTGAGTAAGTCTTTACTCTGGTAGTTGAGATCTGTAGTGTTAATTTCTCAAAGTCTAGGGCTTAGAGTAATTATTCTGTTTCACTATGATGGGCTCTCATTTGAGAGCAGAGATGGTGACCCATTGATGCTACAGAGCTGAGAATAGGGCTGTGACTGATACCTGTGAGGCATCCTGGTATAATGAGAAGAGAGCTAGATTTGGAGTCAGGAAACCTGAGTGATCATGGGTAAGGTATTTAACATTTTAGAACTTCAGCTCTCTCCTCTCTTAAAGGAATAAATAATAATATTTGTGCTACCTTCCTTACCAAGCTTTTAAAATAAGGAAAGTTCTCTGCAAATCTTAAAACACAACATAATTGTGAGTTATTATTTGAAAGAACTACAGACCAAAGTGGTTAAGTGGTCAGAGTCCTGGTCTGTTCCTCTAGGTATGGTGTTCTTTTCAGTATCCCTTCCCTCATCAGTCATACCAAAACTGTTAATTTACAATATCTGTATCTACATCTATCTCCTACACTCCCACTTTCTCCCATGTAGCTATCCTTTACAATAAAGACTTTTTAAAAAAAAAAGAGGTAAAAAGTTCATCAAAATTAACATATTATATCGATAATTTTGAGATTATATGCAGTGTTCCGCACCTATGGTCAGTCAGTCAGTCAGCTAGAATTTATTAAGCTCTTAATATGTGCCAAGCCTTGAGCCCAATGCTGGGAATACAAATACAAGTAGAACAAGTGGCAATCCTAGATGTCTGGGAGCTTACATTCTGACGAGGGAAGACAACACAGAAAAGGAAGCTAGCTGGAAGGGAGGGTGCGGCAGATAGAGACAGAGGTACAGGATATGGGAGAGGAAGTCCTGATTATAACTTGGAGAGGAATAAGAAACGTGGTTGGACTGGGCACTCTTTTTCAATGGAGGTTCTGGGAGGAAATATCCAATCAGAGGGAGAGGCTGCAAGGGAGAAAGGTACTTCTGATGGACGAGTTCTAGGGCTAGAGTGAGCTCCCAGGATGAAGACCTGGGGCATGGTGACGCTTCAGGGTATAGTGTTAATGGGATGTAAGATCTTCCCTGCCCATTAATAGGCCTCATGTGGAGCCCATTAAAGGAAGCTTGTTTGCTTGTGGGAAGGCTTTCACACCTTTAGCTAATTTCTAATTAGGCACTGAGTCTTGAGGGTTGTGATGCCTTCTAGCTCTGAGCCTATTAGCTGAAAGAGTATATATTCTGAGAAGAGAGCTTTTGCTTTGCGGGCTTGCTTATGAGAAGGATCTTGTGATTCCCTGGCTGAGACTTTGAGTAGCCGTATGTTGGGAGCTTCCCAACTGCTCAGAGGTAAAGGCTGTCTCAATCCAGTGGTATATATAAAGCATACATCAATATTACTTTGGTTCAAGCAGTTAAGAGCCCTGACTGTTGGTTTTTATTTCTCTGTATATTTTCTCTGTATTTTCTCTGAAGTTCAGGGTGCTGACTTTTCCCCTGAACTAGTAAATGTAATTAAAGACTATTGACCCCTTAAACAGCTATCTTTCCTAGTAAAGCAGATCTAAGAACTTATCCTAGCAGCCATCCTGGGTATGCCAGTGTGGTTGCCATTACATAGGGTGATCCAGGAGATCCAGAGTGCAGTCTGGAGAAGGATGGCCCCTCACTTCCTCAAAGAATCTGAGAAAGGGGGCAGGTAGTGAAATATCTTCTCATCTCTCTTCTTTGGGGTGAGGCTTGGTCATTACAATTTTGCAGTGTTTAGATTTGGTTGTTGTAGTGCTTTCCATTTATGTTTTTGTCTTTGTATATGTTATTTTCCTGGTTCTGCTTATTTTACTTTGCGTTAGCTCAGGGAAGTCTTTACATGCTTCTGCACAGTCATTGTTTCTTACAGCACAGTCATAGTCCATTGCATGCATATATCATAAATTATACATCTGTTCCCCAATAGATGTACATCTACTTTGCTCCCAATTACTTGCTACCATGAAAAGTCAAAGTGTTAGTTTATACCACTACATTTTTACCATGTCAAGATTGATAAGGAAGCATTTGTATTGCCTCTGGTCTTCTTCAAGGAGATTATTTTTGGTTCCCAAAATTATTTGGCATATTGTCCCTTTTAAAAAAATTACTCAGCACCCCCTGGAAATCTACTTTCTTTAACCCTTTAATGATTTTTTTAAAAAAAATTGCATCATTTCAAAAAATATTAATTTTTTTAAAATGATTGTGTTGGTAAGCAAAATGGGTTCCTTAGCACTTAGTTCAACAGGCACCCTTGACGAGTTTGGCTTTTGTTTGCTTTGAGTGATTCAGCTATTTCATTGAATCTTGCTAAGTGTTAAGTCCCAGGCCCAAAGCCCTGTTAGGTGTAAAACCTATGTAGATGTGGATTGATGACTGAGGTGGGGCCCAAGGTGGGGCTGGCTAAGGGGAGGTGTTAACTCCAGAGCCATGCCCTGTTGGGTGTAGACCTAGTCTATGTGGATGTGAGCCTCCCAGGGTCCTAGGGGGAGGGGCCAACTCGGGAACCAATGGGCTCTGGTCATTCAGGCGGTGCTTGGTGACTCCAGGGGCTCAGCTGGGAGGAGGGCGTCTCAGCACCGTTGCCACCGCAGCAGCCCGGGTCTTGGAACAAAGTGAGGGTGCAAACTTCCCCCGCTGGTGCCTTGGCCTCTAGCAGCCTTTCGTAGACCTGGGATGGAAGGAGGAGGCTAGGAGGCGCCCCGAAGGCGAGCTCCCGGCGCTCTATCACTGGGTCGGGGTTGGAGGCTGCGAGGAGAGGTGAGCCAAGACACAGCTACAGCCGAAGCTGAAGATAAAGCCGAAGCTGAAGCAGGAACTGCGGAAGCAGAGCCGACCCAGAAGCAGGGCCCACCTGTGTGTGGACCAAGGAGTGCCGAACAAGGACTTGAGGCCAGTGGGTAATCTTCTTACAGGAGAGGGGAAACATGAATATGATTTGGTTTATACCATCATGTTATTCTGTGGCCTCCTTGTGAGGCGGACTTATTGGGCCTGGAAGCTTTTGATCAAAATATCCAAATGGAAAGGCTGGTCTGTGGGTCTGTTACTTTGGAGCCTGAATAAATGCTTTAATTCTTCTGCCTTCTACTTAGAGAATTCCTTATATCCTGCAGTTCTGAACCGTTCAGACATATATATGATTCTCTTTGAAATCATAAATTCTGCCTTCATAATACATCGATGCATCTTCAATTTAATAATATATTGTAAATCTGTGGGGTTTTTTCCTGGAAATTCCTGAAATTTTGATGATGCAACATTGCATCATGTAACCATATAGCATCATATTGTAAACAAGTCATTGCACTCACATATTCCTGTTGATGTATGCTGGCCTTCCCGACAATGTGCAGCACACTTGCCTGTCAGCACTTGCTTGTTCAGACCTGTGTGTGGACTTGACCACTGATGGATTATAACTTGCATTTTGTGTGTTTATTTGCAAAATAATGTAATCGCTATGACTTTAACTCTTTTACACAACAGATGAAACATACAAATGACTTTTTCCAAATTTTCTTCTCTTCTCTTCTTTCCTTATGCTTCCAGTGCTCCCTTATTTTTATTCAATGCCCCCTAATTGCACCAGAGACTATAACTCCCACCACCCCCATCTTCCAGCACCCACCAGGAGGAGGTTTCACCCACTTTGGGAACCTATGGATAGAGACTATCAGTTTCCAGAGAATACCAGTCAGCACCTTGGATTCCATTCCCATTTCTCCACCTCATTTGGCTGAGTGGTTTTGGGTGGGAAACTTAACCTCTTTCCGCCTTAGTTTTCTGTATGTCTCCAAAAGGAGCAAATAAAATTAGCCCCTAATCTGTGTCCCAGGGATCCTATAAGGATTATGGAAATAATATCTGTAAAGTAGTTTGAGCTCCCTTGGATATAAGGCCTTATTATGGAAATGTATAAATAATAATATAATTGTTGCAAATACCTCTGAATACTATCTGCATTCAGCAACTCATTAGGCTTAATGACCATCTCTACTTTTCTTTGGTCTTAAAAACATTCCTCATTATAGCCATTCCCTGAAGTAGTCAAAGGAAATGGTCTGTTTGAAATTCACACTCAATTTTATCATCAGTCAAACCCCAGTTAGGTGCCAAGACAATACCATTTGCATTTTAGAGGGTGAATTTTTTTGAGAGTTAGCCTGTGGTCCAATCTACTTGTGCCTAGGAGGAACTCGCTGGTGACAGTGTGGCTGAGCGGCCACTTGGCTTGTGGGGTTGCTATCTCTCTGGGAGCAAGGGGCACCAATAACCACTCTCTGCCTGCTTGTATTCCACCTTCTTCTTGAATGTAGGGCTAGATTAACTATAAATACAAGAAGCAATTCTCTGGGCTGGCATCCAGGCAGTTGGAGAGACGGGAAGCTGTGAGAACATGCCTGACAGGTCCTTTCCATTCCTGATCCAGAGTGGCACTTCTCACTTCCTCTGCAATTCACAGGAAGATTGGTCTTGTCTCAGGGCAAGATTGCTTTCTTCTGCAGAGGAAGAGTTCACCTAGCAGAAACCGTCTGCCAGGGAACCAGGCAATCGTGTTGTTGAGCTGCCGGTTTATCTTGTACATGGGATGTCTTAACAATCTTTCAATCACTTCATTACAAGGTTATGTTTTTGCTTCCCCTGTCTCTTGACACACATCATGGAGTTCTCCTGACTTTTCCCATTTGATTTTCATTTGTTCCGTTGCCTCATGCATTACAAAGTTATGGGTTCATATTGCTTGTGACAAGGCTGAATTCTCAGAAAGCATTTACGAGCAGCTATGGGCTGCACAAGTCCAAATGACTTAAGAGACCTGAAGGTTTTTGACTGGCCTGGATGGATAAACTTCCTTTCTCACACAAAGCGATAGAATGCACGTCCTACAAAGGGCTGGCTCCCTCCAAATCCAAGTGAGTCAACCTTCTCCGCGCCCCCCACCCTCACCCCATTCAGGCCACCCTTGCTGTTGGAATGGCTTTCCTCTCCTTTTCCCTAATGGGCTCCTCTTGATGCATTATAGTCCCTCGATACTTCTTTAGATCCCATTCCTTTTCCTTTCTTCCACTTTCCACTTGTCTTTTTACTTCTCTTCTTTCCTCCGAGGCTTTTCTCAGGGTCTACCTCCTTTAGGGAATCTTAACCAATTCCTAGGGAGAGGTGTTAGTAGTTATTTTGTATCCATGGCTAGTGACTACCTCTCCCTGTCCCCATCACTTCAGTGCCTAGTTCTCATCATGGGGAGAACCAAGTATTAAATTCAGCCTACAAGCATTTTGAAAAACATCTCATGACCTGTGCATGTGTTATCAGCGTTCAGAATGTATTTTGTCCCTGTCTCAGTTGATGGATGTTGTCCTGTAGCCTCTCAGAGGCTATATATTTCATCTTTCCTGTTACCTCTCTACCAATTTCACCTCTTTCACCCTTGAAGTTATTTCTGCTAGATCAGGGTATGCATTCTTAACTCCAGAGCTCCATAGTCTCCTCAACATGTGCCTCATTTTATCCTAGGGCAGGCTGAGAGTCTGGGTGGTGGTGAAACTGTGCCACCCTGACTGTTTCATGTGGGGATATCAAAATTACGTAATACATGTAAGGATTATTACTAGTCAATATTTACGTAGGATTTTATAGAGATTTTATAGCTCAAGGTGGGTTGTACAATTATCATGATGCCCATTTGACAGATGAAAAAATTGAGGCCAGGTTAAGTGACTTACCTACAGTCACATGTCTAGTAAAGGAAGAGCCAACACTGAAACCCATATCTTTTGACTATGTCAAGACCAATGTTTTTCTCTACATTGACAGCCACTTTTTCTGAAATGAGGGCATTTCCTCGCTTCTACGCTACTTATTGTCACTCAGTTTGTCTGAAAAGAGGGCATTTCCTAAATTTCTACCTTATCCCTGACTTCTCTCTCTATAAAGAATTATCCTGAGTTCTTATTTGGGATCTGAGGAGAGGCTTTATCTCATCCCTGGCTATCGAGACATAAACCTATTTAGAAGTTTCTCATAATAAACCCTGGGTATAGAAAATATGAGTCAAAGAGTTGGTGATTTGGAGCAGGGAGTTCAGGGAAGGTAGTCCACTGGACCTGGGGGTATCGGGCCATGAATAATAGTCTTTACCCCCTTCATTCTACAAAGACCAAACTACAGCTAAGGTCCTCACCATGGATTTTCATTTTTGGCTCAGGCTGCCTACATTTTCCAGCATGCTGGACAAAGTTGGCAATGGTTATGCTGCAAACTAACTTGTGAGAAGATTCCCACCTCCACCCTCACCTTAACAACTTTTTTTCTTTTGCCAGCCAAGAGCTAGAATAATCACCATTGTTTTGGTGTGATCTCAAATCTCCACAGAGAGAGAGATCTGCCCATGTGGTTTGGGAAACATTCTGCTTCTATATTTGTAATGGCAAGGAGCCCCTACCAAGTAAATAAAATCATCTTTCCCATTTAGAGGTTAATTCTTGCTCTTCTACCTCATTGCATTCTGTAAAGAAATTCTCAAGACCCATCAGAAGATACATTTTTTTTCCAGCAAAGAAGATACAGAGATGTATTTTTTCTTCATTAAAAAAAACCCCATACTCTGCCCAGGTACCTCTGGTCCTTTCATTTGTCATGTTCCTCCCAGTGCATATACTTTGGAGGCACAATTTGATTCTCTATTTATTTTCTTGCTATCATGGAAACTTGGCTCCCCTTGGAAGACATTTCATTTCTGGCTACCATCTACAGTACTAGGTGTACCTTTCATGCTCCACCCTCCTCCCCACTCACACACCTTGGGCCAGGATGGGGAGGAATAGTCATGCTTTTTGTTCCTCACTGTCACTTCCAGGTTTCCCCTGCACTGCACTCCCTTCTCCCCCACTCCCATCATCACTCAGCAATCTTCCTTACTTCGAGGTTCACTCCATCCAGGTATATCACTCTATTCAGATCCTGGTACTGGTTACTAATCTACCCCCACATTAGTCTCCATCCTTCCTCAAGTAACCCTTTTGGCCCCGGTAGAAATCTCATCAGTCTTTCTTCACTGCCTCAGACTATAGGTTCTTAACAATGTTCTTGGGATATTGGGTCAGTGAAGGTAGGAGATGGCCGACTCTATCACCCATAGAAAGGAGCCTCCAGCTGGAGCAGCTAGGTGGCTCAGTGGATAGACCACTGGGTTGGGAATCAGGAAGACTCCTCTTCATGAGTTCAAATCTGGCTGCAGACACTCTCTAGTTGTGTGACCCTCGGCAATTCACTTAACTCTGTTTGACTCAGTTCTTCATCTCTAAAATGAGCTAGAGAAGGAAATGGTAAACCACTGCAGTATTTTTGCCAAGAAAATCACAAATGACGTCACAAAGAATCAGACATGATTGAAATGAATGAACAACAGATTGTGTATTGTGTTTGTCCTTTGTTCTCGAAGAGGACCATGACATCAGGGAAGTGATGACATGACTTGCAGTTGACTTTGATTTGAGTGAGGGAGGGCTATGCAAGGTCACCAGCCTCACTTTCTCCTCCAGAGCTATCTGGGTCCAGTGACCTGATATTCACCAGGATAAATGGAGATGGCCCAGGATGCATTGGGAGATTCTAGCCCTTTTAGGCTAAGGTCTTTTCTTGTTCTCACTTTGAGTGAGATAAAGCCCATTCAGTGAATAGGCCTCTTTAAGAATTTAATCAAGGGATGGCCCCTTTAATCACAACTCAAAAAAAAAAATCAAACTGGGAGGGGAAGACCCTCAGAGTTCCTGGCCAAAAGAGAAATAGTTACTATTTGGTATTTGCATTCACTCTGTGCTAGGAGGTCAGGGACCTATTGTCCAATCCATGAGCTCCTTAACTTTGGGTTTACTGGCTAGATTTCTCTCTCAAAGACTGGACAACAATGAACTTCTAGATGGATAGGGATCAGGAGCAGTTTAGACATCCACATTTGGGGTCCACCTTTTCACTCCATCATAAATCCTGGTATGGAGTCTGTCACAGAATAAATGAAACTTCTCTGGGACAATTTTCATCACAAGGTATCCATATATATTCATCACCTGGCAAAGTCACTTTTGTCCATACAAGGTCCCTGGGTCACCTATGGTTGATGCTCTTGATCCTATCTCTGTCCACCTCCAGGCTTTCCCAGGAGCTTTTCCTTCAATCATCTCCCCTCTCTCCTTAATTTTCAGCCTCTTACCTACTGGCTCCTTCTCTGCTGCTTACAAACGTGTCTATAACCCCCCATACTTTAAAAAAGCTTTCCCTTAATGCTATGGTTCCTTCAAGCTTACATCTCTTCTTTCTTTTTCAGCCTGAATGCCTGAGGACTCCTATTCTCATTGCTTCTGTTTTCTCACCTCCCACTTCTCAACTCCTTGCGTTTTGGCTTGAATCCTCACCATTATAATTAAACTTCTCTCTCCAAGGTCACCGATGATCTCTTTGTTGCTAAATAGACTGGACTTTTCTCAGTCCTCATCCTTCTTGACATCTCTATAGCTTTTCATATTAACCAACTCCTCCTTCTGGTTACTTTCTCCTCCCTGCATTTTCATGATGGCTCTGTTGTGTTCTTATGGACTGCTCCATTCCAAGTCTCCTCTGCAGGGTTCACAAGAGCAGTCCTGGATAAGACTATATGAGGTAACAAAAGTCCTGGAAACTTGGTTTCTTGCTAGGTTCAGTTGTCCCATGTTGAACTTTCTAGAGGTTGAGACTTGGAACTACCAAGATTAGCTAGAGATGATCAGTAAAATGCGTAGTCATGTAGAAGTCTGAGCTAGCCAGAGACAGATTCAAAATTTCATTAATTTGAATTTCACTCCCTCTTTCATGAAAAGTAAAATTCTCTATGTTGAGTCATCATTTAATGAAGGTCACCTACCAAGGCACGGTTATAATTGAATCTTTGCCTACAATCTATTGATTTATTAGAAATGTAGTATTTGACTTAGCAATTCTGTTGCTAAGATATATACCCCAAAGAAGTCAGGGGCAGAGGGAAAAGTCCCCTACATACAGAAATATTTACAGCAACACCTTTTGACATACTCAAGAATTAGAAACAAAGTGAATGCTCATAAATTGGTGAAATGCTGAACAAATTGTGGTTTATAAAATCATAGATTTCAAGCTCAAAAAGACTTTGGTCCCATCCCCTCATGTTGCAGACAAGAACACTGAGTCCCAGTGAAGTTCAATGGCTCAAGAGATGATTTGAATCCAGGTTCTCTGGCGTTCAAGCTCCCTCATAACCTAGCCCCCTCCTACATTTCCAGGCATCTTACAAGTTCCTGTCTACCATATACCCTTGCCTCCTGCTCATTCCACAAACAGGACACTCTGTCACTCAGCTCCAGGCATTTTCTCTGACTGTCCCCCATGCTTGGAATGCTCCTTCTTCCTCCTCGTCTCTTCTTCCCAGCTTCCCTGGCTTCCTTTAAGGCCCAACTAAAATGTACTCTACTACAGGAAGCCTTCCTCAAGCCCTCTTAATTCTAATGCCTACCCTTGGTTAATAATTTCCTATTTATCCTATATGTAGAATGCTTTGAATGGATTTATTTGCATGTTGTTTCCCCCGTTAGACTGCAAGCTCTTTGAGGGCAGGAACTGTCTTTTGTCTCTTTTTGTTACCCTAGTACTTAGCATAATGCTTGGCACATAGTAGGCACTTAATAAATATCTATTGGTAAGATCCAGAGCCAGTGCTTTTCTCCCTATGACACAATATGATGGAATATAATTACGCCACAAGAAATACTAAATAAAAAGAATTCAGAGGTCCTTGAGAATGAAGGAAGCAATGCAGAGTAAAGCAAAGATGTTCTGAGTTTGTTATCCCAGAGCAAGACCTGCTACATCTTCTTGTCAGAGTTCTAGAGGTACTCTGTGGGGTTGGGATGTCTTTCTCTAGTTCCATTGGCTTGAGCTTCCTCTGGATGTGTTCCTCCTTCTCCCCCTTCCCTGCTCACCCTGCCACTGCTACTGATCAGTGACTTGTGTCCAGGTTCTATTTAATTAATTAACATCAATAAATGCTTACAAAGGCACATTTGCTTTGAAGATATAGCAAGAACAGAAGTATAAACCACCTCAGGAGCATCCTCTCCCGTGCATAACTTTGGTCTCTGGGGAGATTGGGCTCAGATTTAGCACAATTTCCAGCACTGGTCCCACCAAATTCATATCCAAATGTGACATCAATGCAGTGCAATCTCTTTTCTCAGCCACCGTTGTGGACTTAACCTCCACATTCCAGGACTCCTGGACTCTTTCAAAATTTATAAGATTGTAGCTTCTAACTTCCTTCATCTAAAATCCTGAGTTAAAAAATCAAGGCCCAGGGCAGGTAGGTGGCGCAGGGAGTAGAGCACTGGTCCCAGAGTCAGGAGGACCTGAGTTCAAATCAGACCTTGGACACTTGACACACTTTATAGCTGTGTGACCTTGGGCAAGTCACTTAACCCCAATTTCCCTGCCTTCTCCCCTCAAAAAAAGGAATCAAGGCCTGTATTCATAGGGCCACATGTTTGCCTTGGGGAAGAGAGGGCCTGAGACCTCTCCCCTCCACTTTACTTCTTACCACATGCTATTGTCTAAGTAGAAGCCATGGGAAAAGAGGGGGTCCAACTAAGAGAGAGACAGAGTTTAAGGCTTGGTCCCTTTTGAAAGCACCCCTAGGCAATTAAAAAGACTCTTCCTCATTACATGGTTACTGGACTAGAGCTAGGTACAGAACATCTCTCCACAGTACTTCCAAGTCATCCTGACTCTCCCCAAGGTAGGCTTCTTCTTCATGGGAAATTGCAACAGGAGCACCCTGGGATCAGTGGCCGGTCTTCCCTTACACAAGCAAAACTAATTTACATAGTTACTACATTAGTGTAAATGAGATTTTTTGGGGGTGCCTCTATATTGCCTTTCTTAAGTATGCAGGGAGACCCTTAAGGGCTTCTATTTAGATGACAACCTTGGGCAAAAATTATTATCTGAATGAGCATCTAGGTGGTTCTCTACTTGGGCTACCAAGCTGTCTTTCGTGAGTGCTAGGTGGTTTGGTTCATACAGTGCTGGACTTTGAGTCAGGAAGATCTGAGTTTGAATCCAGCCTCAAATACTTATTAGCAATGTGACCTTAAGCAAGTCATTTAATAGCTCTTTGCTTCGGTTTCCTTATCTGTAAAATGGGGACCCTATAGCATTTATCTCCCAGGGGGTAGTATGAAGATCAAATAATAAAACCTACCTTTGCCTCAATTTTTTTAATCTGTAAAATGTGGATGCTAATATCACCTACATTCCATGAGATGTTATGAGAATCAAATGAGATAACATTACAAAGCACTTTATAAACTTTAAAGCATGAAATTAAGTTCTGTCTATTAGAGACAACTAAGTGTTGTAGTGGATAGAGTCCTGGGCCTGGAGTCAGGAAGACCAGAGTTCAAATCCAACTCTAGACACTTACTAGAGAACTCTGTGACTCTGGGCAAGTTGCTTAACTTCTGTTTGCCTCAGTTTCCTCACCTGTAAAATGGACATAATAATAGCATTCACCTTGAAGAATTGTTGGGAGGAATAAGTGAGATAGTATTGATGAAGTGCTTTGCAAATCTTAAAGCAATATATAAATTCTACTTACAACACCACCAACCCCAATCACCGACCACCACCACTAGTACCACCAACACCAATACCAACAACACCAACACCACCAAATTTTTATAGGCTGCGGTGTGCCCACTGGCCACTAGAGGGTACTTGAACTAGTAAATACTTAGGGTACTCTCCCTAACATAGCACATTTCCACTTAAGTCCTTGGTTTCAAAGTGTCTTTTGTGTTAACCCCTGACTGGACAGGTCCTAATTAAGTTGCGAAGTTGAAAAGTGATATTATTTATATATTATTACATGAAATACACTATCTTGTTAACTCAGAGCCCCCACTCCATAAATGTCTTATACTCTCAGGTGTAAGACGTCCCACAGCAACCACAAATTCAGATGCATGTGATCACATAATTTCTAAAAAGTAAGATGGAGTAACATGCGAAAGAAATGCATAAACCTCTCCTTCACAGAGTATATACCCTCCCCAAGGGCGCAGCTGAGCACAGAGGGAGGGACATTTGGAAGCAGGGAAGACAGTTTCCCCCAAGTTCATCCTCCTATGGGCAAACAGGAGAGTGCTGATGGCTGTCAGATCTCAGCCGACACCAGGAGATGTTGTTTTGGGCCCAAATTGTGGCTGATTGGCTAAGCTTGACTATTCCCCCCATCCTGCTCAAATTGTTCATGCCATTCTTGCCTTGGGCTCAGACTTTACCACCGCCATCTTGTCCTGAGCATCTTAGGCACAAACTTAGAGAGATAAAGAGTACTAGGTAGAGATAACATTCTTTTATCCTTTGGCATGGCTTCTGTCAGAGAGGACCCAGATGAAAGAGTAGAAATAATCATTCCACTGTCTCTGTTTCTCCATCTCTCTCTCTGTCTCTCTCATTTTGGAGACTTGGGATCTCTAAAGAGAACAAAGAAAAAACAACAAATAAAGCTTCATAAAGCAAAACAGATGAAAGACATGAGAGTTCTAATCCATGCATGGACCAATTTTGACTTCAGAGGACAGATAGTGAATCATACTTCCCTCTTCTTAGAAGAAAAATGTCAGACTGTGACACATAATGAGACTTACCTTATCAGAAGTGGCCAATGTGTTGGTTTGTTTTGCGTAACTATTCCTCTTTGTTACGAGGGAACATTCTAGTTTTTGGTGGTGTTTATTGGGAAGCGATACCGTGTGAAAAATTATAATCAGTAAGACATTTATTAAAAATAAGAAAGGGAGAAAAGAGGATTAGAACATTCATGATTTCTGTCATGCAGACCCCCTTTTCTGAATATGACTGTAATTTGCATCTGAAAATACTATTTGTGTTCCATCCTTCCTTCCTTCCTTCCTTCCTTCCTTCCTTCCTTCCTTCCTTCCTTCCTTCCTTCCTTCCTTCCTT
>CM053622.1:349812145-349834582 GCA_028646595.1 Phalanger gymnotis
AAAAGTCTATTCAGATATTTTGGAAAATACTGAGGAGAAACTGGATTAACATTATTTATCACATTTTTATCAAGCCTCTCCCTCCGGGCCTGGATTTTGAGTACAGAAAAATTATTACATGCAATGGGATCAGGCCATTAATAATTCTCAAACTCAATTGAATAGCAAGTAGAAATTTTCAAATGCAATTGAGTTGCTTTTAACTCCATCAGGCACCACTCCACTGCTCCTGAAAAAATCAACAACCAACTCAATTCCATCTGATTTCTTCAGAAGCAATTGGATTGCTCTGGAGGAGCCCATTCTCCCTTCTTCAGGCACAACTGGGTTGTACTAGAAGTGAGCAGTTAAAGCACTCTCACTGGGTGTCTGCTCGGAATTCATCAGCTGTCTTTCTGTGCTGAATGACTTGTTAGCTAGGAAAAGGGGGAAAAACATCAATGATGTGGTAGGCTGTTGTATACTGCCAACATCTCAGACATGCAAGATAGAAATGAAGACTCACCTAGAGTGTGAACCAGGTTGGGTTTGGGGGACTGCTCTTGGGAAGACCTGGGAAAGGGTGTGAATAGGCTCAATACATCAAAAAGGGATGTCCTGGCTAGTGGGAAGGTCATTCATTGTTGGGGGTTCAGTATAGATATTTTCCTTCCAGGACATGCTCTTAAGAATAGGTGCCTGTCCAAAAATATGGAAATTGAAGGGATGCCCATCAATTGGGGAATGCTGAACAAGCTGTGATATAATGGAATACTATTGTGCAATAAGAAATGATGAGCAGGAAGACTTCAAGAAAACCTGGAAAGACTTGTATGAACTGATGCAAAGTGAAATTAGCAGAACCAGGAAAACATTATGCACAGTAGCAGCAATATTGTGTGATGATCAACTATGGATGACTTAGCTCTTCTCAGCAATATAATGGTCCAAGAAAATTACAAAGCACTCATGATAGAAAATGTTATCCATATTCAGAGAAAGAACTCATGGACTCTGAATGCAGTTCAGAGCATACTATTTTCACTTTCTTTATTTTTTCATTTTTATCTGTTTCTTCTTTCATAAATATGACTAATATGGAAATATGTTTTACATGATTGCACATATATAAACGTATATCAAATTGCTTACTGTTTTAGGAAGAGGGTGGGAGAAAAATTTGGAACTCAAAATTTTTAAAAAATGAATGCTAAAAATTGTCTTTACATATAATTGAAAAAATGAAATGCTATTAAAAAAAGAATATACACCTGTCTCATTTCTCAAAATATATAGGAAACTGAGACAAATGTATAAATATAAGAACCATTCCCTGATTGATAAATGCTTGGAAGATATGAAGTTTTCGGAGGAAAAAATCAAAGCTATCAATAGTTATATAGAAAAATTCTCTAAATCACTACTGAATAGAGAAATGCAAAAAAAAACAACTTTGAGATACCATTTCACATCTATCAGATGTGATGCATGACAGAAAAGTAAAATGACAAATGCTGGAGGGGTTGCGGAAAAAGAGATTCACTAATTCACTGTTGGTGGAGCTGTGAACTGGTCCAATCGTTCTGGAGAACAATTTGGAATGATTCCCAAAGGGCTATAATACTGTGCATACTCCTTAACCCAGTAATACCACTATTCGGTCTGTATCCCAAAGAGATCAAAGAAAAGGGAAAAATATCCATATGTACAAAAGTACTTATAACAGCTCTTTTCGTAGTGACAAAAATTAGAAATTGAGGGAATGCCCATTTTTTGTTTTTAAAATTTTATTTATTTGTTTTTTTAACATTAAAAAAACTTGTTGAATTCTTTCCCTCCCTTCTCCTTTCACCTACAGATGAAATCATACAAAACATATTTCTATATTAGCCATGCTGCAAAAAAAAAAAAGAAAAGGGGGCAGCTAGGTGGCGCAGTGAGTAGAGCACCAGCCCTGGAGTCAGGAGGACCTGAGTTCAAATCCGGCCTCAGACACTTGACGGGTGACCTTGGGCAAGTCACTTAACCCCAATTGCCCTGCCAGAAAAAAAAAAAAGTGAAAAAATTATGTTTCAATCTGCATTCAGCTCCGTCAATTCTCTGGAGGTGGATACTATTTTTCATCACAAGTTCTTTGGCATTGGCTTGGATCATTGTATTGATCAGAATAGGTGCCCATCAAATGGGGAATGGCTGAACAAGTTGTGGTATGTGATTATGATGGAATACTATCGTGCTACAAGAAATTATCAGCAGAATGGTTTCAGAGCGATCTGGGAAGACATGTGAACTGATGAAAAGTGAAGTGAACAGAACCAGGAGGACATTGTAGACAGAGACAGCAATATTGATCAATACAACGATCTAAGACAATTTCAAAGGACCTATGATGAAAAATCCTATCTACTTCCAGAGAATTAATGAAGTCTGAGTGCAGACTGAAGCATACTTTTTCACTTTTTTCATTTTTCTTGCCTTTTTTTGGTAACATGGCTAATATGGAAATGTGATTTGTGTTACTTCACATATATAATTGACATCATATTGCTTGCCTTCTCAGTGGGTGGGAGAAGGGCTGAAGGGAGGGAGAGATTTTGAAACTCAAAATTTCTATGAATGCTAAAAGTAAATAAATGTTTTTAAGACATGAAAATCAGCCTGTGGTATCAACACTGAGGTCTGAAAATAGACAAATTCAATTCAATTCAACTCAAGGAACATATATTCAGTACGTATATTCACAGCACTGTGCTGGTGCTGGGGTTGTGAACATACAAAAGCCAAAAACAATCCTTGTCCTTAGGGCACTTTTCTTCTATTGGAAATTGAGCCACACAACCAACATGCATGCATGCATGAACGCATGAGTGTGCAAATAAATGAATGAATGAACTTTGTAAAAGTGCTTACTATATTCCAAGTACTATGGGGACACAAATAGAATTGGAGCTTGGTGCCTATTCTCAAGGAGTCTATATACCAAGGAAAGAGACAACACAAAGACAGATTCATTTGCTAAGTGAGATGGAAAGGTCCAGTGGTCCTTAGAGCCCAGTGACAAGGGAGATGGTTATGCATTTTTAATGAATGAAACCATATCTATTTTGATGTTGAATCATTTACAGTGGTAAGGACTTTGGTGATTTTCTAGATTTTTCCTGAATATTCAGTAGCTGTGGCTGCTGAGGATGTAGGAGCTGCAGAACCTGCAGAAGCGCTTATGAGGTTGTGCCTCCATAAGGCCCCTGGCAGGGCTGGAGGAAGGCCAGCCTGGTGATCTTGGAGCAGAGGGGGATTGTTGGTACTCTCCAGTCTCTTGGGCAGGAGGGTCCTAGGCTTTCTCCTAACTGCATCACACCAAATCACCAGTGTGTTGGAGAGTGGCAGTATAAAGGAATTAGAGTCCCCAAAATCAGAAGCTTTAAAAAATGGCCAGTGAAGCACATCAGCAAGAGTGTTATAAAATTCTAGCCAAAACAGTCATCCCCTGGGTTAGTAGAAAGGACCCAGAATTAGGTAGCAGGAAGGAGCCTGACTTAGTTTCCTCATTACCCAAGGCTGAATGGCCCTGGGTGAGTTTACCTCCCCGGACTCAGTTTCCTCTTTCTCAAAATGAAGGGGTTGGAGTAGACAAGCTAATTTATTTAACTCAACTAATATTTATTATTGGTACTGTGATAGGCACTGGGAATGAGGAGACAAAACCGCAATAATCCGTGCTTTCACTGGGTCTGGAGGAGGGTGGAGGAGAAATACGAGGTAAGTTGAGAAGGTAGAGAGAACTAACAGCTATGGGGTGGGCTCCAATATAGAAAGTGACACCTGAGCAAAGTCTTGAAGGGAGACAAGGATTCTGAGAAGCTCCCTTAGTCACGGAGGAGAAAAGTAAGCATAAATTCTCTTATTAAGTTGACTTTGCATCAAAAAATGGAACTCAAGTGAGTGATTGCAGGTATAATGTTGGAGGTAGAAGCATCTGGATCAGGAATAAATAACAAAACCCCATCAGCATATTTGAGCATCTTCCCTTTTTTTGTGAGTCCTGGATCCAAGACTTTTGAGAGGCTGGCGAAGCCTCAGAATCATGGTTTTAAATGCATCAACTAACATACACAGGATTACGAAGGGAACCAATGACGCTGAAACAGAGATTCTTTTTTCCTAGCGATGTTCACACAGCCCTAGGTCTCTATGAATCCTAGGTTCAGAACCTGGATCTCCTTCCGGTTCTCAAGTTGTAAGCAACTGAGCATTCAGAAGATGCCGTATTGAGAGCTTAATGGGACTTTAAAGACTGAATCCGACTTCTTCATTTTACAGACAAGGAGAAACTAAGTGCTTTGTGCAAGGTCACAGAAAATAGCATTGGCTGGATTTCCAACCCAGGTCTCCTGACTCCAAAGTCAGCGCTCAGAAGCCTCCACCATACTGCCCCATCTCCACTAAGAAGCGAAGCCAGTAAGAGACGCTGTTAGCCTGCGTGACACGGTTGCGCTGTTCACAATGATATTGCAGGATCCCATATGTTTATGTTCAAATTCACAGACTTAACATCGCATTATAATTTTTGCATCCGTTTCACAAAGCTAAAAGAAAAAATCCATTATCCTTCAAAAAGCCTTTGAAAATGGGCTTGGAGAGGTTGCACAGGTTAAAGGGATAGTGATGGCGGGTGAGCTGTATCTTTTATTGTTCGAAACCTGCTTTGGGAAACTGTCCTGAAAATCAGATCCAATTATGGACTCCCCCTCTGGTAGGCGGGAGTGCCAAAGATCTCTTTAAAAAAGGATTGTAGTTCAGAGATATCTTGATTTCAAAGTAATTAATTCCATGGGGAGCCTCTCCGAAATGAAATAGTGAAGTAATTTGGTCACGAGAGCTCCCCTAGCCATGGGGAAAAAAAGAAGCATAAATTCTTTTATTAAGTTGACTTTGCATCTAGAAAAGGAAGTCTAGTGATTGATTGCAGATATAATGGAGGGGATAGAAGCATCTGGATCAGGAATAAATAACAAAACCCCATCAGCATATGGTGCTAATTTCTGTTCCTGCCTCTTAATCTCACCCTCCGAAACTGCTGCGACTTTCTCAATATGAGCTGCTAGGTGCACCAAGACAGTGTAAACAGAGCTGGGGCGAAGAAGGGTGATACTGCTGGTGGGTCTCCATGAACGAGGCAGTGCTCGGTGTTGGTCCAAGGGAGCGTGATGGGTGCGTAGTTATCCAAGCACAGTCACAGCTATGAATTGGAGAGATGTGCTGGACGTCGTCTAGTAGCTTTGTTTGGGAAGAGAGCCCCACGTACCCAAGTGCGAGAGCTTCGAGGACTGAACTGAGGCTTAGATTTCCTCCTGTTTTTGATGCAACGCTGAAACCCAGCTTTGGCACAGCGCTAGAGTGTTGTGTCTCATGCCCGGGGCTGCGAATAGCAGGGAGCCAGATAGCATACTCTTTGAGAAAATGAAATTAGTGACTGGCTTGTAAATACTGCCCCCCTCCCCCAGCTCCCCCCAGCAAACTTTCAAAGCATCAAATGAAACCTTGTTTCAATGGTAACTCATAAAAGAGAGTGAGAGCTGCTCTCTTTTGACCTTTCCCTAATCTGCATACGGTTTGCCACTTTCTCTGGTGTATTAACACCCAGGCAGTCAGAGAGCAGAGTTAGCCGGGAATTCAGCTCAGAGAATAAAGGCAAGGGGAAGTGAGCGGTCAGATCCATGGGGCACAGAACTGGTGGGGGCAGAGGAGAACACAGTGAAGGGGATAGAAGAGGTATAGACTGTATGCTTGGGAGCTGGATAAGAAAAGGCTATTTTATTTTTTTCTGCTAGTATCCTTGGTATGTTGAGCCAGAGGCTGTGGGTTTGAAGCTTGGCTCTGCCCCTTACTGATGGTTGTGACTCTGAAAGTCCCCTTCCTCGATTTCCTAAATGAAAATGAGCTTGGAGGGATTCTTCAGGTCTGGATTATCTATTTTTGGGCAGGGAAGTTTACTGGGAAAATGCAGTTTTCAGTGACAAATTTAGTAGAGGTAACGTTTCTTTTTTCTCTCTTTTTTTTTTGATCAAACCTGTAATTTCACTTCGGTAGGAGGATTCCTTTTTCCAAAATATAGAAGTACCTTTTCTGCTTATTATTGCCCAGACTGGCATGGCTTACAAGTGTCAGAGGAAGGACTTGACTTGAACCCAGATCTCTCTAACTATGAAGTCAGCTCTCTGTGCCACATTGCTGCCCCCCACCCTAGCTGTTGTGAGGCTCGAATGTGATAATGAATTGAAAATGCTTTCATGTACATTTCATATGTACTCGTGTAAGTGATAGTTCCATCTCCCATGATTTGGGGTGTGTGGGGACCAGGCCACCTAATGTTTGGTCCTAAAGGCTACAGTGTTCCTTTGGCTTTATTCATGACTTCAGCTGATGTCCACGTTGAGCTTTTTCTTGGTCTCTGATAATTATCAAGCTCCAGTAAATGTCATAAACAGAGCTTCTGTTTTCTCTTGGCCAACAATTTCTCAACTTCTCATGATCTTGTCTCATAAAAATTTAATTTACTAAGTTTAATTTTTTAAAAAGTTGCTTTCTGAGCAGTCTAGCTTCCTGCAATATCCACCTCTGTCTAAAATACTGTGTCTGATGAAGAGCCAGATGAGGCCTCAATTAATTAGTCCATTTGTTGCTGTTCAGTTATGTCTGACTCTACATGACCCTATTTGGGGTTTTCTTGGCAAAGATACCAGAGTGGTTTGCCATTTCTTTCTCCAGCTCATTTTGTAGATGAAGAGCTCAGGCAAACAGGGTCAAATGACTTGCCCAAGGTCACACAACTAGTAAAAGGAGACTTCCTGAGTCTAGGTCTGGTGCTCCATCGCTGCCACCTCGCTCCATCATATGCCACCTCGCTGCCCCAGTTGGTCCATGCTCAAGACAAAAACTTAGTAACCTCCAAATCCATCATGACTTGTTTCTATGGAAAACTGCCAAATGGGAGTAATGGACTCCTTAATTGATTTCGTAACTTTTTCTTCCAAAGTTTGGTCATGAATACTTTTAAAACATCTGACTCTAACCAAATATGACAACTAACTTGATGAAGGTTTTTCCCAGGAATGATGGAATTGAGTGGTTGCTGCATAGGCAGAGTGTGTTTATCCACTGTATTCTTTCTCACCTGAATAACTTTGTATTGATTAGAGTAAATTTTTATCTTATTGATTTCAGCTCAGATTTTCAATTTATGAAGCTCATTCTCTATTCTAAAATTTATCCTCCAGAGTAGCTATAGTCTCCATGAAAACTTGATTTGTGAGTTATCCATTCCATCAACTGAAGAGTAGATGAAAATATTGATAGAAGTATTGGATCCTCAGTACTTCCCTGTTCCATGGCTTTGCTTGATACCAAACTAAAGAAAAAAAAAATTCAATACATTTATGTTCAATTTATTTTTTCCTATAAATTGGATTGTTACTGAAAGAATCTCATTTCCCAGTAAACTGCCCTTCCCAAGGAAGATTATCTAAATATACTGGAGAGACAATTGTTTAGAGCTCCAGTGACAAGGAAACATATCTTCTTCAGTTTGTTTTTCAATCACGTCTGACTCTTTGTGACCCTTTTTTGGGATTTCCTTGGCAGCGATACAGGAGTAGTTTGCCATTTCCTTCTCCAGCTTATTTTACAGATGAGGAAATTGAGACAAACAGGGTTAAGTGACTTGCCCAGAGTCACACAGCTAGGAAGTATCTGAGACCAGATTTGAATTCGGGATTATGAGTCTTCTTGACTTCAGACCTGGACCACTCTATCTACTGTGTAACCTAGCTGCCCTCATGCTGCAAGGTACTCTTGCTTTTTTGATTTGAAGTCATTGTCATCATTACTAATCAATCAACTAGTATTTATTAAGTGGTTATGATGTCCCAGGTCCTACAAGGAACACTCTGATAGAAGCTGTCCCAAAAGAGTCATATAGATGTCACTAGAAATACGGAAAATACCAACAGGATCAGAAATTTAATTCATAAAAATCAATAGCAATACGCTTATGAATATTAGGTGAGTAATACTATACTTATGTTATGTAGACTAGTGTGACCCTTTCTGTACCCTCCGCACCCAGGTTTGATTTATGGGGACTTTTAAATGATAATAATTGTCTCCTCTACTACAAGCTCATATTCCATTTTGAAACTAGGAAGTCAAACTCAGGTTGTTACAAACAGACTCAGCGAGGACCAAACGCTGAAATAATAAAATTTTTAATTAGAGTAGGACTGAAAAAGAAAGGAAAGAGAAAAGCATACAGACCATAGCTGTAGGTCCAGCAGGGACCTTAAAAGTCATTTAGCTCCTTTCAAACCCATCATTTCACTGAGAGGAAACCATTGCCTTGAGGGGTTAAGCTCTTACTCAAAGTCACAATAGGTAATAAGCTGCCTCCCTCCTGGGGGAGAGGGCGCTGCATCACAGGCAGGTCTATGGAGACACAGAACTGGGGTTCAAACTCAGTCCTATGATTCCACATTTGTTCGGCACTCTCCACCATACCACATATCTCAACAGTCATTCCTAAATGAGCTCACTCTTGCCCTTGATTCCTAAGAGAGCAGCCTAGAAAAATAGTTACTCCAAGATGCTTGATTCCGGTAGTAAAATTGCGGCTCAGTCTCGTTCCATAGCTGGTATATATTCCCAGATATGTCTCTAGGATTGAAGACATCACTGAAAGACTGGGCTGTCTGTGCCTAGGATTTCCTGCTTTTCTTGATCATCTCTTCATGCCCATTCTCCTCTCTCTCTCTCTCTCTCTCTCTCTCTCTCTCTCTCTCTCATCCATTCACATTCACTTTCTCATCCACTGACTTTTCTACTGCCTGTTCCCATTATTACTCTATTATTTTGTCCCTCCCTGAGGAGAGGAACAGAAAAAAAGGAAGAAAAAAGAAAAGCTGATTAAGAAACTTCTCACTTATGAAAAGGGAAATTCTCTCTCTCTTTTGGCAAGGAGAAATTTTCCCTTCTACATGCAAAATTAACCTCTACTATTCTTTTTTTTATAAAAATAATTAATTTTAAGTTTTCAACATTCACTTTTATAAGATTTCGAGTTCTAAAATTTCCCCCCTCCCTTCTCTTCTCCCTCCCCAAGATGGCCTGCCATCTGATATAAGCTATGCATGTACAATTATATTACACATATTTTCACATTAGTCATGTTGTGAAAGAAGACTCAGAACAAAAGGGGAAAACTATAAGAAAGAAAAAAGAGAAAATAGTATGCTTCGATCTGCATTCAGACTCCATAATTCTTTCTCTGGATGTGGATAGCATTTTCCATCAAGAATCTTGTGGAATTGTCTTAAATCATTGCATTGCTGAGAAGAGCTAAGTCTATTAAAGTTGGTCATTGCACAGTGTTGCTGTCTCTGTGTACAATGTTCTGGCTCTGCTCACTTCACTCAGCATCAGTTCATGTAAATCTTTCCAGGTTTTTCTGAAATCTGCCTGATCATCATTTCTTATAGGACAATATATTCCATTACATTCATATGCCACGCTTGTTCAGCCTTTATCTAATTGATGGGCATCATCTCAATTTCCAGTTCTTAGCCACCACAAAAGAAGTTGCTATGCATATTTTTGTCCACGTGGGTCCTTTCCACCCTTTTTATGATCTCTTCGGGATACAGACCTAGTAGTGGCATTCCTGGGTCAAAGGGTGTGCATAGATTTATAACTCTTCGGGTATAGCTCCAAATTGCTCTCCAGAATGGTTGGATCAGTTCACAACTCCACCAGCAATGCATTAATGTTACAATTTCCCCACATCTTCTCTAACACTTATCATTTTCCTGTTTTGTCATATTAGCCAGTCTGATAGGGTGATGTTGACCTCTCCCACTCTTAAGAGAGAGAGGTGAATCACAGCCTGGTCTGTACTTCCAAGAGGCACTGGCTACTTTCTTCCATGGATAAAAAATTCACAGTCCTGGAAAATCACCTTTGGTGCATAGGTATTTCAGTAAGGGCACATCATAAAAATCTGTTAATATGCATGTTATGTAGTCACAGCTATTATTCCAAATGTGTAGACAACATGCAGGTAAACAGTCTACCTCTTCTACTCTTACTCACTTACCAGACCCTTGCAAACTAGCTTAGGACTTCACTCAACTGAAACTGTTCTCTCCAAAGTTACTGAGGACCTCTTAGCTGTCAAATCTGATAGCCTTTTCTTATCCTTGACTTCTCTGTATCATTTGACACTACCGAACCCTCTCTCCTCCTGAATGTTTTCCATTTTCTGGGATTTTGTGACAATGTTCTTTCTTGGTTCTTCTTGAACCCATCTGACCCTCAGTTTCCTTTCTGGATCATCATTCTTATCATGCCACCAAGAAGACACTCCATCTCTTAGCTCCAGAAACTCTCTCTGGCTGCCCCCATGCCTATAATGCTCTCCCTCCTCCTTTCTGACTACTGTCATCCCTGGCTTCCTTTAAGTCCCAACTAAAAGCACATCTTCTATGGAAAGCCTTTCCCAACCCCTCTTAATTCCAGTGTTTCCCCTCTGTTAATTATTTCCTATTTATCCTGTATATAGCTTGCTTTGCACATATTAGTTTGCATGATGTTTCCCCAATTAGATTTAAGCTCCTTGAGGGCAGGGACTGTTTTTTCTCTGTTTTTGTATCCCCAGAGCTTAGCACAATGCCTGGCACAGAGTAGGTGATTAATAAATATTAATTGATTGATTGATCATAACTGTGAGTGTGCCTCTGCGCTCTGTTCCGGTCCCTCTTCTCTCTCTATTCTCTTCCACTTGGTGACTTCATAATAGACTTAATATCATCTCTTTGAAGGTTAAATCTGCTCATGTCTACTTTTGCAACATTTCTCAAATCTGTTCTCTTCTTACTACTCAGCCATATTAATAATCCAGATTCTCATCACCTCTCCCCTAGACTATCTGCTTCAGGTATCCAATTATTCCAATCTTTTACATACCTGCCAAAGTGATTTTTCTTAAGTGCTGATCTGAAATGTCTTCCCCTTCTCCCCCAATAAACTCCACTGGCTCCCTATTGCTTCTAGATAAAATAGAGACTCCTCTATTTGGCTTTTAAAGCCTCTCATAATTTAACCCCAATTTATCTTTCTAGGTTCATTATCTATTACCTTCCTTTTTTCACTTTAAGATCCAGCCAAGCTGGTCTTCTCTCTTTTACTCACACACGACATTCTGTCTTCCTGTACCTGTGTTTTTACACTGGCTGTCCCCTCCCCATTTGGAATTTACTCCACCTTCACATCTGCTTCATAGCCTTCCCTAATCCCCCCAACTGCCTTATCTCCCTCACTATACTAAACTCCCTCACTACATGTTATAGCTAAACATCTAGCCTTCTCTATGGTCCACATACATGATTTATTCTGTATAGACATATATGTCCATGTAAACTCTCTTGACAGAACGAGGGTTTTCTTGCCTTTGTTATCCCCAGCACCTAGCACAGTGTCTGGCACATAGTAGGTACTTGATAAATGCTTATTGGTTGCTTATTAATTACTTATTGATTGATCACCAGATCTATGCATTAATTGTGCCAATTAATTATTAGTTGACTGTTTATAATTGTTAACTAATATACTTATTGCTAAATTGGCAGATCTATATACTACTACTGCTACTAGCTAGCATTTACATAGCACTTACTATGTGCCAAATATTGTGTTAAATATTTTGCAAATATCTCATTTGATCTTCACAACAATCTGGGGAGGTAGGAGCTATTATTATCCCATTTTACAGTTAAAGTAACTGAGGTGAACAGAAGTTAAGCAACTTGCCCAAGGTCACACAGCTAATAAATGTCTGAGTCTGGATTTGAACTCAGAAATTCCTGATTCCAAGCCCAGTGCTTTATCCAATGCACCACCTTAGCTACAAACCCTAGTCTCTCGGCTGTACTTTAGTCGTATATATCCAACTGCCTCCTGGACATATAGAACTAAGAGATCTGCAGGCATCTCAAATCCAATGTCCAAATCTGAGCTCATTATCTTTCTCCCCAAAGCTACCCTTCTTCTGAACTTCCCTACATCTGTTGAGGGCAACACCATCTTTCCAGTTACCCAGATTCACCAGTCAGCGCCATCTTTGACTCTACTCTAATGCCCCCACATATCCAATTAGTTGTCGGATTTTGTCATTTCTTCCTCCACAAGTCTCTCCCTTTGTCTCCTCTCCACCTGCACAGCCACCACAATAGTTACTTTGTCTATGGCTACACCTTTATGATTAGTCTCCCTGCCTCATCTTACCTCATTGCTACTCATCCTTTAAAAAGCCATCAAAGTGATTTTCTAAATGTAGGCCTGACCCTGTGTATCTGTAATTAAGATGGGATTTTCTTTTACTGTTTTCTCTTTTAGCACTTATTTAATCAAGTGCCCTTGAAGAATCTGGCCTTTGTTTCTTTGATTGGATCAGGAGTTTTTGATGACTTGCTTTCCTCAAAGGAAAGCCTAGTTTACTGGGTTTGAGTCACATGTTAGTGACAATTTTAGTGACCTGGGTTTGAGCCATATGTTGTGACGCCCTTTGACCCTGAACAGGATATATAAACTCAGAGGTTGGCGTTTTTCTTTGGGGCTGTCACTCACTGGAAGAATGGAGTGGGAATCTGGGCAGGTCATTGTTTAACTGCCCCCTGGCTTTGCTAACCCAGAGCCATTGGTTCTTTGGTAACTATGAATTGCAATTTGGTCTGTTTATATCGTCTCTGTTTGTAATTTCTGTTTGTATTTGCCTTGAAGTTTGGGGAGCTGATCTTTTCTCCCTGAACTAAGTGAATGATATATGTATTTTTGATTATACTGAGATTGTTAACCTCTTAAAGTTGCTTTCCTTAGAAAAGCAGATCAAAGAACCTGTGCTGGCAGCCCTCCTGTGTGTTCTTGTTGCTGGTCTTGCTGGGTCTTACACCCCACAACAGCTGCTGCTAGTTGAGTTGTTGTTATACCCTGTCATTCCCTTTCTCAACAACAGCTAGCTAGCAATAATAGCTAGCATTTAGACAGTACTTAAAGGTTTGCAAAGAACTTTACAAATATCCTCTCATTTTATCCTTACAGCAACGCTGGGGGATAGGTGCTATAATTATCCCCATTTCACAGAAAAGAAAATGGAGGCAACTAGAGATAAAATGACTTGCCCTGGGTCACACAGTAAATGTCTAAGGCCAGATCTAAACACAGGCTTTCTTGGTGCCAGGTCCAGTAAATATCAGTGGTTCTCTATGATCTCTAGACACAAAAAGAATCTCCTCTGACATTTAAAGTTCTTCACAATCTGGACCCAATCTGCCTTTCTAACCTTATTCCCAAACATTCCCCATCATGCACGTTATAGCTGGATGTCTAGCCTTCTCAATGGTCCACATACACAACACTATCTCCTTCCTCTATGCTTTTGTTCTCTATGACTGGAATGCCCTTCTTCCTTGACTTTTGCATCTTAGAAGCCCTATTCTCTTTCAAGACTTAGCATGAGAACCTTCCTGGTTCTCCAAGCTATTAGTGCCCTCCTTCCCTAAGTAATTTTGCATTGAATCTGTATCCATTTTGTATATCCCTATGTATGAACATGCTATCTCCCTGATAGAATGTAAGTCCCTTGAGGGCAAAGGATGTTTCACTTTTGTCTTTGTATTCTGTTGCTTTCTCAAAATTTACTATTCCATTTATTTAGAAAACTTTTTACATTATGTCTTTGTCTTATTACTTTGTCTAATCATTTCCCTCTGAAGAGGATATCATTCCTATTTTATAATTTGACCACAAGTAAAGGTTAAAATTATAAGATGTTCATTCTTGCTTCCTATTATAGTAACTCAGATGTTCCAATATCAATCTATTATTTAATAGATTTAGTATTGTACTTACAAAACATCTTGATTATAGAAATTTGCCATAAAAAGAAAAAGAGAGATATAGTTATAATCGTGTCATATATCATAACAGGGGAAAAACCTACCTTAGTTCTGTTTTATTCCAGGCATGAGTCATATCTGACAGCCAATTATGTAGTCACAAGGTGTTAAAAGCAAGCCTCAGGATTAACCAAGTGAGGAAATTTCCTTTTCCAAAAGAAAATAGCTCAAAAAAAAGTCAAGAGGATCCTACCTTAGGCTAGACCAAGGTCATTACTAAAGTAGTTTGCCATTTCCTTCCCCAGCTCTTTCGACTGATGAGGAAACTGAGGCAAATGGGGTTAAGTGACTTGCCCAGGGTCACACAGTTAGTAAGCGTCTGAGGCCAGATTTGAACTCAAGATGAGTCGTCCTGATTCCAGGCTTGTCATTCTAACCACTGTGCCACTTAGCGGCCCTTCTCGTGACCTTGGGCAAGTCATTCAATTTCTCAGAATTCTAGGCAATTCTCTAATACTTTACACATATAATACAATCTAAGTTGTAGGCAAGGTACCAACCAGTTTTGATGGAAGGAATTATGGCTACCAATGACATCACAAAGGCAATCCTTATTCTTTCCGTTCTACGTTGAGTGGATATTTATTCCCAACTTTGGGGAGACCTAAGCATGAGTATAAACATAAGCTTTAAATAATTTGTCCCCAGGGAACTGGGTAGGGTAGAGGGGTGGCAGTAGGAGGAAGGGGAAATGTGAATTACCATGCCAAGGGTGTGAGAAAAAGGAACCTAACTCCCCTTGGTAGAGGCCAGGACAGAATCTGGTCTGGACCTTTGCATTGGGTACAGAGCAGAGGGGCCCTTTTGGGAGAAGGAATGGGCTCAGAGCCCATCCCTGTCGGCCCAGGAATGGGTCCTCCTTCTTAGAGAAGGAAGAAATGAAAGAGGAAGGTAGAGAGGTGGCCAGAGGGGGAGGAGGAAGAAGGGTATGGGGGGGGTGCGGAGAGAAGGAGGAAAGAGAGGAAGAAGAGGAGGAAAAAACTTAAGGTCCAAGAGTCAGGACCTACAGTCGATAGGAGATCTATTTGAACTGAAAGTAACACCATTCTGAAATCAGTAGGAAATGTTATTTGGTTCACACAATCCAATTTTTCAGAAAGAAAGCTATTGTAGAAAGTGACCTACTGCTATAATCTTAAATTTCCCTTTTACTAAGTTATTAACAATTATCAAAGCATCCTATTTAATATTTCAACAATGCATTCAAGTTTACAAAAGATTTTCCTCAACTAACCCTGTGAGGTATATTAGAATTGTTACTGCATTTTCATATATGAGGACATTTAAGCTCAGAGAGATTGTAAGATGTTTATGGTCAGCCCTTGGCGCACTGGTGGTAGTACTCAAATTCAGGTCTCCTGACTCCAGATTCGGTACTCTTTACATTACTCAGCCAAGTTCACTGACTTGCTTAACATTTTTCTCACTGTTCTGTACCTTTATGTGATTTAGTTTCCAGGGTAAGCTGTTTGCCTGCCAAACACTGTCTCTTGGTTCCTCTTCATTAGAAAGGACAGGCATTCCTCTACACACAGCAAAGAGACCAAATTTCAAAACCTTACATCTCAAAAAGCTCCGATTTCCAAAATTTCACTTCTTTACTTAATTATTGGCTTACTATTGCTTCTAAATACTCTTCTTGGCTTTTGATTCTGACTTAATCTTTCTCACCTTGCAGGTAAGAATTCTCTGTGGCTGGATCCTAAATTTATATTATTTACCATGTAAATTCCCAGAACCAGTGTCTCTTCTTCATATCTTAATAATTGCTAATAATATAACAAAGTGCCAAGCGTTTTACGAATATTATCTCAGCTGATCCTTACAACAACCCTGGGAAGTAGGTGTTAATATTATCCTCATCTTGACTTGCCCAGGGTCACCAGAGAGTAAGTGTCTGAGGCCAGATTTGAACTCGGGCACAGTGCTATATTCACCTAGCTGCCAGCCTCTTATCTGATGGAATGATTAAGACCATGAATTTAAAAGGCAGAATGGTAAACGGAGACGGGCTTTGCAAATTTCAGCATTCTCTGTACCTTTCTGCCTTTGGAAGTACAATGTTGTTCTTTGGTCAAGGCCATTAAAAGCCATGAGTGAAGAAAATGTCTTTCAATTTCCACAAGCGTTTTTTGAATTTTACACATTGTGCTTTCCGTAGCAGGGACACAGACTCAGGCACCTTATCATCAAGGCACAAAATCTTACTTAAATGAGCAAGTGATGATCTTTAATGCTGGAAAAATGAACAGAATCCTAATTTTGATTTGGGCAATTACCAGCTTTTAACTATAATGTGAAACCGTAGGTTCGGAAAAAACAAAGACCACCAATATATTATTCGCATGGTCCTTTCAGTCTTTCTCCCCTACCTTTCCCTCTCTCCCTCCTTCCCCACTATCCTTTTACCTACCCTCTTTTGTAAATCCCCCGTCTCTTGTTCTCACTTATTGACTCAGAAAATGTGGACCAGACTCACTGGGGAACACACTCTCATTTTTCTGGAATACATGATGATGTCCTTCTATCAGCTCAACAGCGGGAGGTCCCCAACCATCTATAATACGTGAATATTTCTGATTCGGAAAAGAAAGTTCTTTGTCCTGTGCTATATCACGCACTTTCATGAACTGGGGCTCCCTGGCCATCACACACATGTGGTTTAATAACCCAGGTTGTTTGACAGCTCATTTTTCCTCAAAAAAAAAATCAGTTTCCTTGGTTTACATTTGGCCAATTGCTTACTGTTTTCAGGAAGGTATTTAGAAATACTCTAAATTACTACAAGACCATTAGTCTGATACCTAAAAGAAATCATGCTTCAGGAAAAGTAAAAAAAAAAAAACTGGATAAGAATTTAAATAATTTAAATGATGACCCTTCAAGGCATTACTACCAATGTTCACTGACTTTAGAGAGATCATTACTATGACATGGTAAAGTGTGGGAAGGGTGAGTAAGAACTTTGTTAAAAAAAATTCTGCAATGATTTAGTACCTTCAGGCAAGGTGACACTCATTTAATAATGTAAATAAATATTCATAATAGCAATACAAATTAACAAAATAAGCTTGAAATTTTAAATGGAGTTGTGGTAGTTTGATCTCAACTAACCTTTTCCTCAGAGCTGGCCCACAAAGCCTTCATTTAAATCGGAGCACAAAGAGCCAGGTAGGGCTAAACCAGGGAGAGGGAGTCATCTAAGAAAGAGAGGAAGAGGAAGAGGAAGAGGAAGAGGAAGAGGAAGAGGAAGGGAATGATTCTTTATACAGTGCCTACCATGTGCTATACTGTGCTATGTGTTTTTGACATATGTTACAGTATTTCATCCTCACAGCAACCCTGTGAGGTAGGTGCTATTAACACCCCCCTTTTACAGTCGAAGAAACTGAGACAAGCAGAGGTAAATTGCCCCAGGGTCACACAGTTTGTAAGCCTCTGCAGCTGGATTTGAACCCAGGACCTTCTGACTCCAGCACTCTATCCTCTGCATCACCAGCTGCCTCAAGAAGAAAAACTACAGCATTAAGTTGGGAGGAAAATTTTTTCCTCAAAGTGAAACATTAAGTGTTGTTGGTTTTCTTGGCAAAGATACTGGAGCGGTTTGCCATTTCCTGCTCCAGCTCATTTTGCAGAGGAGGAAACTGAGGCATACAGGATTAAGTGACTTGCCCAGGGTCACATAGCTAGTAAGTGTCAGAGGTCAGATTTGAACTCAGGAAGATAAGTCTTCCTGACCTAGCACTCTTTACGCTACTCCACCTAATTCCCTCAGAGAGTAAATAGCTAACAGATAATGTAGTATAGGTGGAGAGAGAGTACTGAAGATGAAACCTGATGACTCAAATCTTGGGCAAGTCCTCAGTTTGCCCAACTACAAAGTGGGGATGGCACAATTTACATCATCAACCTCGCCGAGTTGGAATGATGAAAGTCTTTTGTAAATCTCAAAGTATTCCATAAGTTTCAAATATTTCTTCTTCATCAGCTTTATCACCCGTGCTAGAAAATGCCAAGAGACAAGACTCTCTACCAATCAAGGACACCTCATCCTACTGTATACCCTTGATCCTCCCCTTAACTGTCCCTGTCTTCTTTTCTGTATCATTATTCCTCTGCTGAAACCCTGACTTTGGATATTCCTCAGGCCTCAATCCTGGGCCCCCTTCTCTTCGCTTCCTCCATTCTGGGCAATCTCTTCATCTTCTATAGGTTCAATTACCAGCTCTATGCAGATGTCAGTCAAGGGATGGCCTCTTTAATGAGAAAAAGGGGAAAAACAATCAAGCTGGGAGGGGAAGACCCTCAAGGCTGTTCCAAAGAAAAACAGTTACCATTAACATTCACTCTAAGGCAGGAGGGCCCAAAATGCACTCATTAAGTGGAGCTTGGTCTATTCACTGAATCGGCTTTACCTCACTCTAAGTGAGTACATGAAAAGGCCTGAACCTAAAAGGGCCAGGGTCTCCCATCGCCTCCTGAGCCATCTCCAGTCATCTTGATGAATAGCTGGTCGCTGGATCCAGATGGCTCTGGAGGAGAAAGTGAGGCTGGTGACCTTGCACAGCCCTCGCTCCCTCAAATCAAAGTCAATTGCAAGTTATATCATCATTTCCCTGACGTCATGATCCTCTTCAAAAATGAAGGGCAAAGACAACAATAATCAATGCAGATGACTGCCAAATCTACACAGCCAGCCTCTACTTCTCCAACTCTAGTCCAGGACCACTAACAGGTGGTCAGTCCATTGGCATCTCAAATTCAGATCCAAATTGGAACTTATCTTCCTCCCTGAATGTACTCCTGTCAGGGCACCAATATTCTTTCAGTCACCCACTTTGATAACCTCAGTGCCTGGACCCAGGTAAGCATCTTCTTCAACTCTTCCTTCAGCCTCAGTCCACACATCCAACCAGTTGCCAAAGAAAGTCTTGCTGACTCTTCCTCCTATATCCAGGCCCTTCTCTGTATTCACAAAGCCGCTCTATTTTTCAGATCCTCATCACTCCTTCTCTATGACATTTCCATAGTCTCCCTGCTTCTCTTCTCTCTCCTTTTCTGGTCCATCTTCTACCTACCTGACAAATTAATATTTCTAAATTAATTAATTAAATTAATTAATATTTCTAAAACTCAGGCCATATTGGCTCAAAAATCTTCAGGGGTTCCCACTATGTTCTAGACACTGCACTAGGCATTAACTCAGCAAGGATATGCAACAAGGAGACAGGGACAGACAGTTTCTTTAAACATGGCACCACCTTGTCTCCACATAGAAAGTGGTCATGGTGATGCTGAGTTGGATGTTATGGAAGAGCTTAGAAAAAGAAAGGCTCTTGAGATTTTGGAGGGGAGAGAAACAGAGCAAAGTTTTAAGGGTAAGATAAAAACGGCAATTTTAAAAATTCTATTCTTTTTTTTTAAAGGCAAATAGGGTCAAATGACTTGCCCAGAGTCACACAGCTAGTAAGTGTATAAGGTTGGATTTGAACTCAGGTCCTCCTAAATCCAGGGCTGGTGTTCTATCCGCTATGCCACCTAGCTGCCCCCCGCCAAATTCAATTTCTTTAAAAAAGGTTTTATTCCTGCCTTTTGTTTTTACACCATAATTGTTTCCCCTCCTCACCATCTATATTATTAAATTATCCCTTGTATGAAAGAAAAACATTTAAATAAAGACAAACTGTACAGTAACCACGTCTGATAATATATACCATATTTCATGGCTATAGTCCTGTTCTGAAAGGAGAAAGTATACTCCTTTATCATTTCTCTACAACTGATATTGCTTATTACATTTCATCCGAGATGGACTGATTTTTAACGTAATTATTTACATTATTGTGGGCAGCTAGGTGGTACCATAGTGCATAGAGTGCTGGGTCTGGCTCAGGAAGACTCATCTTTGTGAGTTCAAATCTGGCCTCAGGTACTTACTAACTTTGACCCTGGGCAAGTCACTTAACTCTATGTGCCTCAGTTTCTTCATCTGTAAAATGAGCTGGAGAAGGAAAGGGCAAACCCCTCCAGGATCTCTGCCAAGAAAACCCTAAATGGGGTCATAAAGAATTAGATAAGACTGAACGACCATTAAACAACAACATCACTTTTGTGGTCACTGTGTTAAATTGTTTACATGGCTCTGCTCACTTTGCTCTGCATCACCTCTTATAAGTCTTCCCATGAGTCTCAGAATTCCTCACATTCATTTGTTTCTTACTGCCCAATGCTTTTAGGTTACATTCATACGCTAACAGTTTAGTCATTTCCTAATTGATAGAAACCCATCCCAGACCTTTCTTCTACCCACAGAGATGGCAGGATTGACAAGAGGGACCTCATGGACCAGGATGAAGAGAGCCAAAAGCTTACACAGGTCAGAAGTCCTAGAGAGCCATCCCAAGTTGTGGCAGTGCACTTTGTAGGTAGGTTTTAGGGACACTGGCCAGGACTCTAAATATTAGATTGAGCTGAAATGAGCAGAACTCAAACTCTCGCTGTGGAAGGTTGAACTACACAGAGACTTTGGTTTGCTGGGTAGTAAATAAATCCCTTATCCTTGGGATTATAGGATGATAAATCCAGATCTAGACAGGAGCTCATAGGCCATCAAGGCCTAGTCACCTCATCTTACAGATGAAGAAAGTAAGGCTCAGAGAGGTTAAGATCACACAGGTAACAATCCGTAGAGGTGGGACCAATCAATAAATGAATATTTATTAAGCACCTACTATGTACCACACACTGGGCTAATCTAGGCCCTCTGACTTCAGAACCAGTATACTGGTCACTGTTATATCTCAATTTACATTTAAGTGGGTTTTCAGTGTCATTTTCCAGAACTGTGGTATTCTGGAATGCTTGGATCAAGGAAGCCAAAAGGATAGCTGCTAACTGGATATTATTCCTTTTTTATTTAATATTCTATAGACTATTGCATAAGGAAAAGATAAAATAACTGCTTTTTGTAGTTGGACAAAAGTATTTGAATTGGTAATATGAACTTCTTTCTGTTCCCACATGATTTTTGTTTCTTCTGCTAGGTCTCTACATTCTGAAAACTTTTCATTCTATGCAGCTCAGAGATGAAGAGTATTTGGTATGGCAACGTCTATTTAAAAAGTAGTTCTCAAGTTTTTATAGTGCAATCTTATATCTGGGTGATTGGGAGCATAGTTTGGGCTGTGATAACAACTATTTGGGCTGTGATAAAACTCCAGGTGCAGTATAGTACAGTTTATTGGTTGACGTCTCAAGGACATTTTGGTGTCTGTGTAGTGCGAGGATTTGTTGTTTGTCAGACCATGAAAGACAGCAAGTTTCTGCTGGATAATTCTAGATGCCAGATCATATCTTGCTAGGTATTTAGTAAGTACTAAGTTTTTGTAGCCTGCAGTGATGTGCTGCCTGGCTTCTAATGTTTCCTTTTATGACATGCATTAATCCTGTTGGTGGAGTTGTGAACTAGTCCAGCCATTCTGGAGGACATATTGGAACTATACCCAAAGGGCTATAAAACTATGCGTTCTCTTTGACACAGCAATACTGCTACCAGGTCTGTATCCTAAAGATGTCAAAGAAAAGGGAAAAGGACCTATTTGTACAAAAATATTTACAGCAGCTCTTTTTGTGGTGACAAAGAATTAGAAATCAAGGGGAGGCCAATTAGTTGGTGAATGGCTGAAAAAGTTGTAGTATATGATTGTGATGGAATGCTATAAGAAATGACAGCAGGATTATTTCAGAAAAACCTGGGAAGATGTATATGAATTAATGCAAAGTGAAGTGAACAGAACCAGGAGAAGATTGTACATAGTAACAGTAATAATGTAAGGGCATCCAACTGTGAAAGACTCAGCTACTCTGATCAATCAATGATCCAAGACAATTTCAAAGGACCCATGATGAAAAATGCTATCTACCTCCAGAGTGAACTATAATTCTGAGTGCAGATTCAAGAATACTTTTTTCCACTTTATTCATTTTTCTTGGGGCTTTTTGGGTCTTTATTTTCTTTAGAAATGTGGCTAATATGGAAATATATTTTGCATGACATCATATTTATAATTGATATCAAATTGCTTTTCAGGGAAGAGGGAAGAGGCAAAAGGGAGGAAGAGAATTTGGAACTTAAAATTTTTTTAAATGAATGTTAAAATTTTTCCATATAATTAGAAAATATTTAGTGAAATAAATAATAGTATACTTTAAAAATGATATGTACTGATCTATACATCCAGGCTTCCTAAAGATAAGCTTTTTCTAACTTCTAGTGACAAAGACCTGGTCCTAAATTGCCATTATAAACCTCTCTGTTTCCATAAACAAATACTCATGTGTCAGCCATTTGTCTACTTTGTTGTTAGCGTATTAATGAGTTAATGTGCATATCAGGCAGGTAGTTTTTTGATTCAACTTTTAGATCATAGCCCTCTCATAGATTATTATTATTATTATT
>CM053622.1:349835082-349847469 GCA_028646595.1 Phalanger gymnotis
TCCCTCTCTACCTTTCTTCCTCTCTTTCCTTCTTTCTTTTCTCTCTTTCCTTCCTTCAGATGTTCTTTCTCCCTCCCTCTCTTCCTTCCTTCCTTTGACTTTGATGTAAATATTAGTGGCATGCTTCTCAAACTTGCAGGGAACTCAAAGCAGGGAGAGTTGAGATCCAAAGAGATCTTGATACAGCATAATTCAATGGAATGAATCCATTTAGATGTAATTTAACAAAGATATATGTAAAGAGTTACATTTAGGTTTAAAAAAACAGTCTTGACAAGTCCATGATAGGGGAGGCGTGACTATGAAGCCATTCATCTGACAGAGATGTGGAAGTATTAGTGGACTCCAAGTTCAACAACGTGATATGGAAACCAAAGACATTGATGACTCTTAGTCTGCTTGGTGACCAGAACAAGGGAAGTGATAGTTCAGAGCTGTTCTTTCCTAGTCATATCACCAATGAGATAATGTGCTCACTTCTGAGCACTTCATTTTACGAAAGGCATTGCCAGTTTCTTTTGGGGGCAGCTAGGTGGAACAGTGGATAGAGTGCCAAGCCTGGAGTCAGGAAAACTCACCTTTGTGAGTTCAAATCTGGCTTCAGATACTTATTAGCTGTGTGACCCTGGGCAAATCACTTAACCCTGTTTTCCTCAGTTTCCTCACCTTTCAAATGATCTGGAGAAAGAAATGGCAAACCGCTCTAGTATCTTTATCAAGAAAACCCCAAATGGGGTCACAGAGAGTCAGACACAACTGAAACAATTTGACAACAACAATTGTCCACCTACAGAGTGTTCAAAGGAGAAGACTGCAGACCATGAGATACGAGGATCTGCTGAAGGAACCGACTCTGTTTAGCTTGAAAAAGAGAAGACTCTCAGGAAGAAACTAGAGCTATTTGGAAACATTGTAAAGGACTGTCACATGAGAGAGGAGCTGGACTTGCCTATTTGGTCTGTGAGAACAGAACTAATAATATTAAATATATACTACGTATTTAAATATATTTGTTATTTAAATATATTTATATTTTTAAATGTTTTATAATATATCTTATTGATATATAAATACATTTATAAATATTATAAATATATAAAATAATAATTTATAAATAATAAAAATGAAATAATTATATGTACGCTATATTAGATACAGTTATAGAAAGACAGATGTGGGCTCAGTGTAATGGAAAAGTGCCTTTTAGAGCTATCTAAAGGAGGAATAGGCTGCCTCAGGAGGCAGTGTGTCCTCCCTCTCATAAGGATCTCAAAGATTAGAGGGGCTTTTACTGGGGTTACTGTATAAGTTGGTCTCTGAGACCCTTCTGACTCCAATATTCTGTGATTTGGCTGTATCCCCACCCTGGCCCATCCTATATGTGTGAGGTTGATGTTCTATACTCAAGTACATTAATCCTCATGAAATTTAATTTTATTAGATTCAGCCAATCATTACAATATGTCAAGATCTTTTTTTTTGGCCGGGGGAGAAGGATCCCTATTCTATCCTCCAATATATATGTGTTATTCTTCCCAACACTGTCATCTGCAAATGCTAAGCACATCATTGATGCTTTTATCTAAGACATTTCTAAAAAATATTGAATAGAACAAGGCCAAGGATAGATTCCCTGGAACATTCCAATCGAAACTTTCCTCCAGGTGGACATAGAGCTATCATTCTCCACGAATCCTCCTAGTTATCCTATCATCCAGTCCTCCTCATTTCTGTCTGTCCAGGAGACCATCACGAGACATTGGGTCAAAAGCGTTGCAGAAAGCCAGGAATACTACGTTTGTGTCAGCGTCTTGACTTGCCAATCTAGTGACCAGGACATAAAGGATGTGACATTTGATCTCATCATGATGAGTCCATATAGATGCTTTGTGATCACTATCTCCCTTTGTAAACGTGGTTTAAAAAGTATTGTACACGAGTTCATAACTTCACATAAAGTCATCATTTTTGTTCATCTTTGTAAATTAAAATGTTCCTGTGTGTTAGGTTCATTAAAAAAATAAGGTTTTTGATGAGATCCCTACGTGTCCACATCCATCTCTTTACACAGCTCTTCTCATTTTTTTCCTCATTAGCACGATTCATATTTCCTTGTCAGGATTTGTACTCAATAGTATCCTTTCCCTCTTGGAATGACTTTGTCTGTTGAAGTACACATCTGTTATGTGCCAGGCACTGTGATGGTGTTGGGGACATAAAGACAAAAATATCAACATCTTTTTTGGATTCTGGTTCTGCCGTGTGACATATTAGTTACCCTTCCCAGCTTCATGTTGTCTGAAAATTAATACACATGCCATTTTTGCCTTCATCCAAATGACTAATTAAATAATATAATTTTGCCTGGAGTCAAGGTCACTGTCTACTCTGTAGTTTGAAGGATCACCATTCCTTTTAAAAATTGGGACAATCTTCACCTCTCTCTGTTACTTTAGCATATTTCCCATTTTCTAGGATCGCATCCACATTCTTTTTCAGTACCCTGAGATACAGGTTATTTAGGACTGGTGCCTCGAACTAGTTGCGGACAGCTTCGGGGTTCTCTTATCTCCTCAGTTATGCTGGATTCTATTTCCCCATTGGGCATTCTCATTTTTCCCTTTCCAATCTGAAAATTATTTATAAGATCATAGATTTAAAGCCTGAAAGCTTAAACACCATTGAATTAAATCTCTCATTTTACAGAGGAGAAAACTGAGGTGCAGGGAACCCCAGTGTCACACATCCAGTGCCCGAGGGAGGATTCGAATTCAGGACTTCCTGACTCTAGGTCCAGGGGCTCTATCCACTATACCACACTGCCTCCTAGTTGCTTAAAGCACAAGCAAAATAAGATTTTGGTAGTTTTGTCTTCACCTTGTCATCTCTTACTCTCATCCCATCCAGTCTAAGCACTGGTAGTATCCTTTCTTTGATCTTCTTGCTTGAAACACAGCTCTAAAAAGAGTCCTCCTCCTTGTCCTTAACAATTATCATCAGCTTATTATTCTTAGTGTTCTTGACACTCTCCTTGTGGGTTTGAGTCATGCTTTGGCATTCATCCTCAGACTCCTTCCCTAGCTTCCATTTCATGTATATCTCTAAAAAAATCTAAGTTGGATTTTAAAAAACATACAGAAAAGCACAGAAAGAAATCCAGAAGGGGATACAATAAAGAGGACAGTTATAAAATGCCAAATTTAATGGGCTAGTACAATGCTAAATTTAATAGTCCTCCCAAAAAATCAAACTGTATGTAACCAGTCCACAGTTTCACATACAATCCTCTCTTCTGTTTTTTGCTAACTGAAACATTCGTGTTCGTTAAGCTAGTAATAAAAATATTTATTTTAAAAAATCTAATTGCTTGAAGAATTACTTCTGTGTCTCCATCATTCTCTTTCATGGCTCTCCCATTTCTTCCACATTAAAATCACTCACATTTTCTTGTTAGAATTTGTTCTTAAGAGCAACCCATCCCACTACATTGTTGGTGGAGCTGTGAAATGGTATGACCATTTTGGAAAGCAATTGGGAATTATGCAAATGAAGTGACTATGTCTACACCCTTTGAACCAGAGTCTCTATTATTAGGCTTATTTCCCTCAATGAAGCCATTGATAAGAAAAAAGTCCAAAATACTTCAAAATATTTATAGTAGCTCTTTTTGTGATAGCTAAGAATTGAAAACAGAGTGGAATGACTAAATAAATTGTGGTACACGGATATAATGGAATAGTACTGTGCTATAAGAAATGATGTGTTTGATGAATACAGAGAAGCATGGAAAGATCTATATGAACCAATACAGAGTGAAGTAAGCAGAGCCAAGAAAACAATATACACACTGACTACAGCAATGTAAATGGAAGAACAACACACCAAAAAAAAAAAGAGAGAAAGGAAATGTAACAAAATCGTAAAGATCAAGTGGTACTCATTTGAAGAGATAGGAGAAGATACCCCCAACCCACCCCTTTGAGGAGGTAGGAGTAGCACAGGTATTATACGTTATACATGTTTTTAGATTTTTTCCAATATATCAGTAAATTGTGCTGATTTTTTTTCTCTCTCTAAAAATACTATTTGTCATATGGGTTGGCTCTTTGGGAAGGTTGGTGGGAGGGATACAGTGGGATATTATGATAATGCAAGAAACAGAAAATATCAATAGACACATTTTTTAAAAAGAGCATCTTATCCATTTTGGCATGACTTTTTCTGTTGGATTTTAGACTGTGACAACCAACCTGTACTTTCTCTTAACCCTCTGGAATTTATTAGGAAAAAGATTCCAGGAAGTGCTAGATTCTCTTCATAACATCCATCATCCAAGCAAAAAAAAAATGGAGCTGAGAAAAAAGGAATTTCCAGTGTTGTCCTTAAGCTGCCATAACATTTTTGTCTTGTCCCTACCCAAGATAAGGGCCATGCAAACTACGAAACACCCACTTCAAAAACCAAGTAAGAGCGTCAAGCCTTCTTCTGATTGCTCAATTTTTGTCCGGAGTTTCTTCCATAGAAGTGGCAAGGAATGGATGGCCTAGCACAATGGACAAAGGGCCAGATCCTGAGCCCCTCATCTGCTGTGTCGTATACTCATATCCAGACATGTAGAGTACAGTGTTCCTGGTTTCATTCCTTGTTAGCTCTTATTAATGTTTGGTTCATTCTGAGTCCCTGTAGTTGTGTTGGGGACATGTATAGTATTCCTGGTTTCATTCCTTGTTAGCTCTTATTAATATTTGGTTCATTTTGAGTCCCTGTAGTTGTGCTGGGGACATGTAGAGTACACTGTTCTTGGTTTCATTCCTTGTTAGCTCTTATTAATGTTTGGTTCATTTTGAGTCCCTGTAGTTGTGTTGGGGACATGTAGAGTATAGTATTCCTGGTTTCATTCCTTGTTAGCTCTTATTAATATTTGGTTCATTTTGAGTCCCTGTAGTTGTGCTGGGGACATGTAGAGTACACTGTTCTTGGTTTCATTCCTTGTTAGCTCTTATTAATGTTTGGTTCATTTTGAGTCCCTGTAGTTGTATGGGGCTGTAATTTCTAGGTTGGCTAAGAGTCCAGTTTGGCAGCAGTAAAAGAACCATCATGTCAGCTTTGAAAGTTACGTTTTGAATTTATTATGTGTTTTAAAATAAAAGCATGCTGTACCTGATAAAGATTCACAGTTTTATGTAGAATCCTCTTTTTCTGTTCTGCTCTGTATATGGAAACTCCCATTCTACTTGGCGTTTAAATTCAGAATAAAAAGAAAAATAAAATAACTGTCATGTATCTGTTCACTTCTATCTGACACACCATTTGCCCAAAGGTCTTACATCTAGCCTCTACTTCTTCCCCCACAACCCTTCTTTAAAAAAAGTTAACTTTTCCTTCATATTCTCGGGGGAAAAGAAGTAACGATGAGGGGACAAGAGAGGACTCTGTATATTGGTCATATAAGCAGCTAAGTTCCTTCTCATCCATCTGGGAAAACATTTGAATTTTTCAAAGGCGAGGAAAAAAAATACTTTGTTCAGAGAAGAAAGCAAAAGCCTGTTACAGCCAGCCAGCTTTTCCTAGCTAAGCAACTCAGTGCAAGTCATAAGAAAGATCTTAATCTTTATTCCAACTTAGATGCAACTTGCAGTGTTTGAGCAAGAAGCTTATTAGGTTACCCACACACAGCATAGGTAAGTAACCTCTACAGAGTCTGTCACAGGAGATCCAGGCCGCTATCCAGCCTCAACTGTATGATCAAAACGAGTAGTCAGAGCGTGGATGAAATGAATCCCAACATGACAAATGCATTTTTGAGTTGCTTGTGAAACATTCATGTTATTGACCTGCTGGGAGCATATCCACAGGGAGACCAAATCCAGGTTCCCAGGGTTCGGGGGATTGGGGGGTGGGGTATAGGTGGGAGGATGCTTTCTCTCCACATATCTCCTCTCATTTAACTTAGAGGACTGAGCCTTTCTTTGAAGCAAGCTGTTTCAGCTTGAACATGAACCATCAAATGAATGGATCTTCAGTGGCCTGATCAGGTATGTCATAATACCAGAAAGTACTTTCGAAAGAAAGAAAAATAAACCCATAATGAAAAAATGAACACTTTCCCTAAAGTCCTATCACTTATTACTAGATATGTTACAGAAATCGAGCTCCAAGTGCCTTTTCACAGAAGAGGAGGCTGTTTCTCCCTTTCTAATTGCTAGACTAGGAGTCATTTGTCTTCTGTGCATTAGAGGTGCTCAGCCCCTTTCTTCCTTTGCTTGAAGTTTCATCGAGGCCATATGCTTAATCAATGTTTGCCAATGTTTATGGTCTAATGCTTGCTGACAGCAGGTGCAGGAAAAGTAAATCCCCATCGGCATAAAAATCTTCCTTAAATTCACCAGCCCACTGTTTTGCTGTAATTTTAGGAGACAGGTGATTTTTCATGGTACCTTCCTGAGTTACCTTCCCTCCCCACCTTTCCCCCTCTTCCTTTCCTCTCCTATAGCTGGTTCTATTTTCCTACCTGCTGTTCTCAGAAGTTACAGCCTTATTTGTAGCAACTGCCAAGATTTGCTCCATCTAGTATATTTATCTGGCTTGTTGATGGAGGCTTCCTAGTGCCTGGTCTTGACATGCTGGTCCTGGAAATTGACTTCATCCCTTAGTAATTTAGGCAGTTAAGGGGGAGGTGGGGAGGGAGTGGTTTGGAGAGTGTCCTTTATAGATGTGGGCAGAGATCCTCAAATCACTTCACTGGCCCAAAGGATCTATATTCAATTCAATACAATGAAAGGGAACTTCGCTGCAGGAATTCCATTAACCTTAATGAGAGTCACATGGCTAATTACCCATAGACCTCACTGGAAATGTGCCTCTAACTACAGCCTCCTCATCATCATTATCTATTTACTGAGGCATTTGAGGTGTTTCACCTCTCTGCTCCCCATTAGGGATGATACCACATCATCTTCCAGGAAGACTCTTCTTCCCTTACCCTTTACCCTCTACCCCCATTTTTTGCTTTTGTAGTTCATTTGGACACAGCTTGTTCAGTCATTTCAGTGTGTTCGACACTTTGTGACCCCATTTGTTTTTTTTTTGGCAAAGATACTGAAGTGGTTTGCCACTTCCTTTTTCAGTTCATCTGACAGATAAAGAAACTGAGAAAAAGACGGTTAAGTGGCTTGCCTACGGTCACAAAATTAGTAAGTGTCTGAGGCCAGATTTGAACTTAAGTAGATGAGTCTTCCTGATGCCAGCACCAGTGCTCTGTCCACTGCACCACCTAGCTCCTTGGATATGCTTGCTTTAGCCATAATGAAGGGTCTAGCATGAATTTCAGCTAAAAAAGGGCTTGACATCCACTTACTACATCATGTCGATTATTCTAGTAGCTACTGCCTCCCTGGCTTCTGCCTTCTCTTTGCTGGAAGACTTTCCCCTCTTTCATCTGCTGGTGACACAGGGCCCAGAAGAGTAGGTTTATATGAGTCTCAGGCAGCTATGGAAACCAACTAACCAACCTAGCAAAAACTGGAACACATAAGCCACAACTTGAGTGACAATTGACTCCATTTTATGATTCTGTGTCTCCTTGAGACTTGGAAATGGAATGACCATCTTGAATGGAATTCAATTCAATTCCAGAAACATTTATTAAGTCAGTCAGTTAATAAGCATTTATTAAGCACCTACTAGGTACCAGGTACTGTTCTGAGTGCTGGGGGTACATATAAAGAAAGGCAGAGAATTGTACCCCCCCCCAAAGAGATCACAATCTAAGGAGGGAGACAAATGTAAACACTTCTGTACAAACAAGGTATAAACAGGCTAAGTAGGAGTAATCTGAGAGGGAAGGCTAAGATTAAGGAGTCTTAGGTAAAGTTTCTGGTAGAAAGTAGAACTTTAGTTGAATCTTGAAGGAATCCAGGTTGACAAAGAGGCAGAGGGGAAGAGGGAGGGCATTTCAGGTATGAGGGATGGCTGCTGAAAATAGTGTATCAGGCAGATTTTTTTTTTACCAGACCTGTGATTTTATTGGCATAGAGAAATCCCAATGAGAAACTTCCTCCCCCAATTCAGATCAGTATCTGTTCTATACCTTGGAGACTTAGCCAGTCACTTGGGGAACTGAGAAATGGAGTGACTTACCCCTGGCCACCAAACCAGGACGAGATGGGGGCAGGATCTGAACTCAGTTCTTCTTGACTCTGAGGCCTGCTCCCTGTCCACTATACCACAGTGTCTTTTACAACCATAACAAAACAAAACAAAATAAAAACAACTCAAACTCTAAAAGGTGTGAGAGGTAGATCCTGGATATGCTTATGGCCTCGGGATCAATCTGAACTCTGCTTCTGACTCATCAGCTATGTGGGCCACACTGGGCTACGCTGAAACAGCCAAGTGTCCTAAGCTGCTTGAAGACTTCCAAACTACAGAGGAGCTGTTCAGAGGTGTTAGAGAAGAGAGCCTCCGCTGTGTACTGATATGATTTTTAGAAACTGTGCAAGGCAGGCACCCTCCAAGGATATGAGCACTTGGGGACAAAAAGAAGACATTTAAAACCACCTGCACAGTGGACACAGCAAGCCCACAGTATCTTGACTTTTGTGGTTTGCATACCTCCCACACCTCCTTCTCCAAGCCTCTATAGGGGTCAGCTAAATCCTCTTAAGAAGAGATAAGCAAATACATGAAAGGTGAATTGAGCTGGGGGCTCAAAGACCAGAGAGACATAAAAAGACAAACTGGGGGGAAAAATTAAACAAAGCCCTGAGAGGCATCTCGTAGCAAGATGCAGAGGAAAGCCATAGTAACCCGAGATCAATTGTGTCAGTAGATCAAAGCCAACACCCAATGTGGTGAAGGAAAGCTAGGGGAAGGAACACAGCAGAGCATTAACTATTATCAAGGGAGAGGCATTTCTGTGTTTTGGAGTGAAATGAGAAACTCTTCTCCCCTAAGATGATGAGATTAGTTTTAGAGTCATGATCAACTCAGCCTGCGAAAAACAGGTGTCTTTACCCAGTAATACCATGACAAAGACCTGGAAGAAAAAGTGCATTGGCTCTTGGTGGGAGGGGCACAGTGCTGCCAGTGCATGCCCATGTATACGTTCACGGTTGTTCTTCAGTCGTTTTTCAATTGTGTCCAACTCTTCCTCACCCCATTTGGGGTTTTCTTGGCAAAGATACTGGAGTGGTTTGCCATTTCCTTCTCCAGCTCATTTTACAGATAAGGAAATCGAGGCAAACAGAGTGAAATGACTTTCCCAGGATCACACAGCTAGTAAGTGTCTGAGGCCAGATTTGAACTCAGGAGGATGGGTCTTCCTGGCTCCAGGCCTGGGACTCTATTCGCTGTACTACCTAGTTGCCCCATATATATCCATATGGGATGTGTAAACAGAGCTAAAGGGGAAAGCACTGGTAGGTATCTCTTGCTATCTCTCCAAGGAAGGCTGAGATTCTTGACTTGAAAGGGGGCAGGAGAAGGCACCATGACAAGGCTGTCCTTTCTGTTCTCTGAGAAAGAAAAGAATAGACTAGAGTTCTACCAATATGCTGCCTTAAATGTTGCCGGTCCAGGGGCATGATTGGTTCAGAACAACCACAATAAAAAAAAAGCCGCTTTCTTGGCTATCTCTTAAATGTTATAAGAAAGTTTAAGGGTTTGAGATTTTAAAGACTCAAGTCTGTCCTTGATACTCAGCTGTCTTCCCTGAATAGGGTTCGGTCCCTTTAGGCCAGTTGTCTAACGGGAAGATTTCCACATGCAGCACCACACTGAGACGACCTCTCTGCTTACCTGGCAGATAAGCACGAAACCTGTTTCTCAATTTTAATTTAGCAGTCTTAACAAATTTATTGTTGGATGGGTATCAGGACTGTGGAGTGATAGGAACAGGAGTGGCAGGAGGGCTTGGCAGAACCAGCTGCACATATTTGGCCGGATTGTATTTAGAGCCCCAAAGAGGGACACAGTATGATGTACTGCCAATGCTATCTCTAGCTACTGGGAATCTATCTTTCCTGTACGAGAACCCTGGCGATGGTGCCATGAATGAACCAGACTCGTCCATATGGCATCCATACACCCGTCCTGTGTACGTAAGAGAGTCAACAGTCTCCAGGAGTGATTTTATGGGATTGATCACTGCCTGGAATGGATATCATTCGCATTAACAGGAGAAAGAATGACACATTCACACAGAGACAAGCCTGGAGCCCACACTTGGTAAACTAATCCTTGGTCCCCAGGGAATAGACTGATGTAAACAGAAGAGAAGTATTAAGAAGACCAAATACAATCAAGCAGATGGTGCAAAAGGTGACTGAGGCATGCTATAATGGGCATGGGTGAGTGGGATGGAGGTAATGCGCTGTCACTGAGCATTCATTTAGGAATGCTTGGTGTTTTCTGGCTGTTTATAGAAAGTGTTCCTCACATCCAAGCTGCAAGGCCAATGACTATCACTATGAGGCAGTGTGGTGTAGTGGACAGAGTTGGGAAGACAAGATCAATTCTTGCCTCTGACAGTTTCTAGATGTGTAGCCTTAGGAAAGTCTCTTAAAATCTTTGAACCTCAGGAAGGAGATGGAATATATGAAGTCTAAGATACTTTCTTGCTTTAGATCTATGATACACATAATTAGAACTATTATCTCATTTGACCTTCACAACAGCTCTGGGAGGTAGGCACTATCATTATCCCCATTTGACAGATGAGGAAACTGAGGCAAACAGGTTAAGTGACTTGCCCAGGATCACACAGCTGATAAGTGTCAGAGGCTGTATTGGAAATCCAGTCTTCCTGACACAAGGTCCATCACTCTAGTACTGTGCCACCTACCTGCGCCATGATGATACTGAAGCACAGAGAGCCTAAATGATGGCTCTTGAACGATAGCTCCTGGTTCCCTGGAGCTCCAAGTCTCTGGAGGATCATCTCACTGAGACCTGCCTCTGTCACTCACTTGTATGAGCTTGGGTTCAAAGGTACCTTCTAGCTCTCAGACTATGATTCTGTAATAACGCTGCCTCTCCATTGCTTTGTAGTTTCACAGGTCAATTTTGCTAGAGAAATAAATCGAAACATGGAAAGTCATCTTGATAGGCTATGGAATATCCGGTCACCAAAGAGAACAAAGCTTCAATCAATTCAGATAGCTAACATATTAAGCAGACCTCTAGCCTCTTTGTCAGGTCTGACTCCTGGCTTAATTTCCATTGGCTCTCAGCAAGTACAGAGATGGGAGTTATAACCCAGAGAACAATTTTCTTCTTAGAAACTATCCCTCTGAATCAGAGTGTCTGGCACAAGGCCTTGTGAGTAGTAGGCATCTAATAAATCATTGCTCAAAGAATGAAGTTAACCCATTTATTGCTGAAGTTATTTAAATATTTTTTCCACTGTGGTGGGGTTTTTTTCATTTGTTTCTTTTAAATCCCATTATGCATAATCCCTACTAATAGCCAGTTAGAGCAGGGAACTGGATTTGACTTAGAGGAGAGGAAAGGCTCAGAATAATGAAATGAATGCTAGTTTTAATATAACAGCCCATGATAGTGGGATGAGACAGCATAGGAGAGTCAAATGAGATAGCCTTAACCTCCCAATAAGGATATGGCAAGTAGCTAGGTGGTACCGTGGAAAGAATCCTGGACTTTGGGTCAGGAAGATCTGTTTCTGAAGCCCATCTCAGGTCATGTGACCCTGGAAGGCCTAAGTTCCATCATCTGTAAAATGGGGATAATGATAGCACCCACCACTCAAGGCTGTTGTGAGGGTCAAATGAGATACATAAAGGGCTTTGCAAATCTTGAAGCGCTGTGTAAAAGTTATTATTAATAAACTATTTGGGGAATAGTGATAATGGTAAATAATTTAATAATTTTAACTACTTAACTTGTGAAATTCTTTAAGGTTCGGTTTCCCAATCTCAAAAATAGGAATCAAGAGGCACAAAGTCAGAGAATTTTTAGAGCTGGAAGAGAACTTAACAGCAATCCTGCCCAGTCTATACCCAAAAGAAATCCCCATAGTCTCCAAGGTTCCTGGTGAGAGAGGTAACTGTTCAGTTTGTCTCTTTCCCCAGCACCCAGCACAGTGCCTGGCACGTGGCGGATGCTAAAAAAAAATCCTAGTTGATGGATTGCTTTGGAATCCTTTGAGGTGCTGTAGAAACGGGAGCTTTCCTTCTCCTGAGTCTGTCTCCCTTCTTCTTCCTCCTTCTCTCTGACTCCCTCCCTTCCCTAATATTTCCCCATATCCTAGAACCAATGCCAGGGGTGTCTTTTTTCTTATTTGTGTTTATATTGGGTTGCTATGAGGGGCAGATCAGGGGTCAGAGTGCTCATGGAATATTGAAAGGATTAGGAGAACATCAAGGACTC
>CM053622.1:349855983-349875583 GCA_028646595.1 Phalanger gymnotis
TTTTTTTTTTTAAAAAGAAACAGTGTGAAATGAAAATTTATTGCTTTGTGTTGAATCCTCTCTTTAAGTTCTGCTGTGTATATGAAAATATTCTTTCTTTTCTTGTTTTGTATTTAAGTTTAAAATGAATTTTAAAAAGGAAAAAATGAATAGAAAAAAAGATATAAGGGTCTAGATCATGGTGGTGGCAGTGGAAATGGACAGATGACAGATGAAAGATGTTGCTAAAATAGACTTCCCGTGACTTGGCAAGTAAGTAATTGCATGTGGTGGGGAGGATGAGGGAGAGGATAGAGTCAAAGATAGCTCCAAGACTGGGCCTGGGATGACTGGTAAGATGGCAATGCCATGTATTGAAACAGACAAGTTATAGGAAAGGACTGGTTTGAGAGGGAAAGGAGGGGGATGAGTTCCTTTTTTGAATGTAGGACTATAGGATCATAAATCTAGAGCCTGAAGTGACTTTAGAGGTCATCTAGTTTGACCCACTCCTTTTGCCAGTGAGGAAACTGAGGCTGAGAGGGGAAGCAATCTGAACACTGGGAGAAAGCATCAGAGGAAGGATTTGAACTCACCTCTTTCTTTTTTAGTCTCTTTGTTGAGACTAAAGGTGCAGCTTTGGAAGTCAATCAAGGGAGTTTATAGGATCATGGTCTCAAGGATTATAGAGCTGGAAGGAATCTTAGAAATCATGTAGTCTACCACTTTCATTTTACAAATGAAGAAACTGAGGCCCAGTGAGAAGGGGGATAAGTGAAGTCATTGGGGTGGTGGTTGTTATTGATTCATTTCAGTCCTATCTGACTCTTTGTGACCCTATTTGGGGTTTTCTTGGCAAAGATACTGGAGTGGTTCAGCATTTTCTTCTCCAGCTCACTTTACAGATGTGGAAACTGAGGCAAACAGGGTCAAGTGACTTGCCAAGGTTGACACAGCTACTAAGTGTCTGAGACCAGATTTGAACTCAGGAAGATGAGTCTTCTTGGTTCCAAACTCAGGGCTCTATCTACCGTGCCACCTAGTTACCCCCGTTGGAGTTTACCCATGGGATTACCAAAGATGAGAGTATAAATAGAGAAGAGAACTAAGAAGTATGCATATGTTCAGGAGGTAGGAGGATAAGGAGATAGCAAATGAGGTAGCAATGAAATCAGAAAGGTGGGAGAAAAATCACAAGAGCTCAATGTCAAAGGGAAGCCAGAGTCAGAATAAGGTCCCAAGAAGGAGAAGGTGATCAGCAGCCCCAAGTAATATGGAACAACATTAATGCGTAGGGAATGAGTCAGAATTAGCAACTTTTCTGGTTTTTTACACAGTCCATGTCACTAAGACCTGGAAGTCTTACACCACACACTCTGCCTGTGGGCCTGGGATGGTCTGTTTATAGTTCTCAGAGAATGGCACCGTATAAGAATTATGTCCAATCTAGCTCAGACTTGGAAGGACTGTAGCTGTTACAAAAAATCTCAAGGACCAAGCCACTCATGGTCTCCTTTGGAATCAATACCTACCTGCTCCTCATCTTAATGAAGAACGAGATACATCCACTGTGTTCATCAGGGCCTCTTTGATTTTGTACTAGAAGAAATATAAGACAAGACATGGTTTCAGGCAGCAGGGATTTGAAGAAAAAGGTTGTTGGGGCTTTTCAGCTCTGATGTATTTATCAAAAACCTACTTTTTACCCATAAAACAACCCAGATGCAAAGAAGGCTTTTTTTAAAATGTACTGCTTGTTATAATAAAGGAATTATTTCCAAACTACTTTAACAGGTTTCACAAGATTTAGAAATGGAAGAAACTTTATATATCTGTCAACTAGTCCAGCCAGCTAGATGACGCAGTGAATGAAGCCCCAGGCCTGGAGTCAGGAAGACTCCTCTTCCTGAGTTCGAATCTGGCCTCAGACACTTAGCTGGGTGATCCTGGGCAAGTCACTTAACCCTGTCTGCTTTAGTTTCTTCATATGTCAAATGAGCTGGAGAAGGAAATGGCAAGCCGGTCCAGTATCTTTTGCCAAGAAAACCCCAAATGGGGTCACAAAGAGCCTGGCACAACTGAGCAATGACTGAACAACAGCAGCCCAACCACCCACATTTTATACTTGAGGAATCTCAGGCCCCAAGATGTTAAATGACTTGCTGAAAGTCCCACAGGTAGAAAATGGCAGACCTGGGGTTTGAAGGGAGCTCCTCTAATTCCATATCACGTGATCCATCCAACTCTCCCATACTCTTTCATTGAGATATGTGTCTTCCTCTGCCCGACACAACCTGCAAGAACATGGCAGATCTCTGTGGCTCAGCAAATTGGCCGTTTTAAGAAATGAAAGAGAAAGGCACTGATTCTCTCATTTAAATTCTCTAGGGTAGAAAAGAGCAATACATGTGAGTCTAGAAAATTATTTTCAGTATCACAGATTCTCTAAAGGACCATTATGAAATTATCGAAACAAAATTAATTTTAATAATCTTAATTTAAAATATTAATATATACCATATCGCAGTTTAGGCAACTCTCTAAAACTACTAATTAGCAGAGCAGGTGCCCACCTGAATTGGGAGAAGTTCCTCCCTGGGAGTTCCCTACACAGGGGAATGCTGATATATGTTTAACAACTGGCTCTACTTGGTGAGGGAGGAGGGGAAGGAGGGGAAGGAGGGGGAAGCGTATGTAATGCATGATGCATTTTTAAGTTTAATCTGAATTATTAACATTTTCTCCATCACTTAAGTCTAGACAATCAGCAAAACAACAAATGCAGCCCCAATACGTTGTGTTTATTCCCTTCAGCACTCAAAAGTAAGGGATGGAATTCATATACCACTTGCTAACATTTCAGGCCTTTCACCTTAACATTTCCTATCCCAAACCTCCTCACCCACTGCCACAAACATAAATCTTATAAATTGATTTAATGGGCTGCCACTATATTTGTTATATTAACAGCCTGCAGTAGTGCTAATGCCAAAAGAGTGTGTTTCCCCTTTCCATTAATCTTACTGCCATGTGAAAGCTGGAAAGGCCTTAGTGATGAGGGTTGTCATTGTGAAACCAAACAGTGATTATAATAAGAAACAGGGAAAAGAGAATTGAAAGTCCTCCCACCAGAGCATCACAGACAAATGACCCTATTCTCTTTGCTCATTCCAAATCTGAGTGTTAAATTTGCTCTCTGAGCTCTTGAGGTGCCCAGAGACTGACTGACATTAGTAACAATGAGACTTTTAAAGGGAGTCACATTCTCATGTTAGAAACATAATCCCCTTTATTTTGAAAGGTTCCCGTTGATGGCTTTGCTTCCCTCACCTCATTCCAATTTTTGGAGCCCTAAGAGTTAAACTTCATTTGAAATGTGTAGTATAAAGTTTACATGGATGAAGTATAAAGCAAGTAAGCTGTCTGAGCCAATCTTCTTAAACCAAGATAAGCAATTACTTCTAATAAAGCAATCAAGGGCTAGAAAGAGAAAAAGGTTTAGTGATAACTTAGTTAAATATTAATTTTCAGTTTAAAAGATTCTTTCAACAGCTGCACTTTTCTTCCCTTGGAAAAAGGATGTTTTTAAAGTCATCCCCAGTCATTTTGATAAGTTACATCCTCCTGTCATTCCAAAGCATTTAATGTAAAATTAGAATTATTAGAGAGCAGAGAGAAAACTTATAAGGCTGCTAAATCATCCTGACACAGCTCAGGGGCCCTGATGGATTTAGTAATGAGTTCCATGATGAGATCCTAGACAAATTAAGCAATTAAGTCCTCGATTCAGGAGAAGGAGATTGGCCGACTGGCCTAGTACCCAAGACGTAGCTCTTAACCATGACCCTCAAGGCCACTCTGTAGACAGTCACAAGAAGACACCACTTAACTTCTACAGTTCCCTGCCTTGGGCCTTCCTCTCTCTGACCTTAAGAAGGACCAGAATTTAAGAATACCCCAAAGGACCTCAATTGGCACAAGCAGAGCATTTGTACATACTGAATATAGTAGGATGAACTTTTTTATTACAAACCAAAATTATAATATGTGCTTATGATTTTTCCTATTTAAGGTAAATTTTCAAATAGGGGAATTTATAGCAAACTCTAATACAATTATTAAAAATTATTTTAAACATTTTTTGCATCAATCAACACCCCAGTCCTTCTAGTTTTAACTTAACTTGGAGGTAACTGAATGGAAATGAACTAATCTTAGGACAGTATTTATTCCCAGCTCTTAAAGTATGAATCCATCCATCTTTTTTTCCATAGAAAAATCACTTCTCTGACAACCCTCCTTTTGATGTGTATTTTATAGGTGTATGCATATCTAGGTTCTTGGAGTCCTATATGACCCAAGTGCAATTCATGAGTACTAACACAGATCCAAAGAGGACCATATGATTTAAGTGGGAAGAGCTCCATTGATAAAGCAAGCTTTAGATTTTTAAAAGGCTGTCCACTTGAGCATCCTGTATAGAATTCCTCAAGCAGGGCTTACTGAAAAAAAAAAAAGACGTTTGAGAATTGACTAATAAAGCTTGAAGATGGGTATCTTCAATGAACTATAACACAGGGAGTACCAAGGAATAAAAGTAGTCTAAGGATAACTTTATTTCTGGGGAAATAATCTATAAAAAGTCTTTTTTACTGCTCAATTAAAAAGACCTTTGAAATCCATGAACAATGCCAGCTCAGAGGTCCTCAGAGACCTGCTAAAACTGGAGGAAGAAAGCCAATGATAAAAGAAAAGCATTGCTGGAAAGTCCCCACAACCAAATTCTCCATCACATTCCAATCTTCCTCACATGCAAAATGCTCACTGACTTCAAAGGAACAGCAGTGTACAGAGCAGGGAGATGATTCCTGGGAGAATTAGACCCAATAGTTGCTTCCTTGGAAGAAAAAATATAGAGAAATCATACGTAGCTTGGAGACATAGTACTATCTTAATATCATACAGTTAGAGCTGGAAGAGAGAGACCTTTTTGGCCACCGAGTCCAAACCCTTCAATTTAAAACTGAGGAATCCCAGACTGGGAGAGGTTAAGGTGTCTTGCCCAGGGTTATGTCGTTAGTAAGTGTCTGAGGTGGGATTTATCTGGTATTCTATCCACTATACCACCTAACTTACATATTGTTTGGTGGCTTTTTTTCTATTGTCTTCACAAAATCTACTTCTGTGATGACACAGTGTGGAGGTGGGGCGGGGCAGGGTGTGGAAGATTGTCTGATGAATAGCTTGGGAGAAGAGAGATCTGCATTGCTCACAGGAGAAATGAAATCCCTAGGATCATAGGATCATAGATTTAGACCTGAAAGAGACCTTGTTATTCAGTTATTTCAGTTGTCTCTGACTCTTCATGACAGCATTTGGGATTTTCTTGACAGAGGTACTGGAATGGTTTGCCATTTCCTTCTCCAGCTCGTTTGACAGATGAGGAAAATTGAGGCAAAGAGGGTTAAGTGACTTGCCTAGGGTCACACAGCTAGTCTAAGGACAGATTTGAACTTGGGTCTTCCTGACTTCAGGCCCTGAGCTGTATCCATTGTGTCACCTAAGTGCCTGAACTGTAATGTCTGATACAAATTAAAGACATTACTATTCCAGAATCGATCAATGAACAAATATATTTTAAGATATTATGTGAAGGCGGGTGCCGAGTGTATGCAGCCTTTGTGCCGTGGATTGCTGAATGAAGACCCCGGCAGGAAGGTGAGTACAAAGAATGAAAAAAAGCCCCACTCACAAGGAGCTTACATTCTATTGAGGGAGACAACAAGCATGATTCATGAATGAATATACTCGTTCATTCAATAAACATTCTTTAAGTACCTGCTATTTTCCAGGCCTTGTGCTAATTGCTAGAAATACAAAAAGAGGCAAAAGACCACCCCTGCCCTTGAGGAGCTTACTACAGAGGAGACAACAAATACATATATGAATATAAACAGCATAAATAAAAAGGTAATAAAAGCAAATATGTACAAAATACAAGACAGATTGGAAGGGAGGGCTCTATCCAGTGGGCAGATGAAAAAGCTTCCTGCGGAAGATAGTACCTGAGTTACATGTTACTTGGTAAACTATCACTAGGGAGGGAAGGCAAGAATCACTTGTAAGATGCTGACTCCCTAATCACACTAGCTTTCATCCCTCTCGGATCCCTCCCTCCTCCAATGCAGAAAGATTTCTTTCCATCCTACCTTAGGTGGCAAACACATGCCAAGGTTATAAAGGAATTACATTATATCACTCTGCTGTGTAAGCAAGACAATGGTTTTAGGTTTTTACCGCCCTATAATCATGGCACTGTTAAACTCATTGGAAACCAATGTTTGGGTGTGTGAAGACCAAACAGCTGACATTCCTTTCTCACTGCCTCTGGCCATCATTTAGTCATTTCAGATGAATCACTAGAGGTGGCAGAGGTAGGCTTCCTTCCTCCTCCTCCCTCTCCCCCTCCCCTTTTTTTTTCCAACCTCACCTATCTCTGCCCATGTATTGTGAACTTTCATTATCCTAGGCAGATTCAGAGAAATAAAATGGAAATATATTATATATCAGAATCTCCTAGCTCCCTTGTGCAGTGAGAAGGCTATACAGTAATGGCCCTGGTCCTGGAATCCAAAGACTTAAATGATTACTACCTGTGTGACTTTGGGCCAATTGCTTAATGTCCCTAGACCTCAGTTTCTCATCTGTGAAATGAGAGGATTGGACTTGCTGGCCTCTGAAGTCCTTCTGAGCTTCACAGCTACAATATGTTAAGTCTTCATGTGGAAGAGTCAGATAGGAATAAATGAAACTTGCCTTAAAATGATAAATAGTATCTACCTAAACCCATTAGCAAGCGTTATCTGTAACTGGGATAAGGTAGAAGCCTTTTCTAATAAGATCAGAGGTGAAGCAAAGATGCCCATTATCACCACTATTATTCAGTTTTGTACTAGAAATGCTATCTATAGCAATAAGGGAAGAAAAAGAAATTAAAACCATTAGAATAGGCTATGAGGAAACAAAACTATCACTCTTTGCAGACGATATGGTGGTATACTTAGAGAATCAACTAAAAATTAATAATTAGTATGGTAAGAAATAATTAACAACTTCAGCAAAGTTGCAGGATAGAATATAAACCCATGCGAATCACCAATGTTTCTATACATTACCAACCAAGTCCAGCAGGAAGAAATAGAAAGAAAAATTTCATTTAAAATAACTATAAGCAATAAAAAACACTTGGGAGTCTACCTGCCAAGACACACCCAGGAACTATATGAACACAATTACAAAATACTTTTCACACAAATTCAGAGCTAAACAATTGGAGAAATATTAATTGCCAATAGTAGGCCGAGCCAATATAATAAAAGTGATAATCCTACCTAAATGAATTTACTTATTCAGTACCATACCAATCAAACTAGCAAAAATTATTTTACAGAGCTGGAAAAAAATAGTAAAATTCATCTGGAAAAAAAAAGTCAAGAATATCAATGGAATCCAATGAAAAAAATGTAAAGGAAGGTGGCCTAGCAGTACCAGGTCTCAGGTTGTATTACAAAGCTGTAATCACTAGGACAGTTAGGTACTAGCTAAGAACTAGAGTGGTGAACCAGTGGAATAGATTAGGTACACAATACACAGTAGTAAATGACCATAGTAATCTAATGTTTCATAAACACAAAGATCCAAGCTTTTGGGACAAGAACTCATAATTTGACAAAAATGGCTGGAGAAAGCTATTTGGCAGAAACTAGGAACAGACCAACATTTCATGCTGTATGAAAAGATGAAGTCAAAATGGGTACACGATTTAGACGTAAAAGGTGAAACCATAAGCAAATTAGGGGAGCATGGAGTAGCTTACCTGTCAGATCTACGGATAAGGGAAGAATTTATGATGAAATGAGATTACAGAAGTAAAATGATGAGCACTGGAACTAGGGGGGTGGCAGGGAAGCAGACAGAGTAGATGGATGAGAGAGACATTTCAGAGGTAAAACAGGTGTAACAACTGATGAGGAACCAGAGGAAGAATAAATTTTTTAAAATAATTTTATATTATTATTACTATAATACTAAACTATAATATAAGACCATAATATTGCTATATTATTATCATTTATATCTATATCATTGTAACATTATATTATTATATTTATATTTAAAATAGATATTTATTATATAATTATAGTTCCATATTATTTCTATTATTATAAATTATTATATTTCAGTAACTGAACTAGAGGGTGAATGTTGGCTCCATCAAAAAAAAGAGAGAGTAAAGTTTGCATTTGAGGTGCCGGTAGGACATTCAAATGGAGCTGTCCTAGCAGGTAGGTATTAAGTACAATGCCAGTCCTTGGGAAAGAAGCCAGATATATAGATTTGAGAGTCATAGGATCACAGACTTAGAGCTGAAAAGGACCTTAATGGCCATTGAGTCCAACATCGTCTCAATGGAGGAGGCAGCTGAGTCATGGAAAGATTGAGTGACTGAGGTTGGATTTGCACCTGTGTCTTCCTGCCTCTGCTGCTTCAGTTACACAGAGTTGCCAACTGAAACCATCTAATGATTAGATGGGGGAAGGGGAAATCCTTTCATTAAGGGGATTTGTTCTGTGAAGTTCGGATTCAGTTAAAGGGCAGCATTTGGCCTGCAGGCTATAGGTTCCCCACCCCTGAATCCATCCTCCACTCAGATGCCAAAGTGATCTGACCTGGTCACTCCCCAGTTTAATAAACTCCAGCGATTCCCCATCCTCTCTAGATTCAAATAAAAAAATCCTTTGGTGTCCAAAGGCCTTTAGAACTTGTCCCTGTACCTTTTTTCTGTCTTCTTATACCTTTTGCCCTCCCCCTCCATGTATTTATGTGATGGAGCAGCACCAACCACTGTATTATTCCTTGACCTAGATACTCCATCAGCCAACTCTGGGTATTTCTACTGGCTGTCCCCATGCCTATAACGCTTTCCCTCACCACCTCCTCCTCTGGTTACTTTCAAGTCCCAGCTAAAATCACACCTTCTATAGGCAACCTCTCATGATCCCCCTTAATGAGAGGACCTTTCTTCTGTCCATTATTTCTAACTTAGCTTGCCTAGAGCTTGCAGAGTTAGAGTTGTTTACATGTTGTCTCATCAGTCAAACTGTGAGCACCTTGAGAGAAGGGACAGTCCTTTGCTCTTCTTAGTATCCCCAGCACTTAGCACAGTGCCTGACAGAAGGAGGTGCTCAATTAATGTTTATTGACTGACTTACAATGGAACTGAGAACACTATGAGAGAGAGGAAAATAGGGGGTACATCCTACTTAGGGCACAGCAGGAGGAAGGTAAACATTAAAACAGGCCAAGAATTGAAAGTCAGTCTTTTATTGAGCTCTCCCTGCCTGGAATGTCCTCCCCACTCTTCTCACCAAACAAAATGAGACCTTTTCTTCAAGGTCTTATAACATTCATGAAGCCTCTGAGTCTTCTGTCAGTAACGATGACAATAGTTCCCATCTATATAACATTTCATAGGTTCAAAGGGGGTGAATAGGGTGATCAGGGAGGACTAGCACCTTTGGTGCAAGGGCTGCTGAGCCCTTTTTCAGGGCTGCTCACCCACCTTTAGTGTCCACTTTCACTCAACTCTCACCTGTGGCTCCAAGAAGCTGTAGTATGGACAGCAGCCACACCTGGTAAAAACCATTTTGGCTGTTAGGCTAAATCAACTTTCTGGAAGTTGGGACGTATATCCCAAGCAGGTGAAGACTTTCCCCAGCAGAACAGGTGGGTGAGAACAATTTGTTCCAACAGCCACGAAGATGGTTGAAGCAGGCGCTGTGGAGGGCTTAGAGCTTGGTCAGTCATCGAAGACACCAAGGTCATCCACTCCATCCTGGGCCATCACCAGGTGTCTTGGCTTTTGTCTCATCACTGGACTTCAGTGGCTGTTGGAGAGAGTGCGACTGATAACTGTGCAACTCTGCCTTACTCGAATCCAATTCAGGAAAGACATTATCCATGATGTCATTGGTCCTCTTCAAAAACAAAGGACAAACAATAGGTTTGGGTTTTTTTTGAGGGGGGAAGGCAGAACAATTGGGGTTAAGTGCAAACGATAGGTTAAAGCACTTTTGCACACCTCTAATTTCACACAACTACTCAGTGAGAAAGACTGTTCATATCTATCCCATTTTACAGATTTCTTTTTTAAAAATCTGAAGCTTTACTATTTGCTGTTGACTACAGGCAAGTTCAGTAGCTCACTGGGCAGAGAGCTAGACTTGGAGTCAGGAAGATCTGATTTCAAAACCACCCTCAGACACCAGCTGTGTGACCCTGGGTAAGTCACTCAACCTCTGCTTGCCTCCATTTCCTCAACTGTAAGATGGGGATAATAATTCTCAGGGTTGTTGTGAGGATCAAACCAGATAATATTTGCATAGACCTCTGCAAATGCTAAAGTGTTATATAAATGCTAGCTCTTATTATTGTGAAGACTTGTGACCCTGAGAAAGTCATTTTACTTCTCTGGGCCTCAGTTTCCTTGCCTATAAAATGAGAATGCTGGACAACAGGCACAGAGCTAGCCTTCGGGCTCTAAGCCCAGAGTTCTTTCCGTGACAGAGCACTGTTTTCTTTGAGTCCCCATGACACTTGTGATAGCTCCTGTAGGACCGAGCTTGTGACCATCTTGGGTAATTTTCTAGTTGTTTCACGGATGAAAACCTCCTTTGCCCACCCAGATTGTGGGCTTTGTGTCCCGCAAAGTGCCTAGCCCTGACACTCAGTAAATATTTGCTGCCTCCATTCGACTCTAGTTTGGAGACTTAGACAGAGGAGAGTGTAAATATGTCAGAACTGGGGTGGGGCTGCTGGGCTTGCCCACTTCCTCCTGTTTCTCATCATCAAATAGGAATCCTTCAGCAACTTAAGAGCGTTGGAGGTTGTAACAATGGGTCTCGTCAGCTTCAACCGCAAACTCGCCCAGCCCTCGAAGTGATGAGAGGACACAAAGCTAGGGTTGAGAAGCTTGGGTTTGGCCTCAGGGCACCAAAATTTAGAGAGCGCAGCAATTTAAAATAATGATTAATAGCTGTTTTTCTTTAAGTTTAAATTTACATTTTGACATCGCTGAAACTCTTTCAATAGCAGAAAACCAATGAAGCTTAGCACTTGTTTAGCAAGAATAATTAGTTAAAATAGGGAGCAGCCAGAAGCTGTGCTTGGCATATCCCTCTCTCTGATGGTCACAGCCCAAGTGAGTTCCTCCCAGACACCCGATGCTATCCTCTTTCCTCCCTGTAGTAGGGATCTCTCTCTCTCTCTCTTTTTTTTGGAGAGAAGGAAGGCAGGGCAATTGGGGTTAAGTGACTTGCCCAAGGTCACACAGGTAGTAAGTGTGTCAAGTGTCTGAGGCTGGTTTTGAACTCAGGTCCTCCTGACTCCAGGGCCCGTGCTCTACTCACTGCACCACCTAGCTGCCCTTACAGTAGGGATCTCATGATAGCCTGGCAGTGTCCAGATGTCTCCCCACTCTGCCCAGATCTTTTGTTCCCGGATCTCCCCTTGAAGCTGCCTTAATTACCTCTTAAAAAGTTTTTAATTGATTCATTTGTACACTTCCCTCGAGTCCTTCCTCTCTCCCCTCCTAGAGAGTCATTCCTGATGATAAAGAATTGTGAAAGAAGAAAAAAGTTCAGCAGAACTAACCAACGCGTTTAGGTAGTCTGCTGTTATATTCAACGTTGTACACTCATGATCCCCCATCTCTGCAAAGAAAGGGCGAGGGGGAGGTGTCTTCTCCTCTCTCCAAGCTTCATCATTATCATTGTAAAGTATTTAATTTTGACTGTTTTGTTGTTCTCTTTATATCTTTAATTACTTATTGTGTTATTTTCACAACATGAATTATCATGAGGCAGCTATGGATCTGAGTTCAAATTTGGCCTCAGACACTTATTAGCCATGTGACCCTGGGTGAATCATTTCATTTCTATCTGCCTCAGTTTCCTGATCTGTAAAACGGGAACGATAGTAGGGCCTACTTCCCAGGGTTGTTGTGAGGATGAATATTGGAGATAATAATTTACATCCCTTTACAAACAGATAGAGGTGAGGCCATTTGCCCAGAGTCACACTGTTAGTAAGGGTCTGAGGCCATAGCTGAACTTATGTCTTCCTGACTCTGGGTCTGGAACTCCGTAGTAAATAACAGAGCCGACTTTTGAATACAGGTCCCCAAACACCGAATCCAGCTCTTTTTGGAATGGACTAGAAAAGCCATAATTGTTTACTGTTCACAAAGCACTGAGTAAAATAAGGGCTAGGGATACACATAGAAATCCAAGATAGTCGCTGCTCTCAAGAAAGTCCCATTCTAATGAGGGGGAGATAAGGCATTTAGGAGGGTTCAGCTCTAAGGCAATTAGAAAGGCCAAGTGATCCTTAGAACCCAAGAAGGGCAGATGACAGAATTTGGAAATCCTCAGAGTACAACCAACAACAGGTCAGATGTCAATGTCCAAGTCCTCAAAGGACAGTAGTAGGGTAGGCAGTGTGTGAGGCCCAATCTGTGTTACCTCCCATCTCGACTGGTCCTAAAGTCCTGTATCCCACAGTAAAGCCAGCAGCTGCTGAACCATAAGGAGAGGAAGGAGCTGCACGTGATAACCCCAGGAACACCACCCACTGCTGTTCTGCTAGGTTTTTCTTTTCTATCTCCTTGATGAGGGGTGGGGAACCTGCGACCTCAAGGTCACTTGCGGCCCTCAAATGTGGCCCTTCCGCAGGTCGCAGGTTCCCCACCCCTGTCCTTGTCTTCTTGTCCAAAGTTCCTCTTCCCAGCTCTCAGGGACTACTCCATGATGCCTCAGTGTGGCTCTGGGTTTCAAGGCCTCTAAATGTGTTTATCGACAGCTGGCAAGCATGCCCCCTGAGGATAGATAGTGGGGGGAGCAGCTTGTACTTTCTCCTTCCCTTTTTTCAGACTTTGGTAAAATGTGGATTCACTCTAAAGAGGTGTTTTTGTTTAATCGATAGGGAGGAGACATTTCTCCTTTCCTTCCTCCTTCCACCTCCCTGGCACAGACGTACTAGGTACACAGTAAGGGAGTCACAGGGCTGTCCCTCCACAGAAACGCTTGGGAGGAAGCAGGGTCACACACCCGTGTGATTTTGTGAAAAAGCATAAAGGGATGTCAAAGGCATAGTGCTCCTTCCCCCCTCATCCCATCACCCCCCCCCCCAAGCTCGAGGAGAACTCGGGCTCATTACAGGCCCATATGTGCACCGTGAAGCACTAAACTGCTATGCAAAGTAAGCTTACAGACACCTGCCTCTGATCCCAACTGAGCAGCAGCTAAAAATTCCCACGTTATTTTCCACATAGTTAAGGTCCATCTGCTGCTCATCTTTATTATTCTGCTTCCACAACCTTCCAGCAAATTGCAGATCTCAGAACCCACGGGTCCTCCAGAGGGGAAAAGAGAAGGAGACTTTTCACTGGGCTTTGTGAGATAAGTGTGGAAAATGCCCATGTTGGATCTCTCTCGTGACCACTCTGGCCTGCACTGGAAAAAGAAAGGGACGGGCAGGCAGACAAAGCGTGGTAGTGCCAGCGAAGGGGAAACATCTCTGTCTGAAGGAAACTTTGGAGACAAATGGGGGAAAACATCCTCTCGATTAGCATGTTTACTAACAGAGCCTATATTTTAAAATTTGCCGTTTTGTTCTGCATGTATTTCCAGTTCATTCTTATATGTTGTTCATGCAGAACCCCTAAATGAACTAAAATCTGAACCAAAATCCACAAGGGTTTTGAGCCATAAATGAACCCAAATGTTAATTTTACCCTACTATGAACCAAGCTAAAAATCTTTTTTTTTAAAAAAAAACTTCATAATTTAAACAACACTGAACATTATGATAGCCATCTTTATCTCTCTATCATCTCTCTATATCTGTCATCTATCTATATTATCTATCATCTTTCTATATTTATATAAATATACATAAACAACTATGTATATGCATACGTGGGGTATCCCAAATGTTTTGGTGCAATTTCAAGCTATTAAAGCTTTAAATTGCACCAAGACTTTTGGGACACCATGTCTATGCATATGTGTGTACATTCATACATATTATGTACACTCATAATATATACATACATATATAATACGTGCATGTGCATGTACACATGTGGAATGCACTGTACACATGCATGGTAGGTATGTATGTGTATATATATACATATATATACATATATATGTATATATATGCTAATATATGTAAACAGCCAGCTAGATGACTCAGTGGATAGAGTGCTGGGCCTAGAGTCAGGAGGACTCATCTTCATGAGTTCAGATCTAGCTGCAGACACTTACTAGCTATGTGACCCTGGTCAAGTCACTTAACCTCTGTTTGCTTTTATCTACTAGAGAAGGAAATGGCAAATCACTCCATTATCTTTGCTAAGGAAACCCCATATAGGGTCACAATGAGTCAGATATGACTGAATAACAGCAACAAAGGTGTGTACATATATATGTATACATACACACGTTTGCTGTTTTTTCTGCATGTATTTCTGGTTCATTCTTATATGTTGTTCATGCAGAACCCCCAAATGAATTAAAATCTGAACCAAAACCCACAAGGGACCATCCTGATTTGTTGAGCCACAAAGGTACATATGCATCAGTATATCAGCAGGGTATACATAGAAAACTACCCTTAAGTCAGGAAGATCTGATGCTTTACGTCCTGCCCTTGATCTGTAGCATGTGCCCTCCTCCTGCCTACCCCACCTCACCCCCAGTCACTGAATCTCTCAGTATCCTGGCCATCTATCCAAGACTATATACATTGCAGAGAAGGTGACGAAGCTACCTCTGTTGGTAAAGGTATTTTCTCATCTAGGAGCTCCTTACACCAACAAAATCACAGATCTAGTTCTTATCCCTATACATCTATGTAGCTGTATACATTTATCAGTTGAATCAGAAGAAAATCAAAGCCTCAAATATCCTCCAAACCCAATAGGAACCAAACTGATTTTCAGACTGAGGAACAGGGGTGAAACTGAGGCCTCATATTTCACAGGACAAGCAGATATTGATGGTGTCCGTGGTGTTCTAGGAATCCACCTTATGCCTGCTGTGACAAGACCTAGAAAAAAAATCTTCACCATCTAGGGTTCAATATCAAAGACTTTAATGTAAAGGCAAATTGCAGTCTGTGCTTTTTAAAAAAGCATATGGAGAAAACCCCAGAGGACCCAGGGAAGAGCTACTAAAAATATGAAATGGATCGCAAATAGGATTGCGTGGGTTGTAACTAGCAATTCTGATATCCAGGGTAAATTCAGTTCTGGGGGAAAATGAAGGGATGGAAGGTCAACTACATCCTACGAAGGCCTTGCTATCTCTTGATGCTGACATTGCAGCTGGTCTCATGTAACTCCCAGGAAAGGCATGTTGTGAGTCTCTAAACCTGGCCTGGGTATAGTCATGCCAGGAAAGGGAGAATCCTACCCTCCCATGGGACATTTGATTACTCTATACAGTACAGGCAGTGCAGCTAGAAAGTAGATAGAGATTTGATCTCCAGAGTCAGAAGGGCCTGGGTTCAAATCCCACCCAGGAACAAAACCAAAAAAAAAAAAAACCTAATCTAATCTAATCTAGCCCAAATCTTCAACAAAGTGAGGGTGCAAACTTCCCCCGCTGGTGCCTTGGTGGTTTACCATGTCCTTCTCCAGCTCATTTTACAGATGAGGAAACTGAGGCAAACAGGGTTGGTGACTTGCCAGGGTCACATAGCCAGTAAGTGTTTGAGGCCAGATTTGAACTCAGGAAGATGAATCTTCCTGACTCAGGGCCCAGTACTCTTTCCATTCCACCAGTTAGTACCAATAATTTGTCTATGGCCGCACAACTAGTGTCAGGGGTTTCTTGCCTGCTCCAGGATAAGGCCATCACCTGAAGCCTCATGAATCATCATTAAGACTGATTCAACTTTGATACTCAACGCCTCCTCAGCTCTGACTGGAAGGCTAGAGGGCTGAACAACAAACTCTTCTCAAAGTCTCTTTTCCTAAAGGGCTCTGCATTTTCCAGATAACCCTTCATCTTGACTACAAGAACATCATGCCACACCTCCTATTCTATTGCCACCCTTTTCAGCTTCCTCCTTTAGGTTACAAGCTCCTTGAGGAGAGGATAGTCTTTCTTTTTCTTATTCATGTTCCTAAAATGGGTGCTTGGTACAGTGCCTTGCACCTAGTAGGCACTTAACAAATGTTTCTTGACTATTCATTAGAGATGGAATTTGTAACCAGGTTTCCTAACTTCCAGTCCAAAACTTTATCCACTATTCCAAGCTACCTATCAAATAAATGAAGAATAATCATAAACAAATGGGGCAGCTAGGTGACGCAATGGATAGAGCACTGGCCCTAGTGCCAGGAAGACCTGAGTTAAAATGTGGCCTCTGATACTCCCTAGCTGTGTGACCCTGGGCAAGTCACTTCACCCTATTTGCCTTAGTTTCCTCATCTGTAAAATGAGCTGGAGAAAGAAATGACAAACCACTCCAGTACCTTTGCCAAGATAACCCCAAATGAGGTCACAAAGAACTGGACATGCCTGAAATGTATTTTACTTATATATAGGATGCACAGAGACGAAATAGACTTAAATTGCTACAGGACAGTATTCAGTTACATGGATGCAGAATTTCATGACCAACTTTATATGTCAACTGTGAGAGGAATATTTCTATAAAACCAAAAACATAATAAGAATGTTGTGGTTACCTGGCCGACTGACTGAATTCTTTACTGAAAGGTCTGAATACTTTGGCATCATGTTGAACCAACCTGAGAAATATCTCCTGGGGAAATTTGCCCAAATAATTAAAAGAAAAGGGGCGCATTCTGCCTAGCCCTGATCTATAATTATAACTGTCTCCATTTAACAGTGGCCTCATTCCGTGGGCTCACACTACAGACAGGACTCCACCTAATTAGTCAGATCCTTACCGTGAGGTTCTACCAAGATTCATTTAAATTACTCAATTTCCCGATCCCTGTGTGAATCACTGCAGTCCAACACCTACCCAGAGCTTTGAAAAATCCCCAAGGATCTGATGCTTAGTTCCAGGTTGAACAAAATCTTCGTAAGGTTCCAAGATCAGATAGGTTTCAAAATTAGCCAGTTCCACAAAAGATGAAACTTGGTTCCCGGAAGAAGAGAGAACAAAAGGGCTTCTCTAATGCATCTGAAAACTTACATGAAAAGAAAGCTGGAGAAATGCCATAATAGAATTATAGAATTAAAACATGGACTTAGAGATAATGTAGTCTGACCTTGCTTTACACGGATGAGGAAACTGAAGCCTAGAGGTTGAATGACTTTCCCAGGATCATGCAAGGTAGTGAGCTGTTAAACTTAATGTCCAGGTAAACAAATGAAAACAGAATTAAACCAAGGAAAGTGGAAAGAACACAATTCTCTTATTTCCCCTTTATGTTATTGCATAGTCTGAGGGGCCAGACTTGTGATTTCATTGGTATAAGGAATTCCAAATATGGGAATGCTCTCTGTTGTTGAAGATCAACGCCTAATCTACAATTTTAAATCTTAGAAAGTTGCTGAGGGCATTGCCCTCAGAGGTCTTGCCTCTGACCCTGGGCAGGATTTGAACCCAGGCCCTTCTGGGTCAAATCTCTATCTACTTTCTAGCTGCACTGCCTGTATTGTATAGACTAAACTGGAAATTTGGCAAAAGAATGATATAGAATCTCAATGTTAGACAGGACCTCAGAGGCCTACTAATCTAACCCATATCTAACTAAGAACCCAGCATTCAACATCCACAAGTGGTCAACTAGCCTTCCCTTGAAGACATTTACTGAAGAATAAACCACTTATATTCTGATGCAATACAACCCACTTTAGAATAAGTCCTAAAGCTGCCTCAATGAACCTTCCACCCTTGGCTTCCAGTTTTTCTCTCTGCAGCTAAGCAGAAATAATCTAATCCTTCTCCAGGACAGGCAAAGATGACTTCATGTACCGCCTTGGGTTTTTTCTTCTCTGGGTTAAACATCTCTTCTTGTTATTGTTGAGTCATTTTCAGTCATGTCCAACTCTTTTACTACAATATTACAATACTATAATACTATGTGACCCCATTGGGCTTTTCTGGTCAAAGATACTGGAGTGATTTGCCATTTCCTTCTTCAGTTCATTTTACAGATGAGGAAATTGAGGCAAAGAGGATTAAGTGACTTGCTCAGGGTCATATAGCTGGTAAGTGTCTGAGGTTGGATTTAAACCCGGGTCTTCCTGACTCCAGACCTGGCATTGTATCCACTACTCCACGTACATGCCCAACAAATAAGTATAGTTAAGCAAAAAAACTAAAGAACAGAAAACAAAATAAAACAAAGCAAAAAAAAAAACTACAACAAATCCATACATTGGCCATGTTTGATAACATATATTTCATTCTATACCATTAGTCCATCACCTTTCTCATGAGAGGTGGGAGGTGTAGTTCATCCTTGGTCCCCTGAGTCGTGGCTTTTCATTGCAATGATCAGAATCCTTAAGTCTTTCGAGTCTTTATAATATCATAGTCATTGCATCAATTGTTCTCCTGGTTCTACTTACTTTCTCTGCATCAGTTCACATAAGTCTTCCCAGATTTCTCCGAATCCATCCTTTTTGTCATTTCTTATAATGTAATGATACTACATTACCACCATGTGTTATTATGTGTTCAGACATTCCACAATTAATGGATTTCCCGCTTCGCTTCCAGTTCTTTGCTTCAACAAAAAGAGCTGCTATAAATATTTTTGTATGTCTGGGTACTTTTCCTTTCTTTGATCTCCTTGGGATACATGCCAAGTATGTTCCTCAAAAAGTATGCACAGTTTAGTGACTTGGGAAGGGGGGTATATTCCAAATTACTTTTCAGAATGGAAATCAGATGAGAGAACTGCTTCATCCTACTATTAGGAAAAGACTGAACAACAACTTTTTTATTACAACAGTGTATGTTAAACAGTGTAACAGTGATGTCAAAAACAACAAAAAAGAAGAAAAGAAGGTCAAGGAAATATTTGAAAAATACATAAGAAACGGCAGAAGGGGGCTCAGAATTAGAGCAGCAAGACAGCTTTCAAACTACTGTTATATTTATTATATTATTGTACATATTTATTTATATTTATTATATTATTGTACAAATAACAAGCTGTATGCAATAAATGGAGATTCATTGTCTCATATACCATCCTCTTTTTCTGTTCTTTGTAAACGAAAATGATCGTGTTGGTTAATGTTTGTCAAGGTCAAAATAATTTTTTTTTTTTTAAAAAAAGGAAAATTTTGAAGTTACATTTCAAAGAGGGAAGAAAGAATAAACATAAAAAAGCAGAAAGGAATGGTAACTTTTTTTGGAAGGCCAGCAGACAGTCAGTCAGTCAATAAGCATTTATTAAGGGCCTACTATGTGCCAAACACTGTACTTAGTGCTGAGGATACAAAGAAAAGTACAAGACGGTCCCTGCACTCAAGGAGTCTAATAAGGGAGACAACATACAAAC
>CM053622.1:349881479-349901847 GCA_028646595.1 Phalanger gymnotis
GTCAAATCCCCCAGCCTTTTGAAGTTTATGACCAGGACATCTTTTGGCAAGGTGTGGGGAAAGGGAAGCGACATCTAAGATAGAGTCTGAGGCTTTTCCCCTTTCCCCACCCCAGTGATTCTTTTTATCACTAAGCTACCAGATGTTGGAATAATCAATTCCAAACTAACTTGTGAGTTTTATAAAAGCCCCACCAGCCATGACCAAGTCTTCTCTACCAATTTGAATATATGTTCCTGTGCAATGGCATTCCATTTCATTTAATGGCTTTCAAGGATTTCTGAATTGATCAAGGACTTTTTTTTGGAGGGGGGAAGGCAGGGCAATTGGGGTTAAGTGACAGTCACACAGCTAGTAAGTGTGTCAAGTGTCTGAGGTCACATTTGAACTCAGGTCCTCTTCCTGACTCCAAGATTGGTGCTTTAATCACTGCACTACCTAGCTGCCCCAGATCAAGGACTTTTAACACCTAATCTAAAGTCTATGATTTGATAGGGTCAACAGAGGTGTTCTCACCTGAGTAAGGTATGAGGCATAACATCTTGTTAGTTACTTTCAACAGGGCTGGGGGAGGGGTAATTAATTGACTCAATTAACTCTCCCATTTATACCTATAAGAAAAAAAAACAATTTAAAGAGAAATCATGGTTGACATTGCATTAACTACTTTTTTTTTTAGATTTGGCAGATTAGTCTTCAAGAGACTGTACTTTTTCTCGAAAGTATTATACTTACAATAAGAATGAATTGTCATCAGGTGGGTGGTGAAGTCTTATTTATGGTGCCATTGTCTGAACTGTCTGCTATTCTTCCTATAGATATTGTTAGTTAAGAAATAAATATTGACATTCTATCTTACTAATGCTTTTAAAAACTACAAAAATAGAATTTTTATTAAAATTTATAAGTATAAACAATAGTTAATGTTGCCAATCATTTATTTAAATAGTGTATTATTTAAAGCAGGCTTTGTAAAAATATGAATACTTGGGTACAATTAGGTAGATTCCTCATTAATCTTTAACTACCAGCACTCACTTATAGGTCCTAGAATTTAAAGTTGAAAAAGACCTCACATACCGGACTATAGAAGTCATGTAATCCGACCTTTTTATTATAAAGATGAGGGAAATGAAGCCCAGAGAAATTAAGTGGCTTGCCCACAGTCACATAGCAAGTGAGTTGCAGAGCCAATACTAGCAGCAAGGCCTCTTGTCCCTCACTTCAGTGGCCTTTCTAATCTTAGTTTAGATCTATTGCCTGGCTTTATTAGGACTAACTTACTCTGAATCTTTCTTTGAATCAGAATACTCTGGAAATAACTCCAAGATGTCTGTGCTGGTTTCCTAAATTGCAACAACTTTGGGCACTTCAGACTAAGAAAGGAGAAAGGGAGAAAATATTTATTAAGCACTTACTACATGTCAGACATGTACTAGTCACTCAAATACGAGCATAAAGAGAGATTTTAAGGTAAGAAGACAATACACAAAAGGAAGAGGAAAAGTAGGCAGTGTGGAAGTGAGGAATGAATTCCAGAGAAAGCTGGGAACTTGAGGGAATTGAAGGCAAGCAAGCTTGGGCCCCTTCACAAAATGGAGCCTCTAGGAAGGATTCAACATCAAGAAGAGGTCCAAGAGAGGAATGAAAAGAATTAAGGAATCATTCCACTTAATACGCTCTTTCATACCCTGCTATAGAAATAATTCTTCACAGGATCTAAGTCCCTCCTCTTACAGGATCCAGCTTGCTTCTCTTTCAGGATTTAGATCCCTTCTCTTTCTGAAACTTCCTTTTCCCTCTTCTAGGAATCTTGGTAGAAACTTAAAAAGAAAGCAACTACAGATATGTGGTACCTCCTCAGAAGCAGTTTGACTCCCTTTGTAAGAGATAATATTTGCAAAGCACTTTGTAAATCTTAAAGTGCTATCTAAATGCTAGCTATTACTCTTGTTGTTAATAATAATAACTTTCTTCAGCAGAAGAAGGTTTCTCCACACTTGACACTTTTTCTCTAGCTTTTGAGAATGCCTCACTCCAATCACCTTCAGCTGGCCTTCATCTTGCATTGTCCATTTTACTCATCAACCTCAGAAAATGTTTTTGAAAGAACTTGGAGTTATGAAAACAAAATTGTAAGAACATGATTTCAAGCTTCTTGAGGGCAGGACAATTTTTGCCTTTCTTTGTATCTCTAGCACCTAGCGCAGTGTTGAGTATGTAGTTGTTGTTCTTAGTTCTTCATTTTCTAAGAGGACCAATGACATCACAAAGATGGTGACCAATTAAGACAATTGGCCATGGCCTGGGATGCAGCGAGTGACCTTGGCATCTGTGATGTCTGACCAAGCTCTAAGTTCTCCATAGGGCCTACTTCAACCTTCTTCATGGCTGTTGGAACAAATTGTTCTCATCTGCCCATTCCACTGGGGGAAGTCATCACATGCTTGGAGGAGACATCCACCTAACTCATCAATGGGTTTGAGGTGCGTTGATTTCCCTCAACCTGTTTTAGTCTGTCTGCTAAGATGATTTTATCTAGGTATAGTGACTGTGCATGCTGCAGCTTCTTGAGTCACCGTTAAGAGTTGGGTGATGGGTGGACACCGAAGGTGGATGAGCAGCCCTAAAAAGGGCTCGGCAAGACCTCGCACCAGAGGGCTTGAACACCTCACACACTCCCTAGTATATAATAGGTGCTTAATAAATGCTTGATTATTGTTACATGCACACACATACACATATATAAAAGTAATTTATATATATAATGTTCTTATACACTTAGTTTTATCATATATATAATGCTTCATCTCAACATACGAGCATGTGTGTGTCTATATATGTGTGCGTATGTGTGTATCTTTGTATGCGTATATGCATACGTGTTGGGAAGAAGTGTCACAGAGAGGATCTGGCCTGGATTCAAATCCCGCCTCTGACATACCCTGCCTGTGTGACCCTGGGCAAGTCCCCTGACCTCTTGGTGCTCGCACATAACCTTCTAAGGTTGTATAGCAGGCACCAATTGGGATTTGTAGAAAGAACTTTGTCATTGGGAGTTCTCTCTAACATCCAAGTCCATCTACTTAAACCAAATGCAACAAGGTTTTAAAACAGTGATATAAAATGGTTCCACCACCATCGAACTAAAATATCCTCAAAACAGAAAAACGAAGTCAGTTATGTTAGGTGTACACACCTGGTCCTATACTATTCCCTTATAGGAAAGGAAAGTTAGGGAAATAAATCCCAATAGAAGAGTCCACTCTGGTAAATGGGGGGGGGCAGCCTGAAAGTGGGAAGAGTTGGGAATCTGAAGAGGAGTACAACACTAAAAACTGGTGGGAGGACAAGACAGGAGAGAAGGCGGCTGTAAGAAACAAGACGTGTAGATAAAGGCTAAAATTAGAGGTCTTATAAGGGAAGCTGAGCTACCAAAATCCGACAGAGAGGGAGCCCACAGATGGTTTTGATAGCAGAAGCAAATAGATTTTTGTCATGTGGTAGGAGAAAGCTATCATTTTGTTGTAACATATAAGGGGAATGAAAGGGTTTTAAAATGCTGCTAGTAGGTACCCACCCTGTGAGCACTCAGTAGCTGGTCAAGAAGTTTCTAACAGACAGGAGTCATGAAAGGAAGTGATAGGGAAGAGGGTGACAGGGCACAGTGGAGAAGAGAGATGACCACATTTCAGTGGTGATCTTGTTGCCAGTGGCAAGCAAAGGGGAAGTGTCTGTCTGTGATACCCCATCTATGAGGTAGTTAAAGTTTTCAGAGCTGGCGTTTTCAGCCTTGGGCTCTCTCTCATTGTTCACAATAGATGGTTACACCACACACCACCACCACCACCACCACCACCACTACCACCACCCCCCGTAGAGAGGCTAATGTTTCTGCATTGCCAAATGGTCATACTGACCATTCCCCCGTCCCATCCCATGGATCACTCCAATAAATTCTTCTTCCTTCTTCTAGAAGGAAAAACATAAAATGAAGTTACAGAAAACTTTGTATTAGTTAAAAGTAATCATAATAGCTCACACATCTCCATAGTACTTTTGAAGATTTACAAAACACTTTCCTCCTGTGGACTGTGTAGTCTGAGCATTCTTTTCCCCATCTAACAAAAAGGGAAACACAGACTCACAAAACGAGGTGATTTGTATAGGGTTACCCAACTAGGAAGTATAAGCCTTGGGACTTGAACCCGTGACATCTAAATCATTGGCTAGTGCTTCCTCCACTACACACATCTTCACGGTGACTTCTGCAAACACAACATGACCCCCTGGGCTATTTCATAGTTTCCTATTTTACCAAGTATTCAGTCTTCTTGATGACATGATATCTTCCAGATGGCCGTGACTTAAGCTTTCTCATCTTCAAATGCTCATTGGCCGGGGTAACCATTTGACAATCTGCATGTCCTTAACTATATTGTCATACTTAATCTAATACTCAAGGCAGGAAAAGAAAACTTGATTTTTATAATAAAAAGAAAAGATCAGTTTGGTGTGCATAGAGTCTAGACCAAATGGGATTGTCTGAAATCTCTATAAGCTTCAATTCCATTCAACAAATTTGTAGTGAGCCCCTACTGTATATTCTCATACACGTATTCATATTCTATTTCTGGGTAGTAAAGCTTCTGATAGATGATCAAAGGAGCCTAGATCCAGAGCTAGAAGGTACCCATCTAATCCAATCCCTTCTTTTTATAGATGAGGAAATTGAGACCCTAAGACATTAAGCTGCATGTCCAAGGTCATATAGATAGTAATTGTCAAAGGCAGAATTTGAACCCAGGTCTTCTCACTTCACTGACTCATTTTGCAGTACCTCCTGCTTTGTCTAATACTGGAATCTATCTATATATCTATCTATCTATCTGTCTGTCTGTCTGTCTCTATCTACACACACACATATGTGTATTGATGTAAAGTATATACCTATATTCTATATAGTATATACACATATATGTATAAATCACTTATCAAAAGACTGTTAAATTATATATGTGTGTGTATATATGTATTGTATATATGCATATATATGTGTGTATATATTTATATACGTGTGTGAATATATGTATATGAAAACTGTCATATCGGAATCTGGCATAGTCACCTCAGTAAAGAAAATATTCTTAGTATAAAAGTAAGGGTTGAACAAAGATTTTCTGAAATTTCTATTTCAAAAAATGACAAAGTTCACAGTAATTTCTGTTTTCTCTCCTCTCCTAGGATCTCTAAATTTCCATTTTTTTCCCTCACGGATACTTTAAAATTCAATTGCTTCAGTACTTCCAGGATCTCTGGTTTCATCTACATGGGAACTCTGGCACATCATGCCCCTCCATGATTTAGTCAATGATTTAATTAGCTTCTTTGGCCAAAAAGTCCCTACATAAGTAGTAGATGGCAGTGTAGTGTAGTGGATAGAATACAGACCCGGGAGCCAGGAAGATCTGGGTCTGGAGCCCACCTCTGATGCTAACTACCTATGTTGCAATCTTAGTCTGTTTCCTCTTCTATAAATTGAAGGAGTTGGATTCAGTGGCCTTGAAGGTCTCAACCAGACCCAAATCTATAGTCCTCTGTGGTGATGAACTTCACACTTAACTACTTGGGTCCACAAATACAAATTCCTCATACACAGCATTCCTCATACACTCCAAACTACATGCCTTTTCACTGGCTATCTCCCATGCCTGGAGCACATACGTTCATCACATCTTCCTTCTTGCTTCTCTGTCCTCCTTGAAGACTCAACTTCTACATGAGGCCTTGGATGCTTGCCTGTTCCTTGATGCCTCCACCCCATCCCGTCCCCTGTTGATATCACCTCCTATCTACTCTGTATCTAACTTGAATGTACATAGTCATCTGTATTTTGTCCCCTTCATTCAAATATGAGCCCCTTTGAGGGAAGGGACTGTGCCTTTGCCTTTCTTTTTATCACCAGGACTTAGCACAGTGTCTGGCTTACAATAGTGCTTAATAAATGCTTGTTGATTGACTGACTGACTGACTGTATATACATTCCATCTGCCTATTCTACTGAAAGCCTTGCCATTTGGGAGCCGCCTCGGTTTGTATTATGTTGACGTAATCTTTCAGAGAACCAAGGATCACTCCCATACCAGGGTGAGGAGTCGGAACAGGATTTTTTTTTGGTAGGAAAAACTCAAACAGGATTGGGGAAATAATAATTCCTTCTAGATTCCTTCCCCACCCAACCACCCTCATGGCATTCTTTAACTCAAAATCTAAATTTGGTTGCTCCAGAAGATAATAACAACACATTCCACTGACTCAAACTGGGTGTGTTTGAACACTAGCTGTACAGCGCCAGTGAGCCGAAGAGTCTCCTGCCCAGCCTTCCAGCTAACTGTTCATTCCAATGAGGGAAGACAGTTTCCAGGAGTCAGGGTGTTGTTGCTCCAGTTACTCAGGTTACCAATCCAAAAAGGCAATAGCACAATTATTGGTACGATGGGGGCAGGGGGCGGGGCAGGGAAACAATCTTTGAATCTGAAAGAAATCAGATCTCAGGCTCCTCTTAACCAAAGTTTAGATTACAGGTGTATTGAGTCATCTTTTCTTCCTTCCTTCCTTCCTTCCTTCCTTCCTTCCTTCCTTTCTTTCTTTCTTTCCTTCTTTCCTTCTTTCTTTTTCTTTTTTGAAGCATGGGTTGCAAGCAGTGATTTGCTAGTGAATGTCCAACAACTGGCTCTCCTAAACAGATAATTATTAAAAATGATTTATTTTAAAAGTTTGATCTGTATTATTAACATTGACATTTTCTCCATCGCTTTCTTAAATCTAGACAATCAACAAAACAATAAATCAAGCCCTGATTTATAGCTTTTGCTGAATGCCTAGGTATAAAGGCTCATAATAAAATATAACAATCAGCTCTCCTGGACTAGCTCCAACATAACACTTGTTGCAAGTCTTTTGAAGAATCACTTCCTATTTTCTGGTAAACATTTTAGCATTTAATATAGTTTGGGGCAGCTAGGTGGCTCAGTGGATAGAGGATAGAGTACCAGGCCTAAGTCAGGAAGACTCATCTTCTGAGTTCAAATCTGGCCTCAGACACTTATTAGCAAGCCACTTGACCTCGTTTGCCTCAGTTTCTTCATCTGACAAATGAGCTGGAGAAGTAAATGGTAAACCATTCCAGTATCTTTGCCAAGAAAACCTCAAATGGGGTCACAGAGAGTTGGACATGTATGAAACAACTAAACAACAATAATTTAATATAGTGCTTTAAAGTTTTCAAAGTACTTCATATATATACATATATATATAATCTCATTTGATCCCCCAATAACCCTCACAAGTAGGTCCTATGATTATCTCCATTTTATAAAATAGGAAACCGAGGCAAAGAGGCATTGAGTGACTTGACCAAGTTCTTAAAAATGTCTAAGGCAAGATTTGATCCTCCTGACTCCAATTCTAACATTCTATCTACTACTACATCCTATGAACCATTATGACTGATGCAAGTTATTTATTTAAAGATTACAACATACCTTAAGGGCCATAAAAGACAAGGAACCTCAAGAGAATATGATATAATCTTACATGTCAGAGGGCTAAAATATAAAACATGCATGGCCCAATAGAAAGGATGCTGGATTTATAGTCAGAGAACCTGGGCTTACATATGTCATTCTATCATTTACTATCTGTGTGATTTTGGGCGAGTCACTTCCCCGTTTTAGCCCTCAAGGTAAAATGAGGGGGTTGGACCAAAGAAATTATCTCGAAAGTCCTTTCCATATCAAAATCTATGCTGTTGTTCAGCCATAACCAACTCTTTGTGACCCCATTTGGGGTTTTCTTGGCAAAGATACTGGAGTATCCTTTCCTTCTCCAGCTCATTTTACTGATGAGGAAGCCCAGGCAAACAGGGTAGAGGAACTTGCCAAGGGTCACCCAGCTAATAAGGGTCTGAGGCCAGATTTGAACTCAGGAAGATGAGTCTTCTTTACTTCAAGCTTGGGGGCTCTATCCACTGAGCCACATAGCTGTCCCTATCAAAATCTATGGGCTTGGTTCAAATCCTCGTTCTGCAAACTCTTCAATATTGGGCAAGGTACACTTGACCTCCCCAGGTCTCACTTCTGTAAAATGATAGGGTTGGACTAGGTCACAGGCGTCAAACTCAGGGTCTGAAGCAGGAGAAGGCACAAAACTCCCCAGTGCAGCCTTAACCAGACCAGCATGTCATTGGAAAATGTTTAACAAAGCAAATACAAATACAACATAGATAATGATAATTTGTGGTTTTCTAAGTCAGTGCGAAATGGTGAAAATCTGTTTCTATGTAAGTTTGACACCACTGGACTGGATGAACTATAAAATTCCTTTCAGCATTAAATCTATGATTGACTTAGGTGATAATATCACAATCAACCAGCCTATTTAAAGTTTGATCCTTGACAAAATTAGAATACCAGACCAAAGCTCCTCTCGGCACTAGCCCTTCTCCCGCCCTTCCACCTATCCCTAGCTCCTCCATGCCTTGATTTTTATCCTTCCAGACTCTACAGACCAACTTTAAGCACATGAGAATGGAAACCAGGGCTCTCACGTGATTAGTCAGTGTAGGCATGGCTGTCTCAAAAGCTAGGTGAATAAAAACATGGATAGGTTCTAGCCACTCCTGGGAGTTCAGAAGTTTCACATACCAGTTTGGTCTATGTAGCTTACTACCCTGTCTACGAACTATGGAAGGATGACAACAGAATGTAATCATGACTTGTTCCACTTTTATAGACCCAACACCAAGTCCTCAAATTCATATGACAGCCAAGCTTGCTGCTGCATTTTTTAAAAGCCTTCCCAAGCACCCTAGGCATTTTATTATTACTATTTTAAGGAAAACTGTATTATGGGATGGGGTGGGGGGTTAGAGTGGCACAGATATTTATCTGGGCCTAGCGATGCTGACAGTTTTATTTGTAACTGGTATGATATAGTTTTCCCTAAGACTATAAACTCCTATTTTTTGTTTTGTTTATTTTTTTAAAAGCATTTGACTCAGTAGAGCAAAATATATTCTTAAACATTTCCCTCCAACAAAGATGAGGAAACCCAGGCAAACTTCCTAATGTGCTTATGTTAAGATCATTCCTTGATTAATGCAACTACAGAAATGATTCTATTCAATGTCCCTCTGTTTGTAAAACAGGGAGATAAAAGCTTCCCAAACACGACTGTCACTGTCACAATAGAACAAACAGATGCAAAGGTATTAATTAAAGGTATTATTAAGCACTTACTAGGTGCTAGGCACTGGGCTAACTGGCTGAACTTACAAATGCAAGTAAGCAAGACAGTTACTGCCCTCAAGGAGCCTACATTCTTTTTTGTTTGCTTCTTTAGTATTTTGTTTTTCCCCAGCTACATGTAAAAACAAGTTTTAACATTCGTTTTTAAATTTTTGAGTTCCAAATTCTCTCCCTTCCTCCCCCGCCCCCATTGAGAAGGCAAGCAATTTGTTATAGGTCATACATGTGTAGTCATGCAAAACATTTCCATAATAGTCATGTTGTGAAAGACAACACAGACCAAAAAAAAAACCCGGACCCCAAAGCTGGAGCCTATATTCTAATGGGGGAAGACAACAAATGAGGGGGATCTGGAAAGGGATATGAGAGAAAACAAGTGAGGCAGTGTGATTTAGAAGTTGCCAGGAAGTAACATGGAGGCCTGACTCTAGTCAAGACAAGGCTAAAACTCACCAATCCTAATCCAAGCTTTCAGGGGTAGAGTCCAGGTTCTGAAGGGAGGGGGCCAAGGAGGATGGCCAGAGCACAAGGGACATCTTTGGAAAGGGACTGGAAGTGATGTTGTAACAACAACATTGCTAGTAGCTGTTATGGGGGTGAAAGACCAACAACAAAAGCACACAGGAGGACTGCTAGCATGGGTTCTTTGATCTGCTTTTCTAAGGAAAGCAACTTTAAGGGGTTAACAATTTCACTTTAATTAAACATACATATACCATTCACTTAGTGCAGGGGGGAAAGCCAGCACCCTGAACTTCAGAGAGAATACAAACAGAAATTACTAGCAGATATTATATAAACAGAGTAAATAAACACAAATCATCAGACAGGCCTCTAGCTGTCTGTCCAAGCAATACACAAACAGTTACCAGAGAGAGAAGCATCAACATCTGGGTTTTCAAAGCTAGGAGGGAGCTGCTTCAACAGCTACCCAGAGTCTCCTCACCAACATTCCTTCAATGAGTGTGCCCCCAAAGGCAAAATGCTAACCTCTGAGTTTATATACACTTTTTCAAGATCAGAGGGCATCATAACCACCTCAAACCCATGTGAGCTAGGCCTTCCTTTGACATAAGCAGGTCATCAAAGACTCCCAATTCAATCAAAGATTCCTTAGTGCTGAGAAGCACTCCAAAACAAAGACAATAAAAAGTCCTCTTTGCTTGCAATTACATTTCAAAAGCGAAACTCATCAAAGATACTTGGTTACCTTAGCATTTTAAAAGACAAAACAGTAAAAAAAAAAAAGTCCCACCCCTAATTACCATAATAGATGTGGAGGCCTAGTTCTAAGTAAGATTAGGACACCTGTCAGAGCTTAGGACCAGTCTCAAGGGGAGAATCTGGGTGATCCATATGGAAAAGAGATTCCCTAGAGCTATTGAGGTCCACTGTTGGAGGATGATATTGTGCTGATTACATCAAGATCCAGAAAATTACAGGGAAATTATCAAGGAAATGAATGATTGGAAAACAATGTAGGCCAGCAATGCAGAGAGAAAAATGTAACCGATGGACAACCAGAGTGTTCCATTGATACCCTGTGATAGGAGGAACCATTCTCTGACATAACTTCTCTCTTCCCATCTACAACATGGGGAGCTTTTACCAGAAAGAAGACAAGGCTGCTTCCAATATCTGACTGGCCTATGGGATTGGCCTTGGCTTCCCTAACACAGCTTCCTCAATGGAATATGATTGAATATTGAAAATAATCATGCAGCTATGGAGCACAGTGAATAGATCTCTGGGCCTGGGTGAGTCACTTAATTTCTGTTTGCCTCAGTTTTCTCAAATGTAAAATGGTGATAGGAATAGTACCTATCTTCCAAGGCTGTTATAAGGGTCAACTGAGATAACAATCATAAAGTGCTTAGGGCAGTACCTGGCACATAGCAAGCACTCCATAAATGTTAGCTACTGTTATTATTAACTATTACGAAGAACTTGGCCTAACAATCGATATGAGGAAAACTAAATGGATAAAAAATGCCTACTGTCCAAGCACATAGTTGTTTGGCCTGTCCACTGAGTTTGTACATTAGTACATATATTTGAGGCAGGCAAGGAGAAGAAAAGGAGCAGTCAGGATTGCATTTGAGAAATTTTACGATGCTTTTAATGATTCTAAGCTTCTCTGAAGCACAAAGACCTAGATTTTCATCACAAATGTTTTCTGTTTAATGCTATATAACGCAAGTCTCAGAATACCATGGTCTCTGAGGAATCAAAGTTTCTGGCGGCCCAAAGAGCAATAGGGAAATACATGGTGGGTACCAGCAGATGGGAGTGTTTTTCCAGTGAAGAATTGCATACAAAAAGTAGCAAAAGGGAAATTATCAAGAAAATGAATGATTGGAAGACGATGCAGGCCAGCAATGCAGGGAGAAAAATGTAACTGATGGACAATCAGAGTGTTCCATTGATACCCTGTGATGGGAGGAACCATTCCCTGACATAGCTTCTCTCTTCCCATCTACAACATGGGGAGCCTTTACCTGAAAGAAGACAAGGCTGCTTCTAGTATCTGACTGGCCTATGGGATTGGCCTTGGTTTCCCTAACACAGCTTCCTCCCCTACCTTCTTCCAACTCCCAGAGAACAGGAGGTAGGCCTAGGACAAAGTGACCCTGGCTGCCCTAACTATTTCCTAGTCATCTGAGGGTTTAAGAGGCCCAGCCATATGGAGGCTAGGCTCCTTGGTCTTGGTGGGAGAGTCACCTCCCCCTGCCCTGCTGACCAGAAGCTCATGACTAGATGGAGGGGGCTGGGTCCAGAGAGCTAGGTGTCACTGTAATCTTGTTGCATATTCTTGCTGTGCTAGGGCAAAGTAAACCTTCGTTAAACATCCAATGACTTAGCAGTGCCTCATTTTGTCCCCAAATCAAACCTGTAACAATATACCTACAGAATGTAAAAAGACCTAGAAGCTGGTTTAAGCATATATGATAGAACCAGGGGTATCTTGGAACCAGCTCACATTGGCTCAGTAGAACAGATTGTTATCTTTTCAGTGTGAGTGTTCACACCTAGGAAGTCAGCAAAGGCTACAAACCAAGACTTAATTTATTGTTTTGTGGATTATCTAGACTTAAGAGAGTGATGGAGAAAATGATAGTGCAGATTAAGCTTTATAGTGTGTCCTGCCTCCCAGAGGTGGTTAAATATTTACTAGCATATCCCTGAATAAAACTTCTACATATAGAAGAACACAGGTAAGAAATCACACGGGATCAGAAAAAGTGGATGAGTTTTGATCAGCACTAGGGAAGGAAGGGCCCACATCAAGGAGTTCACCAATCCATTTTTGCCACCCAGTTGATTGAAAGGTTCCATGCTGGACTTACTGGGTTTTTTTAATTATAAAAAAGCATTTGACTTGATGGATCAAAATGTTGTCTTACAGGATCTCCTCCAAAATAGGAGTCTTTTCTGTATATGTTATAATCATACTGGATTCTTTCATCAATGCGCCCACACAGATAACTCTGGTCAATGACTCTATTAAATATAAATTAAATATAAATATAAATATAAATATAAATATAAATGGTGCTGTTACCGTGAAACTTAATAAAGTAACTGTCTTTATGGGTAAGAGCTACGTAGGGCAAGTTAAAAATGAGTTGTCTTTGCCTCATGTCGGTTGCTGCCTTTTTTCCCCTAATGCCACAATTCTAGTTTTTAGAGCCTAGAATCCTGGATTTGGAGCTGAAAGAGATCTCAGAGACCATCTAGGCCAACTATCTCATTTTACATATGAAGAGACTGAAACCCAAGGAGAATACATTACTTGCCCAATGCACACTAGTAGCATATGTCAGAGGTAGGGTTTGAACCTGGGTCCTCTGAATCTAGAACTAGTACCCTTTCCATTGGACAACTCAAGTACCCCTGGCCAGAAGAGTCTATGGCCAGATCTTGTCATAGTCAGACCTAGATAATGTTCCCTCCTCATTCCAACAACCCAGGCAGGAAGAAACTAGCCGACTCTCTCCCCCTATAGCTCTACTCTCCCAGATAACCCACAGACAGGACCATGCCTTAAATCCCATGGAAAGAACCTTAGGGAGCTGCACAGATCCATACAAAAGGTAAGGGAAAGGGAACTAAATAGCACCGCAGACTCAGAAGACACCCTGAATCCCAATCTGTCATCTCTAAGATGCTGTAACATACTCAGTCTCTCAGAGAATAAGGTAGTTGACTGATCATCAGCACAAGTAAAACTCTAGTGCTGTCTTGTATCCATTGTCTTCAATTCCTCAGGCTATAATTGAAGCTGACCCCAGACTTCTGTTCTGCATTTCTCCCTTGTTTATACATTTACTTTTCATCTCGACAGCTTCTATACTGTTGTGGGGAGCATGTCTACCTCCATCTGTATATGGTTCTGTTAACCTGAGTTATTGGTACCCTCTAGGGATTTTTCAGCCTATACAGAAGTGTATTTTTATCAGACTGATTATTTGGACTGCCAGACAACATATTTTATTACTTGTCCTGTTCTGATTGTACTGAGATTCATCACCTTACTGTGTTTGAGTCTAAATTCAGGAAGTGGGTGTATGTAGGTGATGTCCTTGACACCTCCCACTTCCTGAATCTGGAAAGTCAGAAGGACTAACAGGCTGACTAATTTCTGTCTTTGGATCAGACTGACCAACTTCTGTTAGCACTTCATTTCTCCATTGTCACAATATGGCAGCCAATATTCTCTAGGCAAAATTTGGATACTGCCCCAAACCCATTCTTAAGTTCTGAAATGCTCCGATGCATCCAATGAGCCTAGATAAAGTAATCTATCAACAAACATTTATTAATTGCTGTATTGCTATACACTGTACTAGGTTCCAGGGCTATAAAGAAAAAAACAGGCATGGTTCTCTTTTTATTGTGCTTCACAGATACTTTTTTTTTATACATTGAAGATTTGTGGTAACCCTGCATTGAGCAAGTCTTTTGGTCTCATTTTTCCAACAGCAAGTGCTCACATCATATTTCTTTTGTCATATTTTAGTAATTCTTGTAATATTTCATTTTTTTCTTTATTATTTAATCAGTTATAGTGATCCATGATCATTTATCTTTGATGTGTCTATTGTAGTTGTTTTGGGGTATCATGACCACCCATAAAAGATGAAGAATTTAATAAATGCTTTCTGGGTTCTGACTCTCCACAGACAGGCCATTCTTGTCTCTCCTCTCCTTGGGCCTCTCCATTCCCTGAGACACAGCAATATTAAAGTTAGGCCAGTTAATAACCCTATGATGCCTTGTAAGTGTACAAATGAAAGCGTCAACCAATGCAGCAAACTTCATTGTTGTCTTATTTTAAGAAACTGCCACAGCCACCCCAGCCTTCAGCAACCACACCCTGATCAGTCAGCAGCCTTCAACATTGAAGCAAGACCCTCCCCCAGCAAAAAGATTATGGATCACTGAAGGCTCAAATGATGGTTAGCATTTTTTTTAGCAATAAAGCATTTTTAAATTATGGCATATACATCGTCTTTTTAGACGTGATACTATTGCGCACCTAATTGACAACAGCATAATGTAAATGTAACTTTTACGTGCACTGAGAAACCAAAAAATTTGTACGACTCACTTTATTGTGATAGTCATTTTATTGTGGTTGTCTGGAACCAAACCCTTGACATCACCAAGGTATGCCCGCATGAAGCAATCTCTGCACTCAAGAAGCATTCTGTCAGAGGAGATGACATATACCTGAAAAAGTATGTGCAGAATAAGGGATAGGATTTGAACCTGTGATATGTGGAAACAGGTGCCATGTGTAAGGAACAGTAAAAAGTCCAGTTTGGTTCGACCACAGAATGTTGGAAGGAGGGAATAATAGGTCTGGAGAAATACATTAGGATTAGATTGTGAAGAGTTTCAAGAGCCAATTATACAGAAATTTGTATTTTATCCTAGAGACAATGAGGGAGCCAGGGGAGGAGTGACATGGTCACTTAAGGAGACTAAACATAAGGAAAATTGCTTCAGCAGCCATGTGGAGGATGGATTGGAGTGGGAATAGACCCAAGGCAGGAAGCCATAGTGAGAGTTCAGGCAGGGATAATGAGGGCCTGAGCTAAAGCGATGGTTGAGCGAATAATGAACTCGGGGAAGACGAGAGACGTGTTGTGGAGTTAGAAACAGCAAGATGGCAACTGAATCCTAGAGTTGGAACTTTGGAACTCTTTGAAATTGTTCCTAGGACTCCCTCCCTCGCTTCAATCTAATTCACTTGCGTGTCGTGGCATCACCTTCCTGATGTTGTGGTCCTCTGAGAATGAGGCACAAACAGCAAGCAATAGGACTTCAGAGGATGCCTTTAGTATTATTGCTGAGAGTAGCTGCAGAATAGAGGGCTTGATTACCAAATGGATAATTGACAGGAGCATGTGATCTCATACTCATATCCTCCCCCACCAAATATTTTCCAAATAGACCTTGCTCCAGTTTAGTGTTCCAAGAAACAAATTTCTAGGTGTAACTCCTCATAGAATTGCAAGGCACAGCCTAGGCAGTAATTTTACCTAGGGCCATTGAATTTCTGTTCTATGTACTGCATTTGTCTAGATATAGGTGGCCCCCCAAAATACACTCTACCCTTTATGTGAGAGCTTTTGTTGTTTATTTAGTCACGTCCAACTCTCCGTGACCCCATTTGGGGTTTTCTTGGCAAAGATACTGGAGAGGTTTGCCATTTCCTTCTCCGGCTCATGTGACAGATGAGGAAACTGAGGCAAACAAGGTTAAGTGAATTACCAAAGGTCATACAGCTAGTATGTCTGACGCCAGGTTCCACTGAGCCACCTAGCTTCCCAAATGAGAGCTTTAAAATGCATAGCAATACACTTAAGAATAACACAAGTTGTATAGACTATCCTCTTGCTTTATATAAGGCAAATTGAGAGGAAAAGTACGGCTTGTAGTCTGGCTGACATGGTAACTATGCAGCAGTAGGAGGCATTAACAAGTGGTAATGGGACACTGTCCTTCCCTCCTTCCATTTGTTTGTATGTAATCATTTTCTAATTTGTATCATACTTATTTGTGTATGTAGCATCCTTCATTCCCCATTCACATTCACACCCTTCATCAGACTGTACATTTTTTGAGATTGGAACTGCATTGTTCTCCATCTTTTTCCCCCAGTGGATTAGCATTGATCTGACACTTTTTTTTGGAGGGGTGGGGATCATATCTGTGATTTCTTTGGCATAGGGAACACTCTCTACCAATACAAATCTGTGCTTTCTGTGCAGTTTATAGTCTTATTGCATTGGTTGTAGTGGCGATAGCTTAGGGTTTTAACCAGGGTCACATAACTAGTATGTTTTAGATGCGGAATTTGAACCCAAGTCCACTTGGACCTCAATCCTCTACCCCATGATACACAATAGACACTTAATAGAAGTCTGTTGAATTGGATATGGCCATGAAATAAAGAAACCCGAAAGGGACACAGCAAAGTAGGATAAAGGAAGCTGGCTTCTATGGAACTAGACTAGACCAACAGGAAAGAACTATATGTGTGCAGTGTATACAGAAGATCGGGAAGTAACCGAAATTCCAAACAGGAAACTACTGGGGGTGTGATAAGCAGTAGCTGGTCCCCTACAGAAAAGGGGCAGGTTAAGAACATTAAACTCCAGACTAAGAGATCTTGCTTCCAAAAGAAACTACCAGAGAGTTGAACAGAGCATAGTAGCTTGGCTGGGGGGAAAATGTGTTTTTGCCTGTATTTTAATTTAATTTTCCTGATGAGAAACAGGCAGAATATCAACCCCTTTTGAATTATTTCTCATGTGAAAGCAGCGCCAGGAGTGAGGCTGCTCCAGATATGCATTTTCAAAAATGTTTGAAGGGCACGTTCTAATTCAGCAGCTTAGGTAAGTAGCAGCCAAAAGTTATTAGCCTCTGATGCCCATTGGTGACCTGTAGGAAATGAGCTAGTGCTTTCAGATCAGCTCCTGCTGTTCGGGGGCTGAGGATCTTACTCTCTCAGCAGAAATTGCAAGCATTCCATCATTAGGCCCCCCTCTTTCTCGCGAGGCCAAAGGACAAACAAACAAATTTGTTCCCCTGTACATTCTCCAAGGACTCCGCTCTTGTAGAATGGCTCTCCCTCTTTACAAGGATTTTTGGAGCATTCTTGGCTGCAGAATTGAGGTGAGGGGTTGAGGGCACTGGAACTCAGAAGAAGCCATTGTCTGCCTATCATCTCCAGACCCCACCCCCCTGCCCCCCAGCATCCCATCGCTTTCCTGGCATCACTAAGCTGAGTCACATCTGACTCCTTAACCTCACCTTATGCTTGGCACAGTCCTCCTTTTCCCAACCATTTCCAAGGATTGGGAGCGTATCCTCTCCCATCGCATTCTCCAGCAATTGTGATTGGAGAGTCACTGAATTTGACACTAAAAGATCAAGGGCTCCAGGTCCAATTCCATTTTATTAAGTATCACTGAGGTCAAAATATTCAGCCTCTTTGAGCCTCAATGTCCTTATCTGTTAAAGGGGAATAAGAATGACCCTTTTACTTCCTACTTCCTTCTCTCCTTTTCCTGATCTCCCTGGATTTCTTCAGGTCTCAGCTAAAATTCTACCTTTCCCAGTCCCATTTACTGCTCGTGGCCTCCTTCTGAGATTACCCTCAGTTTGCCCTGCGCGGATCTCATTTGTATGATGTTGTCTGTGCATTGTCTTCTCTCCATTAAACTGTGAGCTCCTTGGACTGGCTTTTGTCTTTCTTTGTATCCCTAGAGCTTTAGCACAGTGGCTGGCACATTTATGTTATTATTGTTCTGTTGTATCCAACTCTTTGTGACCCTATGGACTGTACTGCCCGTGGGGTTTTCTTTGAAAAGGTACTGGGGTGGTTTGTTGGTTCCTTGTGTGCTAGATTAAGGCAAACAGAGATTAAGTGACTTGGCCAGGGCCACACAGCTAGTAAGTGTCCAAGGCAGGATTTGAACTCAGGTCTTCCTGACTCCCCACCTGGAACTTTTATCTACTAAGCCATCTAGCTATCTGGCACATAGTAGGTGCTTAATAAATGCTTGTTGACTCTATTACCTTCTCAGGTTATTTTGAGGATACAATTCAATTTGATAAAAAATGTATTAAGCACCTACTAGGTACCCAACATAAAGACGAGTAAATTGTTGGTTTTCTCTTAATTACCTTTATTTCATCTAAATATGGTTTGAGATTTTTTTTGGAGGCCTTTGGTATGAGTCATGAATTTGAAGAGGCAGCATGGCATAGTGGATAGAGAGCTGGCCTCAGAGTCAGAAGGACCTGGATTCAAATCCTGCCTCTGATGCACACTGGCTATGTGACCCTGGGCAAATTGTTTAACCCCTCAGTGTCCCCAGTTAATGAGCTAAGATTATAAATTATAGAGAAGGTGCTACCTGAACTGGCAGAGGGAGTTTCCTCACTTGGGAGTTCCCTAGCCTAATGAAATCACAGTTTCAGTCCCTATTCCTATCCCTTGTTACAAACAGATTGCAACATATAACCCAAGAGGAACTTTGGAGAAAAATAGCAATAAAATGTCATCAGAGAAATGTATAATAGCAAAAGATGGGGGGCAGGGGTGGGTTACCATGGAGAGCGTAAGGGATGACACGTAGAAATCCCAAGCATATTTGCCTATACACGACAAAAGATAGTGAAGAAGGCCAGCAGCCCATTGGGTGGACAGCCTTTGGTAAACTGTTGGAGGAGATGGACATGAGCTGCATAAGAAAGGCAGGAATAGATGGTTTGCAGTCTTCAACATTGGAGGGAATATCCAAAGAGAAATCACAAGTTGAATGAGAATTTGCATGGTTACAGTCCCAGCACAATGCTAGGCACTTAGGATACGAAGATGAAAATATCATAGTCTCTGTACCCTGTAGCTTATGTTCTCCTGGGGGCCTGTAGAACATTTCATGTGTATAGATAAGGATGACACAAAGTAGAGTATCATAGAGAAAAGAAAGATACAGAAAAGGTACTCAGAGCAAATTTTTGGAGGGAGAAAATATTTTCATTCTTTTAAATAATTTTTTACTGTTTTCCCAATTACATATTAAAAATAATAATATTTTTTTTTATATTTTGAGTTCCAAATGCTCTCCATCTCCCTCCCTGAGACAGTAAGCAATGTGATATAGGTTATACATTTGCAAGAATGCAAAATATATTTACATATTAGTTATGTTGTGAAAAAAACTCAGACTAGGAAAAAAACCATAAAAAATAATGTGAAAAATAGTATGCTTCAATCTGCATTCAGACTCCATCAGTTCTTTCTCTGCATGTGGATAGTATTTTTCAACATAAGTCCTTTGGATTGTCTCAGATCATTACATTGCTGAGAAAAACTAAGTCATTCACAGTTGGTCATACAATATTGCCTTTACTATGTACAATGTTTTCTTGGTTCTGCTCATTTCACTCTGCATCTGTTCATGTAAGTCTTTCCAGGTTTGAGAAAATATTTTCAGCTGGTAGAGATCAGAGAAAGCTTCATAGAGCAGGTGTCACCTAATTTGAACCTGAAAAAAAAAACCAGAAGACTTTTCACAGAAATGTTGAGAAAATGAATTCCAGGTGTGGGAATATTCTAGAAGTTAAAAAGGTGAAGGAGGAGTTAGGTGCTGTGGCTAACGCCTGTGGTCCCTACTGCTGGGGATGGCGGGGGGGGGGAGGTAGTTATGAAGGAGAGAGGTACTGGCGGATTGATTGAATCCAGGAGTTCTAGCTACAGTAGGGCTAAGGTTGGTAGGGTGTCCACACTAAATAAAGCACCAATGTGGTGAGACCTTTGGAACAGAGGGTTACCAGGCTGTCTAAGGAGGGGCAGATTGGAAAAAAATGGAGTACACTCCAATTGGCAGTGGGATTGGGTCCATGAGTAGCCACTGACTGCTTTTCAGGCCTCTAAAAGAGAGGGGAGACCCAGTCTCAAAAGGATTAAGAAACAAAAGAGAGAGGGGGGGAGAGGGGGAGAGGGAGAAAGAAAGAAAGAAAGAAAGAAAGAAAGAAAG
>CM053622.1:349902347-349967145 GCA_028646595.1 Phalanger gymnotis
AGTACCTATCATCCTGGAAGGAGGAGCTTTCAGTACACCACCTGGTTAATCCAGTTAAACCCAGTCCACCTGTATGGTCTAGGCCTTTCATAGAACAAAAGTTACTAGAGGCAGAAAAGGACAGATTAGGTTTCTGGTTCTAGGGGGTAATCAGCCTAGGTGTTACACAAATGCTTAAGGAAATCCCCAAGCCACTATAGCAATAGACATTTAATTGAATTAGTATAATAAAAAAATCCCCCATCTGAGCAACCACTATCCTTAAGGTTATAATGATGAATTAAAAACTCAGAGTCAGAGGAAAAGTCCCAAGAGGAAGGTACATATAGACCAACCACAGCACCCCTCCATCACTAAATGCTACATCAAATGCAGAAGCCATATATTGGCATCGCCTGGGTTGTGATTTTCTCTTATTTCTTGGGGAAGATTCAGTCTGAAAACTATAATTCTTATCCATTTCCATTCCAATTCAGTTCAGCAAGCATTTATTCAATTCCGGGCATTGTTAGTTGTTGGGGCTACGAAGACAGAAACAAAAACCAGTCCTTACTCTCAAGGAGTTTGTATTATATTGGGGGAAAACAATATGTACATAGAGAATCAAGTTTAAAATATGCAAAGTAATTTCCAAGGGGACAAGTCTAGCAACTAGAAGGAGAGGTATCAGGATGGGCTTCCTGTAAGAAGGGGCATAATGTAGGGCTCAAGTTGGGCTAAGAGATCTGAGGAACTCTGAGTTTTCTCTCTTTCCTAGTGAACTTTCTGTTAATGTAAACTACAGGAATCACTCACTTCTTTTATTTATGGCTAGCTTTATAGCTTTGAAATTACGTTTGCATTCAGGTGTTGCTAGATATTCATTACCTTTCTCAAATGCTATTTACAAGGCTGATTGCTTAGGGACTATACTGTGAAGAAGGGGACGTTTCACACTTGGATGGTTGACCCTTTCCTGAAAATGCCACATTCAGGCAGTTGCCCTCTCTATTTTATATACTACTCCTTCCACTAGCCAGGCCAGAGTTAGTTTTCCTCTTATTTTTTTTTTTTTGATTATCTCTCCTTTTGGAAAACAGTCTATCTGGGTTCTACATTGAAACTTTTGCATTTTGTAAAGCATGTTGACAGAAACAGTAAATAATGAGCCATCGAAACCAACACTCCAGCTAACAAACATAATTTGAGAGATTTCTTTACACCAGAATTTAAACAACAACAAATGAGCAAGGGGAAAAATGCAACTTTAAAGAAATGAAGAACACGGCTTTATAAACAATTCACTAAATTGCATCCCACGTATAAATGCTTGTGCTTCTCAGAAGTGACTGCATCTTCAAACCAGTAGGCAAAGTCTTCTCTGAGATGTTTTTCTTTCCCCTGCAAGAAACCATAATAGGTATATATCTATAATGCCTTTCTGCCAAGGAGATGAAAGTACTTTCAAAACAATCTCATAACATTGTGGTGGAGGAAATGAATGGCCAGTATTATTGTCTCCACTTTACAGGTGAAGGAGACCCAGAAAAATGAAATGATATGTGTAAGGTCTTTACACAAGTAAGTATAAAGCGACAAATAGAGGCCAGGCCTCTTGACTCACAGCTAGGGGTTTAGTAGTCAAAAGAATAATGGGTTCCTAGCCTCCCTCATCCTTCATCATGTCAAGAGGTGATATATTTCTCACTGAATTCTCTCTTTGCTCACTTATGATGCAGGCCTGTTTTCATGTGTATGTTTCTTTCTAAAGTGCTAGGGCTCTTAAAAATTCTAAGTTGTAGCTGATTTCTCATAACAGATGATAAAGAGCTGGCATTTACATAGGATTTAAAAGGTTTGCAAAGCACTTTACAAGCATGATTTCATTAGCTACTCACAACACAATGTTATTTCCTTTTCCATTTTGCAGACAAGGAGGCTGAGGTTTGGAGAGGTTAAATCACTTTCCTAAGGGTTGGACAACTAGCGAATATGAGAGGCAGGATTCAAACCCAGGCTCCTCCCACTCCCAACATTAAGCCCAGTGCTATTCCTACTGTACCACACTGTGGTACGTGTACTCATGCCACAACGTGGCACGGAGGGTGACACTGAGCTCTCAGTGGCTATGCCAGCAGAGCCCGAGCTTAGGCAGTTCATACTCAACTGGAGAGGATGGAGTATGAGGTCGGCGATAGATTGTGGGTCTGTTTATCTGAGACCCAGTTTAATTAAGTTATGAGAGGCAAATATATGTATGTGTATGTGTATACCTATACATACATATCATATGTGCACACATATATACACATATGTATACATACATATCAGGGGAGAGAGCAGCTGCACTGATGAAATCACGCACTCTTGGAAGATTGAAATGTTCACATAGTAATGTGCTAGTAACAAGCTCTAACAAATTAATTGGACTAATCGTAATGATATATAAATCCAATAATAATTTACAAGAGACAAACTATAATTCATCTATTCTGGAAGCTGGAGAATAAGCATACAGGTGTCTAAGGAATACATCTGCAGGATAACCCCCCAAAAAGGTTTGAACCAGAGTCAGAGGTAAGGAACCTGCAGCCTTGAGTGTGGCCTTCTAGGTCCTCAGGTGCAGCCTTTCGACTGGGTCCAAGTTTTACAGAACAAACCTCTTTATTAAGGGGATTTGTTCTGTGAAGTTTGGATTCGGTCAAAGGGCCACACTTGAGGACCTAGAGGGCCACATGTGGCTTCGAGGCCGCAGGTTCCTATAACAGCATACTCACAATGGCTGCTGGTGCAGGTTCTTTTATGTGCTTTACTAGGAAAGACAGCTGTTTCAGGGGTCAACAATCTTCTTTAGTTAAACAGAAAAAATACAGAGAATCGAAGTAAAGACCAATAGATAGGACTCTACTGACTGAATCAAAGCTTTACATCCACCACTGAATCAAGAGAGCCTTTACCTCTGAGGAGTCAGGGAGCTCTGAACATATAGCCACTCAGAGTCTTGACCAAGGAATCACAACATCTTTCTCATAAGTGAGCCCCCCAAAGTAAAAGCTCACCTCTCAGAATACATACTCTTTAGGTTCAGTGTCTAATGAGAAATTAACAAAAGGTGTGTAAGCCTTCCTACAAGCAAGCAAGCTTCCCTTAATGGGCTCCACATGAGGCCTATTGATGGGTGAGAAAGATCTTATTCCGCTTTAACCTTACAATTCCTCAAGAAATTTGGATTCAAAGGGCTGCACTTGAGGACCTAGAAGGCTCCATGTGGCCTCAAGGCCACAGGTTGCCCACCCCTGACCAGACTATTCCCTAATGCAAGGAATTGAGAGAGTAGGACTGGAGGGTTCAAAGCACTCAGGGAACCTGTCTTTGTCTGTGGAGGTTTGTATCTTTATATAATGCCCAGCCTTTCTGTAGCCATCTTTTCCTTTACACAAACACAAAAGGTTAGATGATAGCACACACTGCCTAGGTCTGTGACAGGACACCTTCCTGAGCTCCTAGAATAGCACAGCCTGCATCAGTGGGATATTGAACTCTCCAGACTTGTAGCTAGAGACTTGAAGGATACTCAGGTTGCCAAAAAGTCCACCTGTGCTTCCTAGGCTCCCTACAGCGATATTCCTGGACCCCTGTAAATTATCTCATGGAAGCTATCCTTATGAGTCTAAGAAGCATGGTCCGGGGTCCTTGCTTATTGTCCTCATCTGTAAAATGGGGCTAATGAGACTTGTATTACCCACCTTCCAGGGTGTGGTGAGGCACCAATAAAATGGAATTTGAAAAATGATAAAAACCATGATGTTCAAATGGGTCTCTGATCTTATTGATTTGGCTTCTCCTTCCATTAATTCAGATTGCAACCCATCTCAAGCCCATTTCAATCTGGCCTCAGACACCAGCTTTGTGACTCTGGGAAAGTCACTCAAGCCTCTCCATGACTCAGTATTCTCAACTGTAAAATGGGCATCATAATAGCACCAATTTCCCAGGGTTGTTGTGATGATCAAATGAATCCAAAAAATTTACAAAAATGTGTAAAGCGCTTATCACAGGGCCTGGCACATAGCAGGAAGGTAATAAATACTTGTTCCTTTCCTTCTCATGTTCTTTTTTTTTCTTGAGTGGGGAAGGCAGGGCAATTGGGGTTAAGTGACTTGCCCAAGGTCACATAGCTAGTGTGTCAAGTGTCTGAGGCTAGATTTGAACTCAGGTCCTCCTGACTCCAGGGCCAGTGCTCTATTCACTGTGCCACCTAGCTGCCCCTCTCCTTTCCATCTGGTAGAACTCTTGTTCATATCTAAGTTTGCCCCAGAGGGTCTTCTCAACATGTTGAGGACCAACTCCACTTTCTCCTGATGCTGAAAGGATACCAGGGAAGCATTCAAGCTGTGGAACAATCATCTGTCTGTCTCGCCACGCTGCCAGTCCATCTTCTTTTTGTTCATACTTTCCCGTTAGACATCCATTACTCAGTTCTTCAAAGTTCCCTGTTTTTTCCATGTTGCTGCCTGCTCACACCCCCCACGCTCCTCTCTGCTGCCTCTCCTGTGATCATTTTTAAATTCCTTTGAGATTGTGGTGCTGCATGACTCAGAGCCATACAACAATACCAGTAGAATATTTGTGCTAAAAAGATGAGTCTTTATTTCTGGGAGAAGTTTATATTTGTTAAAGGAGCTTTGTAATGTCCTGAAGGTGATGCAGCCTGCTCTTCTCCTATTTAATCCAACATGCTATTCATTTGTATTCGTTGTGCTATTGTATTCATTTGCATTACCTGGCCCATATATACATATATACATGCATATAATATTACATATGATTATTATCAGATTATGACATATGGTCAGATGGACAACCAGTATATGTACATATATAAATACATGTCTATATGCATATATCTAACCTATAATTAGAAGTATAACTAGTATATATAAACACATGTTGATGAGTTCATATATGTAGATACAGTTATCTCTTCCACATTGTGACTTTCCCCATTGTGGTTTTCAAAGTTTCGATATATCACAGATCAGCATAAGAAATTAAATGGGAATTTTGGGGGGAGTTTTGCGGCAGCCTCAGACAACAGAAAAAAGTTTAGAAACTCAGAAATGCATAATATGTATGAGTAGTATTGTATGATATCAACCCACATTTTACAATAAGGTACTGTAAGCACACCATAAAAGAAAAAGAAAAAGAAAAAAATCATACTTCTCTCATATGAACGGAGGGCCAAAAAATTTTACACATAGAGGTGCCGTGTCCCTAAACCCTTCAATGTGGAAGGGATAACTATGTGTATATTGGTTGTTCATCTAACTATGTTAGAATGTGAGCAATTAGTCAACAAGCGCTTGTTAAACTCTTATTATGTTCCAGGCACTTTATTAATAGTCATTCTTCATTCACTTTTACTAAGTGGTTAAGGCCAAACTTTTTTGACCAGTCACCCAACCTCTTCCGGAAAGCTCTACAATATTCTGGGGCTTGATGCAACCAGAATGATGTCATTTAGGTGATCCATACATTGGAGCCTCTGGAGGGCCTCACCACCCAAAAGGTATTTGTCATCAACTTGGACCTGAAGCTGGATCTCCTCCATCACTGTGGTGAGAACTTTGGTGAACATGTGTCTGTCTGTCTGTTGCTTGTCTTGCTTGGTATTTATGATCAAATAAATTTCTCTTTGTTGTTACATCTTTCAAAGCTTTAAAATGTTTTGATGTGTGGATGGGAGACACCTTGCAGTGTTACATAAGTGTCATCTATGTTATTCTACCATATGACAGCCTTCATTGTTTTGGGCTGTTGTATGAAATCAAAGGGAATATTTGGCAGGAAACTTCATAACATGGCAGAAAAAACATGGGTTTGAATAGAAAGCTCTTATTGGAAATTGGATCAGAAATTCAGACATTGCAGCCTACAACTCCATACAAAATGTTTGAATTTTATTTTGGCTTGGCCTATCGACGTAGGCTTATTAAGTTTCATCTTGCTCCCACAATGTAGACTCATTATAAATAAACAGAATGATAGAATGCACTACTACTTTTACTTTCATACATAAATATTGGCAAATTTTATTACAGGCCAAGAAGGTTTGTGTAGGATTTTATAGAGTTAAATAAAAATGAACTTTCTCCCCCATCCTCCTCTTGCTAAAATATTTACTCATCTGGCCAAAGTCCTTTGGTACAAATGGCACATAAGTAGTGTTAACAAGGCTGGTTTAAACTAACTTGCTGGCAGCTGGTCTATTTCTACTGTTATTTGAGAAAGAATTTTCCCTAGGGCATCTTTTCTCTTGGACATCTATTCTTAACCTCTTGGAGGGCAAGCTGTAGTTCTTAGCCCCAAAACATTAATGGATGTAAGAGCCCTATGCCAACATCTTGAGCTTCGATTTTGTCTTTTCCATTGGATGACAGCTTCTAGATTACATAACTGCCATCCAAACAAAGCATCCCAACCTCGATTAAGGGGACCATGGGCTGATCAAATGAACGCCAGACTGAGGGTGTGGGCTCCAACTCCAGGCACACACCTAGGAGTGGGAGAGTAGAATTCCAGAAGCTGTTGCCCATACTGGCTCCTCATCTACTATATCAATGTGGCCCAACTTGGGTTAGGCAGGGCAGGGCAGGACAAGAACAGTGGCAGCAGAGGAAGGGCAGAAAAGAGCCATTCTCTCCATGACTGTCTGTAGACCAGGGGAGGATAGAAAGATATGCATGAGGAAAAGGTGACAATCTTTTCAGGGGTACACGTTTGTCCCAGCTGTCACAGACTGTGGTTCTGTGAATAAAGTCTCTAATGAACACCTTTAACTGGTGCTACATGAGCTCCTTACTCAGAATCTTTTTTTCCTAAGAAATTATTGCTTATTACATAGCATGGATAAAGTCAAATGAGGTTGCCCTAAACTCTGAAAATTAAAAACCTTGAATCATCTGTTTTTGAAAATAGACCTCTATAATGAATTAAAATGAGTAAAAAGGTCTTCCATTTCTTCTTAATTTTTGAATTTTAATTACATTTTATTTTCAGTTCTAGTTTTCTCCTTCTCTTTAATCTCTCCCCCATCCATTGAGAAGGCAAGAAATATGATACCCTCTTCCATTTCCATGGACTAAGAGAATCTAATAAATATTTCTGAAGAAAAAAAGGCCTTATGATAAACAGAAAAGTACATGTTGAGTGGAAGGGAGCAAGAAAGGAAAAAAAAAATCACCGCCAACATTCCAGCTGTGAATATTCAATTCAGCAGGACAAAGGGAAAATGGCAGAATTCTTTTTTAATATGCTAAGGTCATCATCTTAAATTTTGTCTTTTGGTCACATTGAGATTTCCTGTTATTGTCATGAGGATGACATTTCTTCTGATTACAAAATCCAGGACATTTCTTTATCACTGTTTCTTGACTACATTCTATCAATTGGGGTAAAGGTAGGGGGGCAGGATCGGACAAGGGGAGTATTGCCACATCACTGGAACCTGATCATCACTATTACAAACATAACTCCTAGTCTAACCAGAGCGGATAATGTTGTCATTTTCATATACAAAGGTAGGCAGGTCTTGGCTCAATAGCAAGGAACTAATTTGCCTATTTTTGTGCAAAAAATGTCCATGCTGAGCTCAAGAGATCCTAGTTGCAGGTATATTCAGAAATAAGCACAACCTGCCGTGGCAATATTCATTCTCAATGTTCAGAACATTCAAGGCATAGCATGTGAAATGAGAGACATGCCAAGGGTCTAATGAGCTGCTATGCCAGCCTTTCCTAATAGACAATGAGACAGAAATGGAGATTCATACACAGATCTGCCCACACGGAGACTAGCAGAGAAAGACAAATAGGCCAGGTCTCCATTGCTTGGTACAATGGAGTAAGGTGAAGAACTGACATGATTCTATAACTTAAAAGACAACAGATAATTGTTGTGCCCTCTGAGTGCCGGGCAATGGACTAGACACTAGGGATTGGTGTCCAGCTTGGGGAAGAATGAAGCCTTGCTTTTATCTCCTTGAAGTACTAATTCTGTAGGCTGAGCTGGTTCTGTCACAACTGTACTGGGTTGTGTTTTCATACTGGGGGAGGCTCTGGGAACGGAGGAGTTGTATTGTCTTTTAGCAAGTGTTAGACATCCCCAGGAGGAAAGCTGTGACTAAGTGTTCTTAAGTGGAATGATTTTACTCTGTAGTTCCATAGTCTCCTCCTCCATCTCTTCCTGTCCTCCAAATCATTTAAGACATTTAAAAGCCAGCCTCCCAGAAAAAGATACACACTTACCACACCCTCCACTGGTATAAGGTCTCTTTGATAAGAACGTTTACCAGTATCACTTGGAAAGGCACACCACGTTAGGCATTATAAAATTATATAGAATCTCTAACCTTTAACAGGATGATAATCCTTTAGATTGTGAGCTCCTTGAGGGCAGGGACTATCCCTAGCCCAGTTTCATTCCAATGTTGGCTTAATGAATGTTTATTGATTGATTGATTAAAACAATTAAAGAATAATTATAAGAATTTAACAATAACAACAACAATAATAAATCAGGGTTGTTGTTCAGTTGTTTTTAAGTTGTACCTGACTCTTTATGATCCCATTTGGGGTTTTTGTGGCAAAGATACTGAAGTGGTTGACCATTTCTTTCTCCAGCTAATTTTACAGATGAGGAAACTGAGGCAAACAGAGTTAAGTGACTTGCCTAGGATCACACAGCTAGTGTCTGAGGCTGGATTTGAACTCAGAAAGATGAATCTTCCCAAAAGTCAGGCATGGCACTCTATCCACTGTGCCACCTAGCTGCCCATGTAATTGATAACATAATATAATAATATAACTGAGGACATCTAGACTAGAAATTATTTTTTTAAAATTTATTTTGTTTTAGTTTACAACACTCAGTTCCACAAGTTTTTGAGTTCCAAATTTGCTCCCTCTCCCTCTCCTTCCCCTGCCCCCCTAAGATGGCATGTAATCTGATATAGGTTCTACATATACCTTCACATTAAACATATTTACACAATAGTCAAGTTAAAAAAGAAAAATTATAACCAATGGAATGAATCATGAAAAAGAAGAAACAAAACCAAAAAAGAAGGAAAAAAAGAGAGCAAATAGTTTGCCTCAATCTGCATTCAGACTCCATGATTCTTTCTCTGGATGTGGATAGCTTTTTCTATCATGAGTCTTTTGGAGCTGTCTTAGAACCTTGTATTGCTGAGAAGAGCCAAGTCTATCAAAGTCAGTCATCAGAGATGCTGTGTGTCTGTAATGGTGTATAATGTTCTCTTGGTTCTGTTCCCCTCACTCAGCATCAGATCATGTAATAGATTAGAAATTTCAAGTGAAACAAATTGACTAGTTCTGGGTATCTGGTACACAAACCAGGACCTAGCTAGAGGTTAGATCTGCCCCGGGACATTTCAAATATATCTGAGTTCTGGATTAGTTCTAGAGCTACCCTGGCATTTCAATAGTCTTCTAACTTTGGGACAACTATTTTTTAAGTCTGGCTGGCACCCTTGAGGCTAAGCCCCAGGTAGATTAGTCTTGGCAAATTGAGTGAGTTGATGAAGTGGTTGGCCGGATATTATGTTAGTTTGGCCTTCCATCTCAAGGAATAAAAATACAACCACACTCATCTCTATGCTAATAATATGGTTTATTGATAGCCAGCTTACAAACCACAAGGGGAACACTCAATCCTGCAAATAAAATATGGAAGAAGCCATGGGCTTCTGCTGGTCTCTGTCATTGGGTCCCAGGACTGGACTGGCTCTGGGAAATGAACCACCCATATAACCCCAGTCCAGGCAATTAGCTCTATTCAAATTATAGAGTAAGATGGGTATCCAAAAGGTATACTCTATCAAAGTGTACTAAAGGAGCTGGAAACTTTTACAGATATAGTTATCCCTTCCACATCATGAGAGTTAGGGATGTGGAACTCCAGCCATCTAGAAATTCCACATAAAATTCTTTTGGCCCTCCCTTCATACCAGAGAAGAAGTACAAATTATTATGTTATTGAAGGATAAAATATGTTTATAATATATATTATACATCTATTTTATGCATTTCTGAGTTTCTAAACTTTTTCTGTGCAGTCTGCTGACCTTCAAGTGTCATCTGGGGCTTCTGAAAAAACTCCCCTAAATTCCCATTTGATTTCTTATACCAACCTTAGATATATGGAAACCATGATGGGGAAAGTCTCGAAGTGGAAGGGATAACTATATGCCAATCTAGAGTAAATAGACCTACCTTTGAATACACCAATAATGAGAAGGTCAAATGAAGATAAATAAGCGGGTTGGGAGATTCCTATGGTGTCAAAGGCTAAACTCATAGGTTCTCCAGTCATTCTAGTGATTCCCCCTCCCCTTTTTTTTTTGCTTTTTGGCAAGGCAATTGGGGTTAAATGACTTTCCCAAGGTCACATAGCTAGTATATGTGTCAAGTGTCTGAGGCCGAATTTGAACTCAGGTCCTCCTGACTCCAGGGCCCGTGCTCTACTGACTGCGCTACCTAGCCTGCTGTTTTCCCCTTTTTCTTTAGGGAAAGGGGATTGGTTTAATCATCCTACACCAAATATTCTCCATGTCCACCAGATTCTGGGTTCCTAGAAGGCAGGACCTGTCTTTTGCCTTTCTTTATATCCCCAGTGCTTACCATATAGTAGATGATTATCAACTGACCTTTCAAAGGGTTAGAGGTGCATAGCTAAAAATATGCCGTAGTACCTGCCTGACCTAAGAATCCTTATACATGTAAAGTTTTAGACCTAAATTATGATCTCATTGGTATAGGGAACTCCTTATGATGAAACCTTTTGCATACAAATCTCCTGGGCCCTGAGAGCTTAACTGATCTGCCCAGGGTCACACAGCCAAGATGTATCAAAGGCAAGAACTAGGTCTTCGTGGTTCTGAGGTCAACTGCTTACCCGCTATGCCAGGCTCTTTCTCATATACTAGGATCTGTCCTTGGCCCTGTGTCAGTCAGTCAACAAGAATTTATTAAGCACCCACTATGTGCTAGGCACTGTTTTAAATGCTGGAGATACATAAAACTGTCTCTGACTTCAAGGAACTCCTAGTCCAATGTGGGAGCCAACGTGGAAACAATTATGTATATACAAGATAAATGTGCATATGCATATATATATTTGTATATGACATATACTATACATGATATAGGGGCAGCTAGGTGGTACAATGGATAGACCTGGAGACAGGAAGACTGGTCTTCCTGAATTCAAATCTGATCTCAGACGTGTACTGGTTGTGTGACTCTGGGTAAGTCGCTTAACCCTGTGTGCCTCAGTTTCCTCATCTGTAAAATGAACTGGAGAAGGAAATGGCAAACGCCTGCCAGAAAGGGGACTGAAAAGCAGCAGCAAGGGTCGGCAGAAGCGGACAGTGTAGAATTGAACCGGTTCGCTAAGGTGTCCAGATAGGAAGGGAGGAGAGGGTAGCCAGTACAGGGCGATTGAGGGATTGGAGATCATGGTGAGGACAAAGTACAAGATATGGGATTACAAAGCAGAGGGAGAAGTATAATGACTTTTTTTTTGTCATGTCCAACTCTTTGTGATCCCTTTTGAGGTTTTCTTGGCAGAGATACTGGAGTGGTTTGCTATTTTCTTCTGTAGCTCATTTTACAGATGAGGAAACTGAGGCAAACAGGGTTAAGTGATTTGCCCAGGGTCACACAGCTAGTATAGTGTCGGAGCCCAGATTTGAACTCAAGTCTTCTTGACTCCTGGTCCTTTCTTCTACCCATTACACCACATAGCTGTACAGAAGGACAACAGACTATGATCAGATAAGGGAATGTTGGAACTCATGAATATGGAAGTCCTCTTTAACAACTTTTTGAAAAATAATCAGTGACTTGTATAAAGGTATGTAGGTGATGTACTCATCAAATTTGCAGATGGCACAAGGCTGGGACACATAGCTGATATACTAGGGTCAGGATCTGAGAAGATCTCAATAGCCTATAGCATCGGCCTGAATCTAATGAGCTGAAATTCACGGGGATAATTGTTAAATCTTACCCTTGGCTTCAGAAAAGTCAACTTCATAAGAACATGATAGAGAAAGTATAGTTAAAGAGCAAATGTCACCAAAAGAGATCTGGAGGTTTTAGTAGACCACAAGCTCATAACGAGTCAGCAGTGGGATATGGCAGTCAGAGAAGCTAACATGATCTGAAGCTTCATCAAGAAAGGCAACATCCTTTTCGGGAACAAGTCAGTATTAGAGAAAGGACACATCTGGAGTCCTGTAATTAGTTCTAGGTGCCACAGTTTAGAGAGGACATTTGAAACTACATGACTTATCCATCTCTGAAACTCAACTACGTCCAAAACAGTTCATTATCTTTCTCCCCAAACCCACACCTCCTCCACACATCTTCATTATGACTCAGGAAGAAAACTGAAGCTGATGACTGCTCTGCCTCACTTAAATCCAATTTACACATCAGTTGAGACATTACTCCTGAATACCACTGGCCCTCTTTGAAAAGGAAGGACAAATAACAACTGTTGAGGGCCTTACCATCCTTTTGGTTGCCTGGGTCTGTGATTTTCCCCGCTTTTACTTTACATTTACTTGTTTCATTTTTGTCCTTGCATCCCCAGCACTTAACAGGTGCTCAATAAGTTTATTGATTGATAGACAAGAAACATCCACCAATGGACAAGCAGGATAAAAGGTCTCTAGCTCATGGCACTTGAGGACAGGTTGAAAGAACTGATGTGTTTCAGCACAGAAGTCTCAGAGGGCAATAAGACAACTGTGTTCAAATATCTAAGGGCATGGAAAAGAGATTTAGACTTGATCTCCAAAAGTAAAACCAGGAATAAGGGGCTGAGGTTGCAAAAAGGCACATTTAGGCTTGATGTCAGGAAAAAAAAAACTACCATCTTAAAAATTAGAGCTTTCCCAAAGAAGAATGAATGGGCTTTGTCAGGAGGCTGTGAATCCTCATCGAAGTTCTTCAGGAGTAGAATTCTTTGTGGGGTAGAGTTGAGACTGTATAGTGAGGAAGTCCTTTCTAACTCTGAAGTACTGTATGATTTGGTGATAATCCAGGCAACTCCATTCCCGTCTCCTCCCTAACCCTTAGTCGTTGTTGAGCTGTTTCAGCTACGTCCAACTCTTCCTGAGACTGTTTGGGGTTTTCTTGGCAAAGATACTGGAGTGGTTTGCCAATTCTTTCTCGAGTTTATTTCACAGATGAGGAAACTGAGGCAAATAGGGTTAAGGGACTTGCCCAAGGTCACGTAGCTAGTCCTCAAAGCTAAAACCACCTTTCCATTTCATCCAAATTACTCGCCTTAGTTCCCTTTTTCATGTCAGCTGTGAAGAATTAGCCACAGATGGGCTCAGATAAAGCCTAGTGCTCCTCCCACACATGTGGGACTGGGAGGGTCTGGGTTGGAAAAATAACTGTGAAAGCTCAGGAAGTTAAATAACTAGAATCTTCCTTTTATTCCCTGAATGTTTTTCATGTTCTAGACTAGAGAATACCTACCATTCTCGGACCCTCTGTTTTTCTGTTTGGCAATGAAAATCTATTCTATTTCTTTTCCTGGTGAGGATATCATATTATCAAATCTCACTGCTCAATATAATGGGTAAAATTAGGAAAATTTCCAAATTCCCCATCAAAACAAAACAACTTAGCTGAAAGCAACTTTCTTCATTAGATAGCTAAATGAACTTCCAACCCAAGAACTGCTTCTAACATTGGAAGCCCTTAGTTATTATCGAGCCATTTCAGTCCTACCAAACTCTCCATGACCCCATTTTCTTGGCAAAGATACTGGAGGGGTTTGCAATTTCCTTCTCCAGCTCATTTTGCAGATGAGGAAACTGAGGTAAACAGGGCTAAGTGTCTTGCCCAAGGCACACGGTTAGTAAGTGTCTGATGTTTGATTTGAACTCAGATCCTCTTGACTCCATGGCTGGCATTCCATCTTCTAGGATGTCTAACTGCCCTAGAGGCCCTGTGATAACAAAAGCAAGGAGATTTTCAGCTACTTTTGAACACCAGAAGGCTTGGAGGACCAAAGTACACCAATTGATGCAGTGTACTTTTTTTCTATGTGGACAAATAAAATAAGATAAAAATTTTTGTTTCAAAGAAAAATTACAATAAAAAATATTGAATCAACTGACCTGCTTGGTCCTTCAAAATCTTGAAAGGATTATAATAGAACATTCAAGGGTTAATGGCTTATTCTGAGCTGTGCACTCAGGTAGGCCTAGGAGATAAAAGATTAAATTAAGCTTAGTCCCTTGCCCTCGGGGATTTGCAATCTGGTAATACATTTAAGAAAATGTTTATCTTCTAGGCCAGGAACCCCCTAACTCAAACACCTATGCATATTGATGGGCTGACTTATTTTAATGTACCAAATTACATTGCAAAAGCTCAGTGGCTAACTCGACAAAAGGAGTAATGGGAAGCAGAGGGAACTTGGAAGATCTGGGTTTATTTCTAGGCTCTACCCCTTAAATAAGTAATCCACAAACATTTATTAAGCATCAACAAAGTGGGTGGTACTATTCTAGGATCGGGCAACTCCCTTTCCCCCCTTCCCACACCCCCAAAGATCTTCCCTCAATGAGTTTACATGTTACAGGGGAAATAACATGTGCCCAAATAAATACGAAATATATATGTAGTAATTCGGGTAGGATTGTGTGTGTGCCTGTGTGACCCCGGTAAGTCACACTCTTTTAAAACCTTAGTTTCTTCGTCTTTAAAATGGGAATAATCACACGGGAATCAATGGGAAGATCCACTTTACAAGGCTGATGTGAAGAAAGCACTTTAAAGGTTACAGAATGCTGTTCAAATGAATTGTTGGTATCTGTGCTTTAGAGCTGTTATCAATTAGGAAGTTGATTGATAGAGCTTACAGAGAACCAGCTGCGCGTAATCATTCCTATGGTGCAGACACAGTAAAGCACCGATACTCTGTGGTAACTCACAGTGCCTCTTCCTACTGATTCAGGACTGGAGAATCAATCTACCATTGGCATCAAACTGGGAATGGAAGTTTTATTATTATTTCTTTAAAGGAACGACAAAAAGAAAGAGTGTGAAGCGGCACTAAGTGGAATATCCAAAAAGCTGTTCCGCACTCCCGGCTCAGGGCTAGCAATAGGCGAACCTTGACTTGACGAAGGCACCCAGGTAAATTGTCTACCTAGCTAGTGCTGGGGGATTTGAGACCCCGGCAGGTGTGGGAAGAGATGCTGGACAGCGTTCTCTCTTTTCCAGAAAACCTGAGCTAAGTCCAGCCCATTCACCAATCCGTGGTAAATTGTCCCAATGGGCTGCCATCGAGGTTACCCGCAGAAACAGAGATGGAAACACAGCTTTTGGAAAACTCCTCGACGTGAGGAGCTCCAATTTTCAATAAAAATTGGCTGCTTTCTTTCTCACTTTGTATCCAGAGCCCAGTGTCAGGTCTTCCTTCGAAGGTGTCTCGCGTGGGCCTCGCGCAGAGGGTCTCTCCACTGCGATGATGAGCTCCAGACCTTCTCCAGGAGCTCGCAGGCACCCTCTGCCGCCTCTAGGGCCGGCCAGCAACTTCTTTCACAATGTTCCCCAAGTTTGGAAGCTTCCGTCAAGTATCCTGGCTCTGGCCAACCCGCCTCCTGCCTCTGGGCTTCCCTGGACTCCCAAACTTGGGAGTCTGGGGCCCCGGACCTCTTGCACCCCGGCGGAGCCCTGTCCTGGGCCTCCCCTGGCGGTCCCTCCTTTCCCCGCCTTTACCTGACGCCGGCCAGCCCGCCCGCGGCTTGGGGCGCAGCAGCCTCCTCCCACAGCCGGCCCTTCTATTGGCTCGGGCGGCTGCCCGTCTCCCCCGCCAGCCCCTGCTCGGGTCCGGAGGCAGGTTTAGCCAAAGGAGCGGCCGCCGCTCCAGCTCCAGCTGGGGCAGCAGTCCCGGCAGGAGAGAGCAGGCAAGGCAAGCGGGCGCTAGAGAGAACGGTGGAGCCAGGAGTCGCTGCTGGCGCCTGCTTAGCATGTCCCTGCGCACGGGAGTCCCCCCACGACGCCGCCTCCCCAGCCCCGGCACCAGCAACAGCAGCAGCAGCAGCAGCGCCACCTCCGCCGACTCCGGAGCAGCAAACTTGGCGGCGGTATCTCCCGGCCCCGAGCTGGCCATGTAGTAGCCCGCCGTGCTTCCCCCGGACCGCTGTGCGCGCCTCTCCCCACCTGGCGAGGGGGAAGAGAGTGAGAATCAGCCGGAGGCTAGGCAGCGCGGCATGCACGCCGCAGCCGCGGGCCCTTGACGTGGGCGCCCCGAGCAGTCTCGCGGACTGGAGGTCAGTCCCCTTGGGCCAGTGCCGGGGCTGCACTTTGGAGAGAGCGAGGGAAATGGGCGAGAAACTTTCGGAGCCGCCGGAGCCAGTGCCCCGCCGCGGCAGCAGCAGCAGCAGCCCGATCCCTGCTCTGGCGGCCGTTCCTGTTGCAGCCGCGTCCCCCTGCACCTCTTCGTCTGTGTCCTCTTCTGGCTCCGAAACTCTGTCGGAGGAAGGGGAGCCTAGTGCCCAGCCCGCCTCCTCCTTCGGCCAGCAGCAGCAGCCACCACCGCCGCTTCCTCCTGCCCAGCCAGCCCGGGGCGCAGAAGGGCCGGGAGAAGCCCGACGGCGGCCGCAGCTGGAGCCGCAGGCGGATCGCGGTGCAGCCAGGCAGCCCCCGATCCTGGGAGCCGTGCTGCCCGGGGCTGAGCGCAGCGGCGCGTCACAGGAGGAACAGGATGAAGAGGTGAGGTTCTCTTCCTTCTCCTTGGCTTTCTCTACCAGCTCTTGGACTCTGCGCCCTGGCAGCTCCTAGCCCAGGTCAAACATTGCCCCTAGCCCGAAGGGGGTGTGTTACGCGGGGTGGGGGTGGGGGAGGATTTGCACCGTTTAATGGGGAGGGTCCTCTGCTCGTTGCCCCACTGGAGGATTGGGGACTCTGGCGGTCTTTATCGCGCCGAACGCTCTCCAGCATCCCACTGCGTCCAGGGCCAGTGGTGCTGACAGTTTTTGGGGGGAGGTGGTTGGTGCTCGCTCTGCGTTGAGGGTCACTGACTTTTCCCTAACTATGTATCTATCTGGTTGGCTCTTACATGTGTGTTTACAAAATGAGCTTATGTGCAGCTTGCCATTTAAAGACGCTGTTTAACATCTTTATGTGTAGACATACACATATACATGCAATCTACGTGCATATATATACCCCTCCCCCCAAATTGAATGCTGCTCGGGATCCTTGCTTTCCCGCAGAAGCGCCAGGTTGCCTGGAGAGTATGTGTTGTGTTGTGGTAATGGGTGTGTGAGGAGGAGGTGAGGGGGGAAATGGGGGAGGGCAGGCTTAAGGAGGCCAGGGGATGATGGAACGTTTTTTGGAGCCTAGGGAGCACAGCTGGCCTCCCTGGGAACTGCCTTGACCTAGTCACTCTCGCCTAAGTCGTGGGAGTTTCTTGCTCCGGAAACTCCCCCCCCCCCCCCCCCCTTTTTTTTCCCTCTGCCCTGGTGGGCGGAACTGCCGGGCAGGTGGTTTGGTATGCCAACATTGGTGTTCTGGACGGGGAGCTGGGTGCAGCTCCTCGGGTGTAATGTGGAGAGGTGAGTTCCCAGGCATCCATACCATGTGCTTTGTTCGTGCCGAGGGTATCTTGGCAAAAGACTTGTCATTTCTGGAAGATGTTCTTTTTGATCCCTTTGCCTTAAAATGCAGCTTTCGGAAAAAGATATTCCTGCAAAATTTATGATTCCAGATCTTCACAGCAGATTAATTTGATGGTCCTGTGGTTCTCCAGCTTCCCTGTCCTCCCGGGCCTCGCATGTTGTCTTCTTTGATTTGGTGCCTTTGGAATGCAGCTGTTAAGCTTGAGACTTAGGGTAGCTTTAAAGTTGTTTATATAGGACATCTCTTATGGTGAAGTTGGCTTGATTAGATTAGTCCAGTAGATTCTGAGCTTCTCATGGGCCAGGACAATCTTTTGGCTTTTTTATTTTATTCCCGGCCTTAGCACAGTGCCTGGCACATCGTAGGTGCTTAATAAATGCTTAACTTACCACTTAAAGTAGTAGATATAACTGTGACCATAGAATAGAAATTAATTTTTCAGGCCAAAATAGTTTTCTTTCCATCTTTGGTCTTTTTGGTCAAATGGATAGCTGCGCTTGACAGAAATAAAAATCAAAGATTTTCTGAGGTCCGTAGCCAGAGAAATCCAACACCCTAGTTTTCCCACCCCAAGAAAGAAATTTGTCTTTGGCCATGAATACTTTTCCAAGGAGAAGAGATTCTTACCATTAGGCAACAAGTATTAAGTTCTTACTTTGTGCCATGCACTGAGCTAGGAACTGGGGATGCAAAGAGAGGAAACCAGCCTCTACCCTCAAGAAACTTAAATTCTAGGGTGAGAAAGAACATAAACCAGAACGTACAAGATTACTCTAGTAGATGGAAGATAACCTGTTATTATCTGACCTTGAGTTGTATCTCCTGAGATTGGCCAGGTGGTCTCAGGATGAACCAGATTTCTAGAGTTGTTCCAGTGTGTTCCCAAGTCCTGAAATTGAACTGGTATCTCTAGCTTTCCATAAAGCTACCCTCTGGGCTTCGGTTTAGGCAAAGATAAACCTTTTGTTTGGAGAAATTGGGCACTAAACCAAAAAATGTGAGTTTTTTTTTTAGTAGCAAGTATGCATTATTCTTAAGGGAAAGAACAAATTTTAGTCTTTATTCTCCAGCTCTTAAAATGGCATTTCTTAATACTTGATAAAATTTCAAGATGAGAGGAAACTTCTTGATATGGCCAGTTGGTTGTTTGCCACTATTTAGTGGTCAAATTAGAATAAATCTGGAGATGTCATCTGCTCAGGTGCAGGTAGGAGTATAGTAATTAGAAATCAATGTAATTTGAAAAGAGGAACAACTTTTTTTTTCTAATTTTAATTTTGCAATTGTTAAGATTTTTTTCCCTAGATTTCCTAATAAAAATGCTAAAGTCTAGCTTTGAAGGCCAACTTTTGAAAATTGTCATAACTCAGCAAATCTAATCATTGCTAGAAAATTTAACATTACTATGTTGTACTCAAAAGGCTTTTCAACAAATTATATTTAAGAAAGTCGGCAGTTATTCAATAATTCAATATTTTATCTTGTTATTGTCGATGGAATTTAAAGAAACTCCAACCATTCTTAGCTTTAAAAATAACACTTTAGTTTTACATGGCACAGCTTCAAGTTTTCCTGTACTTCAGATTAAACACATAAACCACAGCTGGCGTACTTTAAATTTTTTATTTAAATAAACTGTGTCTGACCCTTACTACTTGTCCCTTAATCTTATGGATTTGAGGTTTGTGAGAAGGGGGCATTCCTCCTGGCAGTAATGGTGATCATATTGGGAAGATCCTACAGTAACTAACTATTTTGGCTCAGAAAAAAACATTTTTGACATCTGCTTTTGGCTGGAGAAAAACGATTATACCACCTTTGAAAATAACTTTAAATTTTGTGGCTTGGATGAATATCAAGCTTCAGACTTTGGTAAATTATGATGCCTAAACTCTGTAGGTCTCAAATCAGGAAGTTGAACAGCCCACACTTGGAGAAGGATAAAAAATGCTTTAAGTAGTTTTGTCAGCTAGCATGGAAACAGAGGTGTAGTACTAAGGAGACACCTAGCCTCATTGATACTTTTGTGCCTTAACCAGGGATTGGCCAGATGGCAGAAAAGAGCTTTGATGACAGTTAAAAGGATATCACCTCAAGATAAAATGGATTATTTATACCTAACTCTGTTTTCTGTTTCCTGACTGATGGCAAGAACAGTTTGGATATGGCTTTAAATCTTTGCCTTCCTATTCCTCACTTGAGTAATAGTGTTATGATGGTCTGATCTGTTTAAAGCTTCTTTGGAGCTATCCAAGACTTGGAACTGATTGTATCTGAAAAGGACTGCTGAAATTCAGGTCTATTCGGATGCCTTTAAAAATTGTAATTAAACTTACTGGGCAAAAACTTTGGGAATCTTCTGAGCTCTGCTTAGACTAAAACAGATTTTTTTTGGATGAAATTCCCAAATGCCAATTGTAATGCCTTTACTAACTCCTTTACCTTCATATAAAAAAATACATATTTTTGAATATGAGAATTGCTTAACAAGTATTTTGCTAAAATGTATTTTGGCGCTGTTTGCTGGGATATGTTACCTTTTTATAGATGTGCCCAGTGTCACAGCTTGAAAATGATAATTAGGTAAGGTTTGGAGCAGATAGGCATCTTCAGAAACACAGATCTAGTTTCCTTATTTAACCAAGAAGCTCAGGAGAGAAAATGAATGAAGACCTAGCACTTATTCCTTTCTCCTATGGATGTGGGATGGGAGTGGATGAATCACTATTGTCATCTAAGGAAATGAAGTGGGGAAGACTGGAGTTCTCTGGGAAGGGTTTAGCCCAAATAACATTTGCTCAGGAAATATAAAGAATTGCTTACTAAATTGATTTTTTTGATATTTCCCTCCTTCTTTTACTGTTTTAAGTGGAAGACTATATATATTTTAGTAAGTAAAGATGGTCTTGGATCTCGAAGAATGCTTGTACTTTATTAGACAGTATTTTTTTTTTCCTGGTCAACCATAATATCACCTTTTGCATGTAATGGGGGGGGGGGAGATGTTTAGTTTTAATTTTGGTTATCTTTAGAAGTAGAGTGAAGCACTAGTCTTTGGGTTTAAAGATCCTGTAAGTGTGGGCATGAATACCACTTTTCATTGTGACTTTTCTTAAGATTGGTATTTTCCTTAATGGGGAATATTAATGGGTGGACAGGTTGGAAGAGGGGGGAGTGGTGTTGAGGTGTGGGTTGACAGATTGCCAAAGCTAAGCTGCCATGAAATGCTTGTTTCTGCTGTAAGTTCCAGGGAAATCACTTAGCTTGACATCATTCTGAGGGGGAATTGTTCTGAGATTAGTTCTGTCAGTTTGTGGAACCCTTAACATCTGTGTACTGCCTCAAATTAGGAGAAGAGAAGTAGATTAAGATGGAAGGTTTGGCTAAAGAGAGGAACTTTAAAGACCAGAGGCTTCTGGGTTTCCTTCCTCCCACCCTTCCAATGTCGGCCAGTCATTAAGTACTTATTAAGTGCCTTCTGGGCAGCTGTGTGGCACAGTGGATAGAGTAGCCCTGCCTGGAGTCAGGAAGACCTGAGTTCAAATGTGGCCTCAGACACTTTCTAGCTCTGTGACCCTGGGCAAGCCACCTAACCCTGTCTGCCTCAGTTTCCTTATCTGTAAAATGAGCTGGAGAAGGAAATGGCAAACCACTCCAGTATCTCTGCTGAGAATACCCCCAAAATCGAGTCATGAAGAATTGGACGTGGACATGAATGAAACCACTGAACGACAACAATTATATTGAAATATAGTTATTGGACATGGTGACTATATAATCTAAAGCTGGTGGATTGTTTGAACTCTTGAATTCTGAGCTAAAGTTGGTAGATTGATTGAGCTCTTGAATTCTGAGCTGGTACCAATATCATGAACCCCTGAATGGGGAGTGTGGGGGACCCTGCCTTGCCCTGTCTAAAGAAGGGTGTCTTGTCCTGGGTTAGAAACAGAGTAAGTCTAAGCTTCCGTACCGATCAGCAGTGGGATCTCTGGTGAGTGGACACTGTACTTCTAACCTGGGATAGATCGGTAGACCTAGTCTGAAAGAAAGGAAGTTATCAAAATGTATTTTACATTTTGATAATAATAAATAATGAATTTGAAATGAATAATGAATTTGAAAATAATAAGTGCGCAGACCCCAGACATTCTGTCTTAGAAGTAGCTCATCGAGAAGGCTATGGAAGAATAGGCAATTGTTTGTTGAATGATCATTGCGTATAAGGCAGATGTCTCCTACAAGAAAAGGGTTTCTTATATTGGGATATCTTGGTGCGAAGGAGAGAGCTGATATGTGTAATGAATGATGCCCCTCCGAGGAGAAAATGATATGGTATCTTTCATTCCAAGAGTGCTTCTGTAATTTATTATTACTTAGTTTTTATATACTGTAGTGATCTTCCACTGAAGAACTTATGTCCTTTTAATGCCCATAAATCTGTTTGGTGCCAAGCAGTCAATATTACCCTGATTTTATATAGGGAGAAACAGACTTGGGAAGAGTAAGTCAACGGCAAAAGTAGCAATAGACCGAAGTTCCTTGGTCTCTTATCCAAGAGATTTTTGCAACATTTACTGTTTTGCTGTGTAAACATCTAGTAGTCCCAGGCAGGCTGCTTATTCATGAGCAGTCAGGCATAAAACCTAGTGTATCACTTTTAATTTCATGGGGGCAGTGTTTCTTATGATATACAGACAGACAAGTTTTATGGTGTATGGTTCATTAAGCCTTCTATTAATACACACACATACACTCACTCTCTAGTTTACGGGACTCTTGCTTGTTCTTAGTGATCATTTATTAAATAATATCCTAAAACACCCTGCGTACACCTTAAATTGCTAGTTGCATCTATCCTTTCCATTACCAGCAGCATTACGGGACCACCAGTTATGGGTGTGGCCCTTTCCTTCAAGTTTAACGCCACAATTCTGTATAGACATTTATTTCTTGGGCTGAGAAGGAAGTGACAAGGAACTCATTCAAAATGAATGTCTATTTCTGCACAAACATGTAGAGCTTGAAAACATTCTGGCCTTTTATTTAATGACCCTCCAGCACTTAGAGCACCTTTTAACCATCCTGCCTCTGGGGCTTACTACCTTTATGACTTTTGGTTAGTCACTTAACCTCCCTGGGCCTCAGTTCCCTCACCTATAAAATGAGAGTTTTGGACTTGGTGTGTTCTGAGGATCTTTCTAACTCCTAATCTACGATCCTTTGATCTACCATGAAAAGTTGTTTTGTTTTGTATTAATTTCTTGTGACTTAAACCCAGCATTTTCTTTAATGATTTTCCTTGAACACAGCAATAATAATAATGATATTAGCTAACATTTTGATATTGTGCTTCAGAGATTGCAAAGCACTTTACATACATAATCTCATTGAATCCTCACAATGATCCCCTGAGTTAGGTGTTTTCTTTCTTTCTTTTTTAATCTCCATTTAATCTACATGAGATAGTACTCCTAAAACAGGGGTGGCCTCAAAGACACATGTGGCCTTCTAGTTCCTCAAGTGCAGCCCTTTGACTGAAACCAGACTTCACAGAACTCTTGTTTGGAAGTTTGGATTTGCTCAAAGCGCCTCACTTGAGCGCCTAGAGGGCTACATATGGCCTCCAGGCCACATGTTCCCTACTCCTGTCCTAAAGCATAATATAGCACAATGCCTGGCACTAGTAGGCTCTATATAAATGTTTATTCCTTTTCCCTTCTGCATTTTACAGGTGGGGAAAGAGGCTAAAAGCTAACTACCTGAGTTATTCTGGCTCACCAAGTCGAGTGTCTGAGGCATGATTTGAATGCTTGTGTTTGTGTGTCTCCGTCTGTCTCTTTCTCTCTCAGAAAATAGAGTGCTGGTCTAGGGACCTGAGTTCAAATTTTATCTCAGATACGAACTAGCTATGTGACTTTGGGCACCATTTGCCTCAGTTTCTTCAACTGTAAGATGGGGATTATAAAGGACCTAACTGGAAGGGTTTTTGTGAGGATCAAATGAGATATTTGTAAAGCACTTATGGCACATAGAAATGCTTATTCCCTTCCTCTTCCCATCCCTCTTCTAAACCCAGCATTCAGTCTCACTACAGGCTACACCAGTATAAGTTCATAGCTAGCTAGTCTGTGTCTTAGAATTTTGCACACAGATTCTTCCTTGTTCAGTATCCTGGCCTATCACTTCACTTCTCCAAATTATTCAATAAAATCTACATTCTGATATTTATCTTGTTTAATGTTGATGACTGAATGGTCTAAACTTTGAAATCATTAGGAAACAGGTGAGAGAGTGAGTCAAAATGCTAGTACGTACCACTGAGATTCTTCCAGCATCTATCTTTAAGTTCTAATATAGATAATGACTATTTGGCTTTAATGGTTATGTTTGGGGAACACTAATCCTTATGCCTGAAATTTTGCTGTGTGTGTAATGGAGGGCAAGTTCATGAGGAGGCCATACTGGCTTTTTTGTATGTGATGTGAAATATAATGTGTTGGTATGAATTGTATAGGTTTAGTTCTAGTCTAGAAATTGCTACATTTTTAAAAAGCATAGATTTGAAATTTGATGGTTCAGACCCTACGTAACTTGAGAATGCTGGTGATCGTAAGTGTGAAATAAAGGGATTCTATATTTTCTACCTTTACCTTTGATCCTTAGGTTTAAAATTCTGGTGTTTTTCAAAATTGATTTAAAAGTAGACCATGTGACAAGCATTTTGATATCTAGCTGTCTTTTCAGGCATGGATGGCACAGATGTCTAACCTTCAGTTCCATGGTATATATCCTATAAATATGGGCGGGGGAGGGGAGGAAGACAATGGGCAACATAATATTTATGTTGTGATTGTCTACATCAGGGATGGGGAACCTGTGACCTTGAGGCCCCATGTGTCCTTCTAGGTCTTTGGGTGTGGCCTTTTGACCGAGTCCTTTTATTAAGGGGATTTGTTCTGTGAAGTGTGGATTCAGTCAAAGGATCACACTTGAGGACCACGAGGGCCACATCTGGCCTTGAGGCCACAGGTTCCCCATCCCTGCTCTGCTTTTAAATATCAACATATTTCCATAATAGAAATAGTTCTATGTAAGTTTCTCAAGCTCTCAATCTATGATCTTTTGATTTGCCATGAAAAGTTTTTTGTTTTTTGGTGGGTTTTTTGGTTTTGTATTAACTTCTTATGACTTAAACTGAGTATTTTCTTTAATGATTATCCTTGAATACGAAAATAATAATAATAGCTAATATTTATATTGTGCTTTGAAGATTGCAAAGCCCTTTACATACATAATTTCATTGAATCCTCAGAATACTCCACTGAGGTAGGTATTTTGTAATTTATATCTATAATATGCTTACTCTTTTAAATTAAGAAATTTTAAATTTCTCTGCCAAACTACATTGAACTATGGAAGTTTAATGTACTTGTGAAGAAATATTTTTTGCTTGTTAATGGTTAATCTTGTATATTACTTATGTTAATTCTGTATCAAAACATGTGAGAACTATAACTTTTGCTTTTCTGACTTTTGTTCATATCTGGAGTAGTGTGTTTAGTTTTAGGAGTCACATTTTAGAAAGAATGTTGATAAGGAAGAGGGCAACCAAGATTTGAAGGACTGTGGTTTATGCATGGAAGAATCTATTGAAGGGACTGGCGTGTTGATCCTTCAGAAGAAAAGACTGAGGGTCAAGGGAGAGAAAGGTGGGCTGTCATAGCTGTCATAGAATTTGAAGGGCTGCCCTATAACTTTGTGTATACTCAATGAGGGCAATAATTTAATAATTAAAGTCAGTCTGTGAAGAGCATAATTGTATAGAAGGACAATTTATATTCATGTAAAATTAAAAAGATTCACCCACCAAAAGTACAACTAAAATGTTCTTGTTTCAAATCACTTCTCTGAAGTGTCACCTACATGCTAAAGCCATTCCCTAGTCATATGTCTCCCTTGCTTATGTGTAGGTAGTCATGGGGATCAACCAAACAAAAATACTTGAATTTACCAGAAGATTATAAGACCATCTCTATGTACCAGAATGTTTGGGAATGGGCTACTTTGGCTAGTTAAATATTTTGATTCACTGAAAGTTAACCTGAAAACCCATTTTAAGCAACAAAAACTTTAATCTCTCCTATGCATTTTATTACTTTCTAACTTTTATTAATAATAGTAGCTAACATTTATAAAGCACTTACCATGTGCCAGATGCTAAAGCCTGTATGGATATTATCTCTGATTCTCACAAACAACCCTATGAAGTAGGTACTATCGTTATCACCATTGTTTTACAGTTGAGGAAATTGAGGCAAACGGAGATTAAGTAACATGCCCAAGGTCATACAGTCAGTAAGGGTTTAAGGCTGGATTTGAACTTGGGTCTTCTAGACTGTACGCCCAATGCTCTACCCACTGGGCCATTTAGCTGTTATAAATAATTTATAAATTTCTGCACTATTTCTGACACAAGTTCATTGTTGTTCAGTCATTTTTCGGTCATGTCTGACTCTTTATGATCCCATTTGAGATTTTCTTGGAAAAGATATTGCACTGGTTGGCCATTTCCTTCTCCAGTTCATTTTACAGATGAGAAAAGTGAAGGCAAACTGGGTTAAGTGACTTGTCCAGGGTCACATAGCTAGTGAATATCTAAGGCTAGATCTGAACTCATGAAGATGAGTCTTCCTTATTCCAAGTCCTTGGTTTATGCACGGTGCCACCTAGCTGTTCACACTTTCCCTAATGGAGACTTCCTTAGGAGATCCATTGCCTTCCACTTAAAGTCCAGTCCATTAGTTAAAACAAAAAACTTTACGGTGGAAAAAGCATTGAGCTTTCTCACTGAGTTTGAAGTCACAGAACCTAAATTCTAATCCCAGCTATGTCCCTTACTACTTCTGTGACTACTGGCAAGTCGTTTAATCTCTTTGGGTATCACTTTCCTTAACTATAAAATGAGAAAGCTGGATTTAGCCCCTGAGAGCTCTTCCAACTCCACATTGATGACTCCGTGATGGTTTTTGTTCCCGTTTTTATGCCATATCTTTACTATAAATGCCAGTTCTAAGTCAACAAACATAGTAAATCAATTTTGAATGTCACTTTAGTGAACTTTTTTTTTATACAGTTGGCTTATTTATGCTAGTTAAAATTAGATGATAATTGCTAACTTTTATAAAAGGAATGACAGCCAGTTGAAGTTTGTGGCTGGTTGTTACAGATCTTCCCTCCCTAATGGAATAGATCAGATTCAACAGAGTTTGCTCTAAGTGACTCCCCAGTTGCTGCATTATAAAAATAGAGATGGATTGTACTGGAAAGTTAGTTTTGCTAGTGGATCTAATTAAGTTACTCAAAGCAACAAACCTTTTAAAAATCATGTGTTTAAAGGCAAAACTATAACTTTCTGATAAAACTTTAACTGCATTAAATTCTAGAAATAATACTGTGCTGCTGAACTCACAAAATTAACATACAGAAAATGAGAAATATACAATAGTGTTAAAAGAAACTGGCAATATCATCTTTCTTAAGCTAATCACTCAATTTGTTTTCCAGTATAGAGGAAGTAGTTGCCAATGTGTTAACAATTCTCTTGTTTTGACCTGCTTAAAACTACCTCAACACTGATTCGAGGTTCCTGGAATTTTCTTCTTCATTATACCTTATACTCCCTGGTCTTTTGGTTAGGACAGCTGACTAGCCTTTATAGGCAAATGCCTTTGTAGTTTCTTACTGACTTTGTGGATAGTATGAGATGGGATAATTTGCATTGGGCTTTAAAGAATGAAAATATATAATGTTCAAATAAAAATACATTAAGGACCTACTATATATATGGTAGTATGAGAGACGGGAGAGATTGTAGAGTGGTTTGCATTCGGAGAAATCTGTTAATACTTTAAAATTGATAAAGAGGCACACTGAAGGAGAAGGAATCTCCATATGTCTCTTATATTTCATTTTCTTTCCTGGAATGTGGTTGGAGGGAGGAAGGCATCAGGCTCAATTAGATAAGAGTTAGATTAATTGGTTTTTAAGATTTTTTCCAACTTACTGGTGCTGAGACTAGCCTGGACTGTGAAAATCTGGCTGATGTTGGGAAGTCAGAGGTTTACAATCTTTCAAATTAGTTGACATGGATATTTTACTCTGTTATCATCAGTGCACACATGGTCAACTATGCCTAAAGCTACATAGTATACCTAGTACTCTTAAGTAAAATTGTGGTTTGTCTTTCGTTAACGCCTATACCCCCACTGTGGTCCCTCCCCCTTCATTTTGTTTCATATTAGCTTACATTAAAAGTCAGGAAAAAGAAAACAGTGTAGGTTGCTTTAAGTACAGATATTGTTGTTGTTAAATAATTTTTCAGTCATGCCTGACCCCATTTGGGGTTTTCTTGGCAAAGAAATTGGAATTGTTTGCCATTTCTTTCTCCAGTTCATTTGACAGATGAGGAAACTAAGGCAAACAGGGTTAAGTGACAAGCCCAGGGTCCCACAGTTACTAAGTGTATGAGGCTCGATTGGAAGTCAGGTCTTCCTGACTACAGGCCCAGCCATCTATCTATTCACAGCTGTGTCTAGCTGCCCATTAGATATAAGTATTAGCTATAGGTGTATGGGATGTAAAGTTTATGTAAAGTACTTTCCAAAACCTAAAGCATGATACGAATGTAAGCCACTAATGTGATGGTGGAGGTGGTAGTGGTGGTGATGATGATAGTGAGGGCGATGATGGTGAAAAAGAGGAGGAAGAATGGAATAGTAGATAGAACTGTGTCTGAATAAGGAAAACCTAGATTCTAGTCCCATGGTAGCTGACATTCTGCCTCTATGATCCTGAGGCAGCTGGGTGGCTTAGTGAATAGAGTACTGCACTTGGAGTTAGGAAAATCTGAGTTCAGTTTTATCCTCAGACACTTAACTTAGTAGCTCTGAGCAAGTCATATAACTTCTCCACCTCAGTTTCCTTATCAGTAAAATGGGCATGGTAATAGTACATACTTCCTAGAGTTGTTTTGAGTCTGAAATGAGATATTTGTAAAGTCCTTTGCAAACCTTAAAGTCCTGTATCGATGCTAACTGTTATTAGTTAGCATTTAACCTTTAAGTCCCTCAGAAAATTCTCTAGGACCTTAAGTTTACTTGGAAATGAAGGTAATGTAAGAACAGAATGTATTAATAAATTTTTTAAAAAGACTAAGTTGCAGAAAAGTGGCCTATGTGGATTGATAGGAGTTTCCTTACTGGGACATTTTCCTACACTGATAAAATCTTGGGTTACTGACCCAGTATTCTAATAATGATAATAATAGCATTCTATAATATATGAATATATGAAAGAATATATAGCATATTATGCTATAGATCAAGAAAGTATACATATTATAAATATATAACACTTTGAGACTAAAAATGAATGATAATTGATACAGCAATTGTCATATCAATTGTCATACATTTTCTGGTCTCAAAATATAACAGTATATGTAATGTCTACTTTGTAATGTGCAACGTGTATATTTGTAATGTAACAATAATTATAAAAGTAGTGTGTACATTATAATGCATAGTGTATACACATGTAACGTAATTATATATCATATGTGACATTGTATGTCATTATTATTACATTTAGAGACTAGAAAATGTATGACAGTTGACATAGAGAGTATGACAATGAAAGGTTGTAGGATTTTAACAATATATTAGAAACCACAGAAAGATAATTTCCTTGCCAAAAAAGGAAGAAAAAGACTATTTTCATACTATGTGACAAAAACGTTAAAAATTTACAGAAATATTTTCTTCACAAACAGACCTCCCTTCCTTCAACTATAATAAATAAAGACTGATAATAGATAAATAATCTGGATCTATCTAATGTAACTGGTACTCGTTTACCCTCCTAAGGAGCGTATGAAATGGCAAAGATCAAAGAATGGAAGCAAAAGGCCATATGGACAGTATCCACATAAGCAACATGTCAACAAAAGCATCAAATAAATGTCTGAATCAAGTGGATTAGGTTACAGAGAGAGAGGAATTCATGACAGCATTTATTGCAGGTTCAGGTCACTGCTTCCACAGACTAAATGAAGCTCATTCTTAATGGGTCCAGACTTGGAGACTGATGACAGAGTTTGCAGTGAAGTGGTAGAATTCATGCAGCGTGTCATTGTAGCGTGTGTGTCACTGTAGTGTGCAGAAATTAAGCTCCTACTGAATATCTGTAAAACAGCGATCAAGTACCAGAGTTATACACTGGGGCAGCTGGGTGGTGCAGTGGATAGAGCGCCGGGCCTGGAGTCAGGAAGACTCCTCTTCCTGGGTTCACATCTGCCTCAGACACTTACAAGTTGTGTGACCCTGGGCAAGTCACTTAATCCTCTTTGTCTGTAAAGCAATTCTCAAGTATCAGAGTAAGAAGTCAGAAGCACATTATTCTATAAATTGACATTATTGACCCAAATCGCCTGTATACTATGGATTCACAAAGATAAGAATGCTTTTTGAAATAGATTTCGCTATCCAGAGCACTCATTATGTCTGGACTGTGTGGAGCTAAATTCTCTCAAACTGTGGAGACTCAACATAAGAAATCAGAACTATTCCCATCGTCCTGTCCACTACTGATGCTGTCTCACAGTTGCTTTCAGTGACTCTACGAAAGAAGAGCATGCATCTCAACATTTGGATTCAGTTACAAAAAAATCAATTCTTTTATCTCCCTGCACAGTAATTTGGCAAACATTAAATGTCAAAGGACAGTTTTCAGAAAGCATCCCGACTTAGGTAGGACCATTTCTAGTTGAATTCCATTGAACTAAATGAAAAAAATGAAGTAATAATTTCCCATTTATAACATTGTTGCTGTGACGCTGGCTATTATTTTGCCTAGAGTCGTGCTTTTGTGGAGCTAATTTAGTACGTTAGATGTATTAGCTGAGCAATTCTCTAATTTGTTCTAAAGATAAGTGATGAATTATTCTGATTTTAAGGACCTTTTGTGTATGTGTATATAGTATATATATGTGTATATATTGCATGTATACACATACATATATGTTGGGCAGCTAGGTGGTGCAGTGAATGCAGTGCCAAGCCTGGGGTTAGGAAGACCTGAGTTCAAATGTGACCTCAGACACTAACTAGCTGTGTGACCCTGGGCAAGTTACTTAACCTATTTGCCTCAGTTTCTTCATCTGTAAAATGAGTTGGAGAAGGAAATGGCAAACCACTTCAGTATCTTTGCCAAGAAAATCCCAAATGGGATCTGGAAGACTCAGACATGACTGAAATGACTGAACAACGATAATATATATGTGTGTGATATACGCATGCTAATCTGTATACTGCCTTTATAGTCTAATCTTGACTTGGTGGATAGAATGCTGGACTTGGAGTCTCAAGAAGACCTTAGTTCAAATCCTACCCTTAACAGTGAGTTTAACATCCCTGACCTTCACTTTCCTCATCTATAGAATGGGGATAATATCTGTAGTACCTTACAGAGTTTTTGTGAGGTTCAAGTCAGATCATGTATATAGAACACTTTGTAAAGTTGAAGACGGTACATAAATGCCAATTATTTTCAGAAATAATGCAGCATTCCAAGTCTTGTATCATAATTTACATTTTTCATTATGTAGATTTGCCAGGATGAGGATTGAATGGGGGGGGAGGAGTTGGAAGGAGGCAGGGAATAACCATTTAAAAAGTGGAATATAATTCTCCTCTTGCTTCCTGGCTTTGCACGAATACTTTGTCTGTAGGATACACAGTCATTTGCAAAGGTCAAGACTCCGGTGTAAGGATGGCAGGTTTGTTCCAGAAGCATCTTTAATTCCTGGTACTTCACTTCTCAGATAATTTGTTGGGGCTGAGGGAACACATTCTGATTTTTTTAAAAAAATCTCTCTCCCATGGGTACTACCAACTTTTCATTATGTAGATTTTTATTATATAAATTTTTGTTTCATTATACAGATTTTTGCAGCTATTAAGAACAAAATGTCTGGTTCCTTCTGTAGAAATCCAACATGCCATATCCCACCTTCATCTCTGCTCCTTCGTTCTGTCTCCTTTCCGCTCTTCATACCACCTCTGCCTTTCCGAAGCATCCCACCCCACCTAAGTTTGTCATCTCATTCCCAAATTTCCTTTCCTTCCATGCTATCTCATTTGATTTCTCGTTAGTGCTGTGAAGTTTGAGCTTCCTATTTGAAGGCCTTTATGTTTTAACAGATGAGCTTGTTAGTTCAAATGGCATTCTAGTTGGTAGTACCCATGGGAGAGAGATTTTTTTTTAAATCGGGATGTGTTCCCTCAGCTCCAACAAATTACCTGAGAAGTGAAGTACTGGGATTTAAAAATGCTTCTGGAATAAACCCATCATCCTTCCATCAGGGTCTTGACCTTTGTAAATGATTGTGTATCCTACAGACAAAGTACTTGTGCAATCCCAGGGAGCAAGAGGAGAATTGTATTGTACTTTTTAAATAGTTATTCCCTACTCCCTCCATTGCCTCCCTCCCCCCCCTCACCCTGGCAAATTCAGTGTTTACATATCAAGTTCTTGCCTTGGTGTTGCTATCACAGGTTTCAGGCCCTGATCAGGGTCATTTGTCCTCTTCCTCTCTGGGGCAGATGCTTTCTGTTCCAGCATCTACTGCCTTTACCTTGGCTCCAAACCATCACCATTTTGTCTTTCGTGTTACCAGGGTCTTTGCCAACTTCTGGTACAACCTAAGGTCCTCCTGGCTCTCGTGGCACCTTGTTGGTTCCAGATTCTGGGTACCCCAAGCCATCTCTACGATTGCTGTACTCTCTCTCCTTGCATGACTCCCAGCCTGGAAGCTCCCTTGTACAGGTGCCTTGGACCTATGGCATTGTGGGAAGAAGGTTTTGTATTCATTAGGCCATTTTTAACATTATGGGAAAGAGTTTCCCTAATCTTTTTATAGCACATACCTGATATAGGAGTAACCTGGGGTTCAGTTGGAATGACTTTGGAACATGAAGGTAGAGTTCCCTCGGTGAAACAATGCTTAACCATCTATTTAGGGATATTGGAAAGACATCAGTCCTGAAGTGAGAATTAGCCTTTTGAAGATTGACACGGAATCCCTGTTCTTAGGTCATGTTCCACAGGGGATTTGGAGTTGAAAGGAAGCTCCAAGAGTAATTTAATTTTCTTAGAAACCGACCTTATAAATGGTTTAAACAGTCATATTTTACACTGCTTCAGCATGCTAAACAATAAAAGCAACAGCAATAATAATAAATAACAAGCATTTATGTAGTGCTTTAAGGTTCGCAAAGGGATTTATACATTTATTTTATAAATTTTATATTTATTTTATCCTCCTGGGAGCATATTATATATGTATATATATAATATTATTGTTATATCTCATTTTATCCTTCTGGGAGGTAGTAGATGCATTTTTACAGTTGTAGGAAACTGAGGCAGACTGAAGCTAATTGACTTGCCCAGAGATACACAGATAGCCTAGTGTCAGAGACTGAATTTGAACTCCATTCTTCCTGAAACCAAGTTCACTGCTCTATCAACTATACCACCTGACTCCGCTATTATGTGTTCTCCAATCTCTTCCTGTACTCTCATGCCTCAATGCATTTGTACAAGGAGTTCCCTTCCTCTTCCTGACCTCTAAAACTCTGGAAGGCCCAGTTCGTGTGCTTGTGCTGCTCATTAGAACATGAGCTCCTTGGGCAAGGACAGTCTTTTCTATTTGTACCTTCAGTGCTTTGTACCTACTAAGTACTTAATACAATTTTTTGTCTATTCATATCTTATTCATTAAACAAACATTTATTAAATGTACTGTGCCGGGCATCGTGCTACATTCATAAAGCTTCCCGTTACTTGATAGCTTAAAGTGAGCTTAAATTTTTTTTATCTTAGAATAGTTGGATTTCTTTCTTACACCCATCACATTCAACCTTTTTCATGTTTGTTTCTGTATACGTGCTTCCCTATTAGATTGTAAGCTCCTTGAGGGTGGGGTTTGAATTATTTTTCATCTTTGTATCCCTGGAGTCTACCTGAGTTTATAGTGTTCAGCATTTAACAAATGTTTGAATTGAATCAACAGCTGCAGAAGAGAAATCTAGCATGTTATTGAAAAAGTTTTTTATTTTTTAAAACAGTAGCCAGTTTTAGTTAAATTAAGAAGAAAGCTCTGCAATACAATGATCTAAGACAATTCCAAAGGACTCATGATGGAAAATACTATCCACATTGAGAGAAAGAACTATGGAGTCTGAATGCAGATCAAAGCGTACTATTTTCTCTCCCTCTTTTTTTCTTTCTTGTGGTTTTTTCCTTTTCTGATTCTTCTTTCACAACATGACTAATGTGGAAATACGTTTAATATGATTTTACAGGTATAGCCTATATCAGATTGCATGCTGTATTGAGGAAAGGGTAGGGGGGAGGGGAAAGAAGGAGAAAAATGTTTGAAACTCAAAATCTTGTAAAAGTGAATGTTGAAAACCAACTTTACATTTAATTGGAAGAAGTAAAATACTATTAAATGGGGATAAAAGGAAGGGAGCTCTGAAACTCCTTCTACTTTATCACCATCCTGGACAGATCTAGATAAGTCAGAGCAGGCACTGGACCAGGAGATAGGCCAACGAGCCGAGAGTAGGCTTTGTAGAATTTGTCATTGGCTAGAGCAGCAAGTTGTTGGTCTCCCTTGGGGTGAAAGAATCCTTCTTCCTTCAGAATCTATAAGGGACACTGCAGAACTGACCCCTGGGCTGTCATCACTGGTTTATTATATTGTCTGAGGCACAGGGGTTTGATCAATGAAATTTCCTTCTGGGTGTATTGTAACCAGTATGTGTCAATTCAGCAAATGTCTATTTCAAGAGTTTCTATGCAGAGCATAGCATTAGGAGCTGGGGAAGATGGGAAGATTAATGAAAACATGATCTTTGCTTTCATGGAGTGCCAGCCTGTCTAGTAGGGTAAGCCTCCCTGGTTTCTGGATGAGTCTTGAGCCAACAGAAGGATGATACTCTTGAAAAGAAACCCAGGCCTTTATATCATAGGAGTCTCTGATGCAAGGTTTAGAGTGTAAATTTGTTAATGCTTAGACAAATTGCATGGGTAAATTTGTGAATGCATTTGCAGGACTTGTGTAACTCTATCCAGAAAGCTTTACATTTTCCTCTCCTAGCCAAGTTTGCTCAAGTGACTGGTGGAGGGGGGAGGGAAGGCAAAGTAAAACAAAACCCCCGAACACTTGGGTCATGCATAAATCTTTTTTCTTTTTGGCATTTTATTTTTTCCCAGTTACATATAAAAACCATTTTAATATTAAATTTTTTTAAGTTCCAAATTCTCTTATTGAGAAGGCAAGGAATTTGATAATAGGTTATACATGGAGTCATGCATAAATCTGAACAGAGTCTTATCCATATATGGAGCCAGTGTGGTTCCATGGAAAAAGTCTTCAGCAGGATTTGAAGTCAGAAGACCCTAGGATCAAATCTTATCTCTGCTCTTTTGCTTTCTATATGATACTGGGCAAGTAACGGTACCTCCCTAGGCATTAGTTTCCCTTTTGGTCAAATGAAGGGATCAGATTTGATGACATCTGTCTTCCTTCTTGTTGTAAATCTATGATCTATGGTTTTACCCCTTTGAAATGTTTTTCAGTAGTATTGTGTTCCTTTTGGACTCTGCAGGAAGAAAATGCCCCTTCTTTTCTTGATGGTGTTCTCTGTTGCCATGAAAATTAAGAAAAAAAGTTGGCTTTCCTTTGTCAGAACTTTTGCTTCTATGTGGTAACTGTTTGGAGTTTGACTTTTCCATGATAAATTATTGGTGTGACTATGTTTTGTGGAGTTTTCCTCTTGGTGTATTTTTAACCTTATTTGCTTTTTATAAATAAAGCCTGAAATTTCCAATAGCCGAGGTAACCTAAAGACCCCTGGGCCTTGCCGTGCCCCCTGTCACTCCATCCTTTGGACATCCATGCATTTCAATCTGCCCTGCAGCTGAACCTTCATACATGTGCCGTATTCTTCAATTAGGGTAAAAGCTCCTGGAGAGCAGGGAAAGTCTCTCACCTTTTCTGTTGCACCCCCAGCTCTCAGCACATAAGAAAGGCTCAATAAATGCTTTTCCTTTATTGACTTGAATTACTGTCATTGACCAATTTATCATTTACTTTTTAGCTGTGTGACCTTGAGCAAATCACTTAATGTTTTTTGAGCCTTTTACCTTTAAAATTAGGCTAATAATAATTGCACAGCCTGCCTTATGAGGTTGATAGATGTATATGTACATATATACACATATGTATATATTTATAATGCACATTAAAATATATAATCATATATAATACACCATTATAATACATATCATTATATGTTATATAATAGTATATGTATACTATTATCATACATGTGATAATAGTATACAATTATATATATAATAGCAATAACATATAATATATAAATATATAATAAAATAATATATAGCTTAATAGTGTATATTATGTTGTATATATAATACTGTTATATATACTAGCATATATAATATTATTAGTATACATAGTAGTATATTTACTATTTGTATATATTTGTTGTTCAGGCCATTTGAGATTTTATTGGCAGATATATTGGAGTGGTTTGCCATTTCCTTCTCCAGCTCATTTTATAGATGAAGAAACTGAAGCAGACAGGGTTAAGTGATTTGCCTAGGGCCACATAGCTAGTATGTGTCTGAGGTTGGATTTGAACTCAGGGAGATGAGTCTTCCTGACTCCAGGCTCAGCACTCTACATACTGTACCACCTAGCTGTCTGTTAGTATATATCTATATCTATATCTATATCTATATCTATATCTATATCTATATATCTATATCTATATCTATATCTATATCTATAGCCATAGCTATAGATATATATGTATATATCTGTATATATGTATACATCTATATATAATATCTATATATGTATATATAGATATGTGTATATATAGATATATGTATATATATAGATATATGTGTGTATATGTATATATGTGTATACACATATATACATATACATGCATATATAACTTTATATGATAGTATATGTAACATGTGCTATTACATATATTTATATACATTATCACATATGGTATATTATATAATTATAAGTAATATGTATATGATAATAGTATATTATATACTCATATATAGCATACACTATATGTGTACATGAATGATAATAGCTAGCATTTATTTAGTGCTTTGAGATTTGCACAGTGCTTTACAAATATGATCTCAGCTCATCCTCACAATCCTGGGAGGTAAGTGCTATTATTATCCCCATTTCACAGATAAGAAAACTGGGGCAGTCAGATTAACTTGCCTAGGGTTACACAATTAGTTAAGTGTTTGACTTTGAATTTGAACCCGGGTCCCCATCAGTGCTCTGTGCCTCTTAACCGCTTCCTGTGAATGAGTGTTGTTTCTGTTATAATTTTTACCATTATTAGGTCCCAAAGTCATTGGAATCCTTGTATAATCTCCATTGCCTTCGGTTTCCCAGGGACTTCCTGTTGCCCACTAGCTGCCCAGGATCACCAAGTCACCTGGGAGCTGTTTTCCAAGTTGAACAAAAGTTTATGTGTAGGTCATAATCAGTTACAGGCAGCTCTCAACTTAGAACGGGTTCTTGTTTTAAAAGTTTAGATGTAAGTCGGTGGTTCAGAACTTAGAATGTATTTTCCTACTGGAAATATGTCATTAATGAGGGTTAAATTCCGAGGCTGACACACAAAAGCCTATTTAATCATGATATATGTGAGATTTCACTGTTTCACTTATACCTAACTACTGTATATGATACCAGAAGGCATTTTTTCCATGGGAAAAAAATGATCCCCCCCCACCCACACTGGGGGTGAGGACTTTGTTGGGTATATGTGGAAGTTTTCTTCATGGAGGATGGTAGGATAAAGTAGATACTTCTAAAAGCAGTGACTTCTTCTCAGGCTACTTATCTGCATAAGAGAAAGAATCTAACTAGAGCAGAGATGGAGAACCTGCAGTCTCAAGGAAACGTGTGGGCCTCTAGGTCCTCAAGTGTGGCCCTTTGACTGAATCCAAACTTCATAGAACAAATCCCCTTAATCTGTAAAACTTGGACTCAGTCAAAAGGCCTCACCCAAAGACCTAGAAGGCCACATGTGGCCTCAAGGATGAAGGTTCCTCACACCTGATCTAGAGTAATTGGCTACCAAGGATTCTAAATTGAGATTTTAGAATCCTTAGTTCCTCTAAGACTCTGCTTGGGTGTTACTATCTCTGTACCCCGTCCTAGTCCTTCCTAGCTCTTGTTTTGTCATTTTTTTTTCTCAAATTACCTCTTATTAATTTTTCTGTGCTTATCCCTCAAGTAGAATCTAAGCTTCCTGAGGGCAGGGAATTTTGCATTTGTATCTAGTCTAAGGGGAATGGCCATTGAGCCCAATCCTTGTGATCTTATTAGTGATTACATGCATCCAGAGCCATCTCCAGTTGTCCTGATCTATATCTTGCCCCTGGACCCAGGTGGTTCTGGAGGAGACAGTGTTGCTGGTGACTTTGCACAGCCCTGCCTCACTTAAATCCAATTCACTTGCAAGTGATGACATCACCTTCCTGATATCATGGTCCTTTTCAAGAAGGAAGGACAAACAACAATCTGTGATCCCATGCACGGTGCTGCTGATATAATTCCCCACGTGGAAGAGGCCAAGGAGCTTGTTTCTATGATAGATGACCTATAATGGAAATTTGGAACATGGGCAGACAGTCCGTAAAGTGGTTCTGGCTTGCTAATCACATTGTGAATAATATCCTATTTGACAGGCTCTGGGGTACGTTCAGGAGGCACCAGTTATCCTCCCCTTTCTAGGTCTGATTTCCTTTCATTTGACTCATTTGTGCTGTGGGCATTCTGCTGAGAGATGAGAGACAATGATGGGAGGCAAGAGGCCTCAGATCCTTCATGTTGGGGATGACATGTGGCCCTGGGAATATGGACCTTAGTTCTTTGCTGTTTCTTCTTTTGTTTTAGATGAAAGCAATTAGAGGCTACCCCCTCAGGACCTCTGAGAGTGCAGGACATCAAGTTTTCCTGAGGATCAGGAGTCCAGTTATGAATCCATGCCAGGTTTGGCAGACAGCCCAGCGTTGATGCCTTTCGGTCCTAGCCCATGGAAAGCTGAGAAGAATACACAATCATGCTACATTTGGACATGAACTTCTTGACTAACAATGTATAGAAACTGTTAAGCTTGAGCCCACTCTCCTCAGAGACCAAGGTGGTGTAGGGGAGAGTTTGCACCTGAGAAATTGGTGGAATGTTTAATATCTTATTTACATTCCAATATTTAATATTTATATTTTTAATATTTCTGTCATTGCTATGTCTTTAAATATCCCTTTGTAAATACTAAAAGATTGGTTAACCAGAGGTGCTAGTCCCCAGTGGCTAACAGTGGGCAGGAATACCAGAATAGGGGGTTCTAGTGTGAGGCAGTCGAGATGAGATACCTTGCCTCTGAGGGCTGGAGGCAGCTTGTCTTATTCCCGGAGAGGGAGGCTGAGAGTACACAGAGTAGTTGAATTGGGGAGCAAACAGCAGCTATCGCTAGCAGAAGCAGCCTCTGCTGCTGCTGCTGGGCTTTTTGGTAAGTAGATTGAGCACAATAGTCACTGATTCATTTTGAGTTTGCTTTTTTGACTACCTTGTGGATGTTCAGTGATCAGAGTCCTCGGAAATAAAAGAGTTTAGCATTGCCTGGGCAGGTGGTATATTGTTGACAGACTTAGGAGAGAAAAGCTTGCTACACTCCTAGTTTCTCCTGGATCCTGTATCAAGGAGAATTCTGGTTCTGCTCTGTATTTTACCTCTGTGGCCTTGGACAAGTCACTTAACACCCTGGGCTTCAAGTTCCTCCCTCTGTGAAATGAAAGGGTTGGTCTAGATAGCATCAAAAATCCATTTGAGCCCTAAACTATGATACTACCCACTTAAGACTGAAAAACTAAGGCAACTGGAGTCCAGAAGATTGAAGATATAGTAAGTGAATACTTCATGTAGTTTATGAACATTTAGCTTTCCTGGCCCAAATGAATTACAACTAGGGGTACTGAAGGAACTGACAGATATAATTCCTGAACCATATAATGAAGACATTGCTGAGAGACCCAGACATGCAAATATTGCCCTGATTTTTTTTAATGTTGTAAAAGGTAGATTAGAGAAACTATTAACTGCTTAGCCTGATGGCAGTCATGCCAGAAAAATTTTAGCATGGGTTATAGAATGGATAGTTTGTGAACACTTAGAGAAATAAGATTCTTAGAACCCAGCATAAATTCACTAAGACAAGTTATGCCAAGCAGACTTTACATGATAAAGTACTCTGGGCAAGCTTGAGTGACCAAAAGAGTTTGTCCTCACTATCCACAGTGGGAAAACCAAATGGATGAAAACTATTCATTGTCTGGATTGAGATACAGTTGGATGGACAATGAATAGTGACTGGCCCATCAGTTCAGGTATCTTGGACAGTGATCTTAGAGAGTTGTTATGAGGAACAAATGAGTTAACACATATAAAGTGCTTTGCTTTTAAAGTACTATATAAATGCTAAATAATAAATTATTATTATTAGCCCTGAATTCAATAGGAGGAAAAAAAGCAAAGGTGGATTGCCTTTGGGAAATTGAAGAGTGCTTTTAATGATGCCATACATCTCCTTGAAACAAAGAACTGTTTTATAAGAAATTTTATTGCACCAATGATACTGTACCTGAGTGATGGAGTACCACCATTTCCAAAGAATTAAAGTCATGAGTCACCCAGAGGCTAATCAAAAGGTTCATGGTGGTCTTGAATAGTTTGTAAAACATTACTCAGGATTTCACAGGAGACATCACATAAAGAATGTTATTAGAGAGATTTAATGATTAGAAAAGAAGGTGGAGTAGTAGTGTATGACGAGCATAAAGGGATATCAGATGGGTAACCCATAGGTATCTAAGTAATGTCAGGAGAACTAGAGCTCATTGGTCACTAGACCCCATGGAGGATTTATGGAAAGGCATGAAAAGTGACAAGGCATCACAAAACGGTTGTGAATGTCAAGGTGGCAGGAGGTCTCTGGTGGAACACTCCAGGCATCTCTGCTTGGTCCTGTGCTGTTTAACATTTTTTTTCAATGACTTGGATAAAGGTTTAGATGCTATGCCCATCGAATTTTCAGATGACACAAAGCTGGGAGGGATAGCTAACACATTGGATGTCAATCAGGATCCAAAAGTGTCTCAATATTTAATATGATTTTTATGATGATATGATACTTAATAGAGATTTATGTAAATGTTTTCCACTTGGTTTCAAAAAGCCAAATTCACAAGCACAAGATAGGAGAACCATGGTTAAATAGGTGATCTGCAAAAGGTTTGGGAGCATTAGTAGACTGAAAGCTTATTATCAGTCACTGTGGTGTGACAGCTGATAAAACAAATTCCATCTTGGGCTACATTGAGAAAGTCAAAGCTTCCAGGAGCAAAGAGGTGATGCTCCCACTGTACTCCACCATCATCAGACCTTGCCTGGAGTATTGTCTTTCATTCCCCACACTGTGGTTTTGAGAAAGACATGAATAAACTAGAGTATGTCCAGAGGAAAAGAACCAGGATGATGAAGGGCCTTGAGTCCGTGTCATAAGAAATTTGGTTTTAGGAAGTAGGCATACTGAATGTGCGGAAGAGAAGATGAGGGAAAAGGATTGGGGTGGGGAGATGTGTTTTCTGAATTTAAGTATTTGAACAACTGTCATATGGTGGAGGGATTGGATTTGTCCTATTGGTTTCTAGTTCTAACCTCTGCAGCTAGTGCCTGGAAAATTCCAAGTGGCAAATGTAGGCTTCCTCATGGGAAAAAACAAACACAACTTCCTAGTATCAGAGTTGTGCAGAAGAGCGATGGGCAACCTGAAGAAGTGGCAGACTCCTGTTCCTTGGAGGTCTTTAAGAAGAGGCCAGATGGTCATTTGTTGGATATGTTATAGTGAGATATCTCTAATAGTACTCTGCAGGGTTAGGTCTTTGTCTCTTTTGTGTTCAAATTTTAAATTACTGGAGCATATAGGATAGTAGTCAAGACTGGTTGGAATGCCCACAGAAAATCTGGGTTCATTTCCACTCACTGTGCTTCTGCAGCTCTACCAGGTTTCATCTCCACAAATTAAGATGCCCCTCTCAGGTTAAGCTCATCCCTTCTAATCTCGTCGCCTTGCTGCTTAACCCAAACTTTGATTGACCCCACCTCCTTCAGCATCCTCTCCCGAAGATTGGACGGTGGAGCACCAAACTCCTCCCAATGCCTTTCTTTATAGAGGGCAGGAACAGGACTCTGGGCCTACTCCACTTTGCATGGGCTGCTCTGCTGTGGTTTCTCGCATTAGATTTTAAGCTCTTTGAAGTCTTGGATGTGTTTCTTTTTGTTAATTGTGTCCCTAGTGCTTAGCACAGTGGCTGACATATAGCAGGCATTTAATAAATGTTTGGGCAGCTAGATGGCTCAGTGGATAGAGCATTGGGTTCAGAGTCAGGAAATTCTAGTTCAGCCTCATGTGACCCTGGGCAAGTTATTTAACCTCTTTATGCCTTAGTCCACTGGAGAAGGAAATGGAAAACCACTCTAGTGTCTTTGCCAGGAAAACCCTATGCACAGTTTTGGAGTGCTGTGGTCTCAGGGGTGGGGAACCTGAGGCTTTGAGGCCACATGTGACCTTCTAGGTCCTTGGGAGCAGCCTTTTGACTGAGTCCCAGTTTTACCGAACACATTCTTTTATTAAGGGGATTTCTTCTGTGAAGTTTGGATTCAGTCAAAGGGCCCCACTTGAGGACCTAAAGGCCACATGTGGCTGCAAGGACACAGGTTACCCACCCCTGACAGGGTCACAAAGAGTCAGACAGGACTGAATGACTGAACAACAACAATAAATGTTTATTGGATTGGATATTGAAAATTTGGTAAGTCTCAGTATTTGGAGAAAATAATTTTAATTTCTCTGGGCCTCAGTTTCTTCATCTGTAAAATGGAGGGGTCGAATTAGATGGGCTGCCACATTCCCATCCATTTATGGGATTCCACGAGATGAAGATGGAAAAGACTTGGTTATCTGATTTGCACCTGGTAAAGAATTTGGGAGGAATAGCAAATACATACTGATGACAAAATTGAAATCCAAAAAAAAGTCAGCTAGCTGGAATGAGGTCCAGAAACTGTGACGAGATGAAATTTAGTAGGATAAATGTTACATTCTGTGACCTAGGGAGAAAAAATAGGGAAAAACAAAGAATGGCCCAAGTACAAGATACAAAAGAAATGACTTAGTAGTCATTGATGTGAAAAAACTGCAGTCTTAGAGGTTTCAGCTGACTTAGAATCAGCAGCTTCAATTTAGCTTAATTAGAGTCAACAGCTAATACAATCATGTGCTGCACCTACAGAACTCTGGTAACCAGCACCCGGGTGGTAACTCCTGCCCTGTATTTGGCATGGGTTAGACCATAGAGAAAATCACTGCATTTGCTCTTAGGTGACATAACCAAGGTAAGGTGTGCAAGTCTTGAGGATGGTGACCTGGATAATAAAGGGACTCAAAAAGTGACGGGTGAGAATAGTTTGGACCGCCTAGAGAAGAGAATAACTAGGCAGAAAGGTTGCTGCCTTCAGATATTTGAAAGACTTGTGAAAGGAGGAGCAGATTTAACCTGTGTGGCTGGCTCGAGGATGGAGAACTATGATCAGTACAAGTAGAGGCTAGGCAGATTTCAATTTACTTAGAAGTAAGGCTTTTCTAAAGGTCAGAACTGTTCTGGAATGGGATGCCTTGAAAAATAGTAGGCTTCCTGTCTTCAGAGGAGTTTGAGAGGCTGAATAATCTCTTGTCAGGGATGTTGTAGAAATTATTGGAAATAGAATTAAAAGATTAAAACTTTTTGCTTTGTAATGATCATGACTGAGCTTAATTCAGAAGAAAAGAGAAATGGATAAAAACACATCTCCCTCCCTTTGAAGAAGTGGGGGATGATGGGCAAGGAGCACTATATATACTGTTGGACTTGGTTGATAGACAAGATCTAGGATGCTTTCAATACTGCCTCTTGTGATTCTACCCCTTCACCCCCCACTCCGCCCCCCAGCCCCTTGGTTAGTTAAAGGAAGTGGTAAATGCAGGTTTACCAAGTGTTATCATGATAAAAGCTACAAATTGCTTCTTTTTTCCTCCTTATTTTTTTATTCTTATGAGGGATAACTCTTTTGGCAAGGGAGAGTGGACAGAATTAAAAGTGATATAAAAGGAGCAGGCGGGCGACACGGTGAATAGAGCACTGGCCCTGGAGTCAGTAGGACCTGAGTTCAAATGTGAACTCAGACACTTGAAGCTAGTTGTGTGACCTGGGCAAGTCACTTAACCCCAATTGCCTTCCCCTCTCCAAAAAAAAAAAAGAATAAAAAAGTGGTATATAAAAAGGAAAGATGTCAACAAACTTTTTAAAAAAAGATTCTTGCGTTGGGTAAGAATTTGAAATAGCTGTCTCTGAGGTTCCTTATCACTCGGTCTGTAATTCTAGAAATGTGACCAACTCATTCTGAAGCGTAGTGTGACAGTCAGTGGAGAACTGGGGATTGGGAAAATTCAGCAACAGCATTCACAGAAATTGGCCACTTTAGAAAATATACCAGAATGGTTGTTACTAATGTGCCGCTGACATTACCAATTAAAACCCTGAAGAATGCTTGTCAAAACCACCCAGGGAAAAATACTTGGCCATGCAGTACCCTTGACTTTTTAATTGTATTTGTTTGAGCATTCACATTCCCTTCTCATCACTCATAGAAATTAGCAAGGCTCTGTTGCATTTCTTCCTCTAGAATACATCACAAATGGTGTATTGATAATCTGATGTAGATGAGACTTTCAACAATTACTCAAATGCCTTTTTTCATTGTGAAATAGACTCTTAAAATGTAGATGGTAGCAGAATTCTTCCTTTCCTGAACTTGGACCAGAGAGACTTTGGGGAATAGTGGGAACAGATGTATTATTTATAACATCAAATACACAAATGTGGTGCTGTATGGGAAGCACCACCTGTTCTTTCTTCACTGCACAAGAAATCCTTTACATCCTTTTAGCACTAAAAATATCCCCCCCTTCTGCATTTTTCTATTGACTTTCACTAAAGGAATAAATTGGGCATTGGAACCTGGAAGGGTAATGGGGAAGGCACCATTGAACTTGGAAGGGCGATGGGGAAAGCATCATCAAAAAATAAGCTTATCCAATGACATAAGCAGGTGATAGACAAGATCTAGCTTCCAGGTTGTTAGGATACTTTAACACTACCTCTGGTGATTTCCTGCCCCCCCCCCATGGCTAATTAAAAAATGATAAATACAGGTTTACCATGTGTGATCATAATAAAAGGTGCAAGTCTTGCTAAGAAACAGAGAATAAAGAACACTTGATACCAGTGAAGAATCTGTCATAAGAGGGGCAGTGTCTTGAGCTGTTAAATGCAATTTCCTGTGGTTCTTAGAAATTTACTTTGACGCTCAGAAGACAACAGAGGGTATTGATTTAATTACCCACTTCTTCCTTTCTGGGCTTGGACTGAAAACTGTGAAAGGTGTGTTACTTTTATTTTTTTTCTAAAGTGCGGTGTAGGTTTGTAGATCAATGGAAGTCGAAGTCTTGTACTAAATTCTTAATAGGTCAGAATAATTGGTACGATACTTGAAAGGGTGGTTTGGTCAGGTGGGAAATCACTGTTGCTATCATTGGCTCTCTGGGAAACCTGTGGTGCATAATGGGATTGTCATCATGACTCTCTAATGAGGAGGAACAGTAGAAAAAGCTTTGGTTCTTGAGATCCCAAGGATATATGGGGCAAGGGACTCCAGAGATCTTCTAGACCAGTGCCTTTATTTTCCAAATGAGGAAACTGAGGCCTAGGTTAAATGGTAGAAAGCATAAGAAGTGGGGTTTAAATCCAAGCCTTTATGATTGCAGACATCAGGGTACACGCTGTACCATGTGGGCTGAATTTAATATTGGAGGACCTGAATTCAAATTCCAGCTTGGCAATTCTCTCCTTTGTGATCTTGGGTGAGGCACAGCAACTTCTTTGAACCTTAGGACCAAAGTCCCCTTTACCTGAGAGCGACGATCTATGTATTACACTTGAGCATGAATTTGTAGCATCTTACATTCCTATTACATTGTTGTTGTTTGTTTTTTTTTTTGGAGGGGAGAAGGGAAGGTAATTGGGATTAAGTGACTTGCCCAAGGTGACACAGCTAGTAAGTGTGTCAAGTGTCTGAGGCTGGGTTTGAACTCAGGTCCTCTTGACTCCAGGGCTTGTGCTCTATTCACAGTGCCACCTAGCTGTCCCATTGTTGATTTTTTTTAAACCAATCTGTTTACTCTTAATATTGTTATAGTGTGGGAGTAGATACTAAGATAAATAAAGATTTCCTTTAGGTGGCTAGGAGTCTCTTGGAAGACCTGGGTGAAAATTCTTGTAAGGCACTTACCAGCTGTATGACCTTGGGCAGGTCACTTAACCTCTTTTGTGCTTGTTGTTCAGTCCTTTCAGTTGTGTCCAACTCTTGGAGACCCCATTTGGGATTTTCTTGGCAAAGATACTGGAGTGGTATGCTATTTCCTTCTTTACCTCATTTTATGGATGAGGAAATTGAGGCAAACAGGTTTGAGTGACTTGCTCAGGGTCCCAGGACTAGTAAATGTCTGAGACCAGATTTAAACTCAGGAAGACGAGTCTTCCTGACTTTGGGCTGGGCCCTCTATTCTCCGCATCACCAGGCAGCTACTTAACCTCCATCTATAAAATGGACATAACAACAGCACCTATTTCATAGGATTGTTATGAGTCTCAAATGAAATCATATTTGAAAAATGTTTAGCGTGGTGCCTGGCACATAGTAGGTACTTAATTAATCCATCCCTCTTTTATTTTCTTTCAATAATTACTCCTAATTTTCTTTTTTTTTATTTGTTTACATTTGGGAAGGACAAAAGGAAACTACCAGAGAAACGGTTACAGGGACTTAGAGTATGATGGCATCTTGGCACAGTGCCCTATGTAGAACATGCTTAGTATTAAGAGATGTTAGGAATATAGATCTGAAGACCTGGGAAATCCAGGGAAGCTGAGAATGACCTGACCAGATCCTCAGGATATTTTTTGTTTTGGATACAGATTTGAAGTGAAAAAGGCTATTCCTGGAGGGGGAAGTAACATCCATTTCTAGTAACAGTTTTGGAATGATAACTTTTAAAATTACTTTGGGAAGTTTTTTTTTCTTGGTCATTTATGACCCAGAAAGGGATTTTGAACTGAGTTCAGAGCAATCCATGCTTTAGACCTCTCTGGAGATTGAATCCTTTCTCAGAGTTTTTATTTTTATTTTTTTTCCTCCAAAAAGTGTACTTATTAATCATAGGCCTGGGAATTTAATCATGTGCCAGTACACCCTGGAGAACTGGTCCATAAGGACCAACAGGAATGCTCCCTCAGGTTTTGCCAGCCTGCTGGGCCCAACCTATCACCTTCTGTGTTTTGATTTAAAAGAAAACAAACTCATTTTCAAGGGGGAAAAATCTTTCATGTCCTTGTCATGCCTTGGTGCTGTTCAGACAAGGATTCACATCTGGCAGCCCCTATCCTTTCAGCCAGATGCTTACAGATCTCAGGGTTTAACTAGCTTGTTTACCCTTGCTTTGATTGTTAGATTTGAGGATAGGATTTTCTGTTCTAATTTTGAGGTCACAGAAGATGTGTCCAGAGTCTCCAAAGTTAGTGAACAGAGATTGCTGTCAGCAGCAATGTCCAGAAACAGTTCTGCCTTTTGGAAGTTTGTAACTTTTTTCTTCCTTCCTTCCATCCTTCCTCCCTATCTTCAGCACTTAGCTTAGTGATTGGCACTGTGGGTGCTTGGCACTTAGTGGATGCTTCTTAAATGCTTGTTGACTTGATAACTGGTGTGAAGCAGGTAGACGTATACATTGCTTTCAGATATTGATGGAGTGCCTGTTGCTTGAATAAATTGCAAAGGCTTGGACTGGAGGGGAAAGAGGGCAAAGTAAGGATGAGGAGAAGGGACAGGATGCAAAAGCTGTTAAAAATGTGTTCTGACATTATAATCTTGGAAGGGAAAATGTAAGTGCATTATGCTTCAGTTAAATATTTTTTTTGTAGTTGGTTGTCCTTTGGTTGTATTTAGCTCTTCATGACCCCATTTTGGGTTTTCTTGGCAAGGATACTGGAGTGGTTTGCCATTTCCTTCTCCGACTCATTTGACAGATGAGGAAAGTGAGGCGAGCAGGGTGAAGTGACTTGCCTCAGTAAGAAGCTGAGGCCAGATTTAAACTCAGGAAGATGTCTTCCTTAATCCAGCCCCAGTGCTTTTTCCATCGCGCCAACTAACACCAGTAATTTGTCTACGATCACACAACTAGTTTCTGATGTTTCTTGCCTCCTACAGGATAAGGTCATCACCTGAAAACCTCATGAATCATCACTGAATATCCACTGTACCGCCTAGCTGCCCAAAGATATACAAATACCAAATGAGAACCAAGGGCCCAGAAAACGAGGAGTGATCAGCATGGGGTTAAGTCCTGTGGGAATACCTTTAAGGAGGTGTGAAAAGTTTTAGTTTCTGTCATGTGTCACCGTGGACACCATTGGATGTTTTTATGTTTACAAAGCACTTATATTGAAATCCGGCCTCAGACACTAGTTGTGTGATCTTGGGCAAGTCACTTAACCCTGTTTGCCTCAGTGTCCTCATCTATAAAATGGGGATAATACCAGCTACCTCCTAGGATTGTTGGGAGGACCAAGTGAGATATTAATTGTAAAACACTTAGTAAGTGCTTTCTATATAGATGTTAGCTGGTAGTATTACTATTTTACCTCATCTATATGGGATATCTGTTCTTCCACAGTCCTACTAAGTCCTGTCAGGTCGGTAATACACATATTATTGTCCTTGTATTATTATAGAGGAGAAAAGCGAGCCTCATGTTAGGTAACTTAAAACTCACACAATAGGAGACAAAATATGAACTCCAACTGGGGCCTCCTGAGTCCAAATTCGATGCTTACCCCACTATACCCACCTCAGCTGCTTGCCTTACTCTAGGACTGATGATTTCCTTACCCCAAATTATTAGATTTCTTGGGTTGTAAACTGTCTGCAAACCTTAGTTCACACCATGTTTTATCTGCCAGCTATTCTGTAGCTATGGTTACATTTTAAAAAAAGCTTTTAGTGTTGTCTTAAAGAAAAGCCCCCCCCCAACTTATTTTTAGAAGGACTAGTAATTGAAAGGTCAGTTTTTCCATATAATGTGTTTATGTATAATTCTTTGTGGGCCAACATTCCTAACACTGTGTAAACAGCTTGGGTAATATATTGCAGGTGTCACATTTTCCCCACTACCTGTTTGTTTATGGTGTCATAACCCTATAGTTGAGATTGAAAGTTTCTTTTATAAGGCTTGCATTATAATTCATTATTATTTTTGGACTTGCCTTTCATGATGAAAAGCCATTTTGCACCTAAGGATTTTGGGTATCAAGTATTCTCTTTTTGGTTAGGGGATAGAGGGGGGAAGTATGGCAGAGAGCAGGTAAGCTTCTGGGGAATAATTTCTTTGGGGAATAATTCAACCTTGTCTTTTGCCTTGGGAGGGCTCTTTCTTTTGGATCACTCAGTGACTCAGAAATGGTTTTGTTGCCGAGTACAGAACAGTCCGTTGTTTAGACTGCTGAAGATTCTGTGCAATGTCAGCCTGGCTGGTGATTTTTTTTTCTCTCGAAAACATACTTTTTACTTTTTAAAAAACACAGTAAAAAAAAAAAAACCAGTTTCATTGCATGTCAAAATCTTCAGGTCTTTGGAAATCATAGTTTTCTGTAAAAGGCAAGGGTAAATTTGTAACCCCCATGAGCTCTCTTTGTCTACTTTAGTGCCGTTTATAACCAACCTGGCTGAATTTTTGACCTCTTTTGTTTGTGAGCCTGGACTTGCAGCTCCCAGACCTGTGAGGGCTGGGATAACCTTCAGCTATCATAGTGAGCCTTAGAACAAATTATAGTTCTGGTGGGAGGGAGTTTCAGTCCAGGGAGCAAGAAGCATGGACCTCTGAAAAGCTCTCTGTAAAACTCACCTGCCTTTTAGAGGTGTGGAAGCATAAAAAAGATTCATACATTCAACAGGTGTTTTATTGCCTCCTTGGCTGTGTAAGGTTCCTTGGGCGATACAAAGGTATGGGAGAGGCCGTCTCTGCTCTCCAGGAGTGATCAGCTTGTGGATTATTAGTTAGTTCTAGCCAAACCAAGGGCACTGACCAGCGTTCCAGGAGCTCAGAGGAGGGGGAGAGATTGTTATCATAAGGGGAAACTTGGCAGCCAAGGTGGAAATTGATCCAAGACTCTTAAGGTAAGATTTTCATAAATCTAGGACTGGCAGCAAGAGGAAAAAAGGGGCTTAATGCTTTCCTTACATATAAACAAAAAATGTTGAACAGTGTGAGAATGTGTGGCTCACACTTCTTTTGTCTATTATACTTAATATAATAATGAGCTTCTAAATGACCTTTGCCCCCTCCTCATACATTCCCCCTAAAAGTTCTAATTAATAATCATTAAGAATAAAAATTATGAATATTTTTCCAAATCTCATTATCATTCCAATGACCTTGTGTGACATTGGGCAAAGCCTCTCAATTGTTCTAGGCCTCAGTTTCCTCATCTGTAAAGTAAGAGAGTTGAATTAGACTTTCAAGGTCCCTTCTAGTTCGGAATCTATAATCCCCTGTCTCATTATTTCTGCTTTTTTCGTGTTAATTCATGTTAACGCTGAACTTTTGACCTCTGTAATTAACAGCTATGGTATCAACTTTAACTCTTATCTCTTTAACATTGGCTTTCTCCTTTTAGAGATTACAGATAATCTGTTTAATGAATTAAGTAATACTAAAGCTGTGCTCTTATTTTACAAAGACTTTAGATTGCTGGCATGAGGTGCTAGCATGCTGGACCTTATCAGTAGGCTGCGTGGTATCTTTTCAAGTTGGGGAGCCTGAACGTTGAGGACATGGAGTTTCCAGCCTGATGTTTCTTGGTACGTTAGATTAGGTCTTGGAAAAATGTGTTGAATGGGTGCCATGTTGTAGTGCAGAAGGCAAGTCATGGAATTTTGGGGTTGGAATGAACCTTAGAGGTCACGTGGTCTAACTTCCTACCTACCCGTGCCTTCTTTATGACTTGTCTGACAAGTACTCCTCTTGCCTTTCTCCAGGACCACCATATCATTGTGAATCAGCCCATTCCATAGTTGGTCAGCTTTAAAATATTATTATTTAAAAATATTAAACCAAAATCAGCCTCCCTATCCATTCTGTCTATCCACTGATTTAAAATCTATCCTTGGAAGAGCTGTACATGGTGTCTCTTTTCTTGCCCATATGACAGTGACTTAATTCTCATGAGTATTTTCCCTCCCAAGTGTTTTCTTATCCAGGGCAATTATCAGGCTTTACATTCTCCTGCTGGGGTGTAATGGCAACCACACTGGCATACCCAGGATGGCTGCTAGTGCACGTTCTTTTATCTGCTTTACTAGGAAAGACAGCTGTTTCAAAGATCATCAATCTTCTTTAATTAAACAGAAAAAATACAGAGAAGAGAAAGAAAGACCAACAGACAGGGCTCTACTGCCTGAATCAAAGCAAAACTGCCATGTGTACTTGGCATTATGTTTCCCCTAAATCATTAAAATGTATTGACCAAGCAGTTAACACTATTAGGCCTATATCCCAAAAAGATAAAAGAGAAGAAAAGGACCCATGTGCATTAAAATATAGCAGCTTTATTATGTAATTGTAAAGAACGAGAATGGTGCCCATCAATTGAGGAGTGGCTGAATAATTTATGGTATATGAATGTAACAGAATATTACATCTTTAAATAAATGAACAGTTTCAGAGAAATCTGGGAAGACCTATATGAACTGATATAGGGTGAATTGAGAAGAACTTGAACAATTTATACAGTAACAATAGCATCTCGTGGAACTGAAAGCTTCTCTAGGTCTGGGCTTTTAGATCTCCAAGTTGGTGCTTCTTACGCTGTTTGCCATAATTGTGTGTGCGCTTATATAAATAACCATCAGAAAACCTTACCCCTTGTCAAAACTGTCTTCCATTTCCTTTAGTAAATAATCTTGAAATCACTTTAAAAAAACAAACAACTGTTTACCTCTGACAACATATGTTTAGAGGGGAAGATAGACCCTTTACCATCTTAATTATTTCTGATAAACTCTCTTGATGTATTATACTTTTTTGAAATCAGTATAATATTTGCATACAATTTAAAAAAATTAATACCGTAGGGACAGGGATTGGGCCTGTGAGTTTATTGCTATAAGGAACTATCAAATAACTCCCTCTACTAATACAGGTTTTCACCTTTTCTGTAACTTAGAGTCTTGTGAAGTTGCCTAGAGCATTGAGAAATTAGGGTCACACAGAGAGTGGATTTCAGAGGTGGGTTTAACCAAGTCTTCCTGTCTCCTGAGCTAGTTCAATATTGAATATGCCAAGCTTCCTCTATTTTAACTTCTAATTTAAATGTTTTGATTAATAAAGTACCATATTAACTTGCTTAATAGTAACAATTTTAAACTATTTTCTAGCATGGGCTATATAGACAGTGAAGTAGAGAAAGCAGGAGGTTCAAAGACAATAAATACCCTTTATTTACTAGTCATGTCTGGTTTTTTTAGTCTTTTGAGCCCCCAAATAGGAATATGGCCACCAGGTAAGGTGACTTTTGCATGAGAAAATATGGTTGATCATTTTAGATTTTGAGATTTTTTTTTTTTGAGTTCATGCTCTTGAACCCTGAGAACCAAACAGAACAGAGTGTCTCCGGTGCAGAATTGTGGCCTTAACACTTGCAGAGTAAAGACTTGAGCAGAGGAGTGCCTGAGGGTAATATGTATTTCACTTACTTGGGGCTGTCAGGTCTTATCAACCTTTCTGTAGAAATATTTTTCTCCCTGAAAACTCATAAAAATTCATGTTGTAATGTCAATGCCTACAGGAGACTGTAGAATTCTGTTAACGCTGCTTATATCCCCTTCGTCAAATAGATACATCACTCCCGCATATACATATAGGTACAAATGTGTGTATGCTTCTATGGAGTAGGCTCCTGAGTATGCCAAAGTGGTTTAGCAGAATGAAATGAAATAAGAATATTAATTTTTCTCACTGGTACAATGTGAATTAGATGTGAATCTCTCAGCCCTCTTGGCAGGCTTCCTTCTTAGAACGATGCCGTGTCTTGAATTCCTCTCCCCTGCTACATAATCTGTAGATATCTCTTTCAGGATGCCTATTGATTCTGTCACTATGAAAGTGACCTAATTTTAGTGCATTAGAAATGATGGATAAAGTTAATTAGTAGGCATAGCTCAATGTTTAAAGTGATCAAATTACTAACAGGAAGGCAGAACAGTAACAGTGGAGAGAAACCCTGGTTGGGGAAGCAGAGAGCCTGGGTTCAGCTGCTGCGTTTGATGCTTATTAGCTGTGTGTCCTTGAGCGAATTGCTTAGCCTCCTTGAGTCTCAGTTTCCTCATCTGTAAAGTGAAGGGGGGTGGATTAGATGATGTCCGAGGTTCTTTCTAACACTAGTCTTTGATGAGAGAGAGAGAGAGAGAAAGAGCGAGTACCTTCTGTGAGCTATGTGTAACTCTTAAAGGCTTCTTGCAAATTCTGCTCTGTATATGTTTGTACCTTTAAAAAAAGTATAATTTTTCCTCTTGGATTACTATACAAGCATTTGATTATTTTAAATATAGGACTTAACCTAAATTCCTTAAAACATGCATATATTTATATAATTTTTGTGTGTGTATGTGTGTAAAAAGGATTAAAAAATTAAGACACCATCACAACTATGTGGTGTGTTATTACACTGGTTTAGTACTAATACTACATCTTATCATACCCCATCAATGAATGAACAAAAAAAATTAAGCACTTACTATGTGCCAAATACTATACAAGGCACTGTGGATATGAATAGAAAAGCAAAACATTCTGCACTCTCAAGGAGTTCCCATTCTGTTAGGAGAGACAACGCATTTAGGAGGGTTTAGCTACGATTCAGATGGAAAGGCTCAGCAGTCCTTGGGGACCAGTGGCAAGGCAGATGGTAATGCATCTTAAGTGTCATTTCCGCTGATACAAACTGTATTCATTTTTGATGTTGAACCATTTGACAATGCTAAAGACTTTGATGAGAACTTTTTTTTTCTGGGTCTTCAAGTAGCTTTGACTGCTGAGGAGGTGGAGACTGCAGAAGATGTTGACAGGTTACATCTCCACAGGGCTGCTTCCTTGGACCATGGCATAGTGAGTTGACAGTGTGGGGGATCTTGAACCAGGGCCAGTGGTCTGCAGGGTGTTGAAATGTAAAACTATATAATAAAATGTGAATATAAAATGATCTACATACCCCATTTTAGAAGAAGAAATTGAACAAGCCATCAATGAACTCTCTAAGAAAAAAATCTCCAGATGGATTTACAAATGAATTTTACTAGACGTTTAAAGAACAGTTAATTCCAATACTATGTACATTATTTGGAAAAATAGGCGGAGTCCTACCACATTCCTTTTATGACACAAATGATGCTGATACCTAAGCCAGGAAGGGCCAAAACAGAGAAAGAAAATTATAGACCAATTTCTCTAATGATTATTGATGCAAAAATTTTAAATGAAATATGAGTAAAGAGATTACAGCAATTTATCACCAGGATAATGACCTGGTGGGATTTATACCAGAAATGCAAGGCTGGTTCAATATTAGGAAAACTATCAACATAATTGACCATATGGATAACAACCAACAGAAATCACATTATTATCTCAATAGATGCAGAAAAAGCTTTTGACAAAATACAGCACCCATTCTTACTAAAAACGCTAGAGAGTATAGAATAAATGAAATTTTCCTTAAAATGATAAGCAATATCTCTCTAAAATCATAAGCAAGCATTATATGTAATGGGGATAATCTAAAAGCATTCCTAGTAAGAGCAGGGGTGAAACTGGGATGTCCGTTATCACCACTATTATTCAATATTGTACTAGAAATGTTAGCTTTAGCAATAAGAGAAAAAAAAGAAATTGAAGGAATTAGGATAGGCAATAAGAAAGCAAAGCTCTCACTCTTTGTAGATGGTATGATGGTATACTTAGAGAATCCTAGAAAATCAACTAAAAAACTACTTGAAACAACAACTTTAGCAAAGTTGCAGGATATAAAATAAACTCACGTAAATCATCAGTATTTCTATATATTATCAACAAAGCCCAGCGAAGAGATAGAGAAATTCCATTTAAAATAACTGTAGACAATATAAAATATTTGGGAGTTGACCTGCCAAGACAAACCCAGGAACTACAGGAATACAGTTACAAAACACTTTTCATACAAATAAAGTCAGATCTAAATAATTCGAAAAACATCAGTTGCTCATGGGCAGGCCAAGCTAATATAATAAAAATGACAATTCTACCTAAAATAATTTACCAATCAAACTATGAAAAAATATTTTATAGATCTAGAAAAAAATAGTAATAAAATTCATCAGGAAGAACAAAAGGTCAAGAATATCGAGGGAATTAATTTTAAAAATGCAAAGGAAGGTAGCCTAGCTGTATCAGATCTCAAACTATATTACAAAGCAGCAATCATCAAAACTATTAGTTACTGTCTAAGAAATAGAGTGGTGGATCAGTTGAACAGGTTAGGTTCACAAGACACAGTAGTCAGTGACTATAGCAGGGGTGGGGAACCTGTGATCTCTAGGCCACATGTGGCCCTCTAGGTCCTCAAGTGCAGCCCTTTGACTGAATCCAAACTTCACAGAACAAATCCCCTTAATAGAAGAATTTGTTCCGTAAAACTTGGACTCAGTCAGAAGGCCACACCCAGGGACCTAGAACCCAGACTATAGTAATCTACTGTGTGATAAACCCGAAGACCCCAGCTTCTGGAATAAAAACTCACTGATGAAAAACTGCTGGGAAAACTGGAAAATAGTATGGCAGAAACTAGGCATACACCAACATCTGACACCCTGTACCAGGCGTGGGGAACCTACTGCCTCAAGGCCACATATGGCCCTCTAGGCCCTTGAGTGTGACCCTTTGAGTCCACGTTTTACAGAACAAATCCCCTTATTTAAAGAGGTTTATTCTGTGAAGTTTGGATTCAATCAAAGGGCTGCACTCAAGGACCTAGAGGGCCACATGTGGCCTCAAGGCCTCAGTTCCTCACCCCTGTCCTATACCAAGATTAGGTTGAAATGGGTACATGATTTATACATAAAGGATGATACCATAAGCAAATTAGGAGAACAAGGAATAGTTTGTCTGTTAGATCTACAGAGAAGGGAAGAATTTATAACCAAACAAGAGAGAGAGAACATTATGAAATGCAAAATGGATAATTTTGATTACATTAAATTAAAAAGGTCTTGCACAAACAAAACCAATGCAACCAAGATTAGAAGGAAAGCAGAAAGCTGGGAAACAATTTTTCCAGCTAGTGTTTCTGATAAAGGCCTCATTTCTAAAATATGTAGAGAACTGAGTCAGATTTATAAGAATAAAAGTCATTCTCCAATTCAGAAATGGTCAAAGGATATGAGCAGGATAGTTTTCAGATGAAGAAATTAAAGCTATCTATAGTCACATGAAAAAACTCTAAATCACTATTGATTAGAGAAATGCAAATTAAAACAGCTCTGAGATGCCATCTCACACCTATCAGATTGGCTAATACGACAGAAAAAGAAAATCAAAAATATTGGAGAAGACATGGGAAAACTGGAACACCAATGCAGTGTTGGTAGAGTGGTAAACTGATCCAACCATTGTGGAGAGCAATATGGAATTATGCCCAAAGGGCTATAAAACTATGCCTACCCTTTGATCCAGCAGTACCGCTACTAGGTATCCCAAAGAGATCATAAAAAAGGGAAAAGGACCCACATGTACGAAAATATTTATAGCAGCTCTTTTTGTGGTGACAAAGAATTGGAAATTGAGGGGATGCCTATCAATTGGGGAATGGCTGAACAAGTTGTGGTATATGAGTGAAATGGAATGCTATTGTTCCATAAGAAATGATGAGCGGGCAGATTTCAGAAAAACCTGGACAGATTTATATGAACTGATGCTGAGTGAAGTGAGAAGAACCAGGAGAACATTGTATATAGTAACAGCAACATTGTGCGATGATCAACTTTGATAGACTGAGCTCTTCTCAGCCCTATGGTGATCCAAGAGAATTCTAAAAGACTCGTGATGGAAAATGCTCTCCACACCTGAAGAAAGAACTGTTGAGTCTGAATGTATATTGAAGCATAATGGTTTCATTTTTTTCCTTTCTCATGGTTTTTACCTTTTGTCCTGATTCTTCTTTCACAATGTGACTGATGTGGAGATGTGTTTAACATGATTGTACCTGTAGAATCTATACCAGGTTGCTAGCTGTCTTGGGGAGGGGAGGGAGGGAGAAAAATTTGGAACTCAAGTTTACAGAATGAATGTAGAAAACTATCTTAACATGCAACTGGAAAAAATACTATTAAGGGGGAAAAATGAGCTACAGGCAATATGAATTCGATTTTTCCTGGTACCTATGTGGGAGTAAGGAGTTAAACTGTGTTTCTTTTTGTGGGTGGGGAATAAAAGGGCTCATCCATCAATTATAGATGTAAGGAAAGAGGACAGAATCTTTTAAAAATTCTTCTTAAATCATGTTTGAAAATACTTGCAAATTTTCTTTGGCAGACTGAAGGAAAAAAAAACTCTAAAACTTTTGAATAAAATTGCGTGGTTAGGAAGTTTTTAATTCCACTAAGCTGAAATCTGTCTCTTTGCAACTGCTAGCATTGCCCACTCCTGCCCTTCGACAAATAGAATTCATGTAACCCCTTCATCAGATGACAGCTTTAAAAACACTCGTCTTTCCCAACCCCTAAATCTTCTCCACATGAAACTCTCAATTACTTTAACGTATCTTCGTGTGTCAGTGTCTCGTCCTTCTCTTGAGTCTTCTGAATCTTTATCTTTAAAGACTCATTCTAGTCTCACTTCCTTGTCTACAGCCCCATTGCACTGTGATTTTCTCCTCCTTCCTTTGAGCTTAGTCAGCAAGCAGAAATGCTTCAACACCTACGGTGTGCCAGGACAGTCCCTGACTTCATGGAACTTTCACTCTTTTGAAAGAGAGACGTGCATATACAGTGTGTGTGTGTGTGTGTGTGTGTGTGTGTGTGTGTGTGACATAAACGCTCATCTAGGAGCTTGGGGGAGGGGAAGGCCAAGAAAGGCTTTAATTATGAAGTGGCTCTTGAGTTACGTCTGGAAGGAAACAAGGGTTTCTAAGAGGCACATCTGGGGAGGAAGTACATTCCTTCTAGTCCTCGTAGTATCACTTGATGCTTGTTTGCAATAAACTACCTTGTATTATGCTTCTTTCTTTCACTCTCTCATGGTCTCTCCCTTATCCCGCTCTTCATCCCTTATCTCCTAGTTATGTCCCCAAGTAAGTTGTAAGTCTCAGGTCTTATCTTTTTATCTCCTCCAGCACTTATTGGTTGACTAACACTTCATCTTTGTAGGAGTTCAGTATGTGTTTGTTGCTTAGTCAATTGAATAACCTCTCACAAAAATCTCAAAAAGGATCTCAGGGATCACCCTCTTCCAAATATACTTGCTGTTGGTGACCTGCCTGATGAGAGACCATCCAACCTTTGCTTGAAGATGTCAAGCAAAGAGAAAAGCTCTGCTTCCTAAAGCCATGTCCTCCATCTTTGGACAACTCTCATTTTTCCTTCTTCTGATTCCTTGGGTCAAGCAGAACAAATCCTCCTCTTGTAACATATCCTTCTAATATTTGAAGGCAGTTATCAGATTCTCCTTCCTTCCCAAGCGTTATTTTTTCATTTTTAATAAGTTTTAAATTTTCTAAGCATAACCTACACTTCCATATTCCTCCCTCTTCCCGTTCCCAGGGAGAACCATCCCTGATAATGAGGAAAAAAAGATGAAGAAAGATTCTGCAAAACTAACTAACATATCAAAAAAGTCTGGTGTAAGTTCTCATATCTCTGCTTTGGGAACAAGCTTGGTCATTATACTTTTGCAGCATTTGATTATGATTTGTAGTTCATCTTCCCATTTACATTATCATAGTCATTTGTTTATTATTGTTTTCTTCGTTCTGTTTAACTTCACTTATTTTTATATTGTATTTTGTTGTTGTGGTTGAGTTGTTTTGGTCATACCCAACTCTTTGTGGCCGCATTTTGGGGTTCTCTTGGCAGAAATACTGGAGTGGTTTTCCATTTCCTTCTCCAGCTCATTCTAAAGATGTGAAAACTGAGGTAAACAGGGTTAAGTGACTTGCCCAGGGTCACACAACTGTGACGGCTCTGGGGCCTGATTTCAACTCAGGAAGCTAAATCTCCCTAATTCTAGGCCCAGTGCTCTGTCCAGGGAACCATCTAGCTTCCCCTATGATGTATATATCTATTATATGCTTAGTTGTTCATATATTGTCTCTTATATTAGAGTGGGAGCTCCTTGAGCATCAAGGCTGGGTTGTTGCTGTTGTTGTTTCAATCAGCCATTCTTTGTATCCCCAGCACTGAAAGCAGCACCTGCCATATAGTAAACACTTAGTAAAATGATTTTTTACTGATAGGGGGTATCTACTTGGCTTCCAGTTATTTTACCCCACAAAGAGTGCTGTTATAAATATCCTGGTATACAGGGAACCTTTCTTTTTGTCATTGACTTCTTTGGGGTATATGCCTAGGAGTAGAATTCCCTCCCAAGTTTTTTTTTCAGGTTAAATATCCCATTTCCTGATCAGTTCTTCATATGGCGTGATCTCTCGGACTTGAACCATTTTGGTCATCCTGTGAATGTTCTTAATTTAATTTAATAAGCATTTATTAAGGACCTACTATGCTCCTGGAACAGTGATAGCAGAAGGGGATACAAAGATGAAGGGGAATAGTCCCTTTCTTCAAGGAGCTGCCATTTTATTCTCCATATTATTAGTTTCTTTAAAATGAACTGACCACAATAATCTAAACGTGTTGTGATTAGAGCAGAACACAGTGGGGTTATTACCTTCCTAGTCTTGGATACCATTACTCCCTCTAAAGTAACCTATGGTCAAATACACTTTTTTGTTTGTTCGTTTTACTATATTCACCCCACTGGCTCACATTGAGCTGATGATAGTCCTTTATAATTATCTGCCCAGTTTCAAACAAATTGTTGTCTAGCCATGCCATACTCAACTTGTGCTTGGAAAGCTAATTTTTTTCACTCCAAGTATTTTTGTGGGTTCAGTTATTTTTCAGTTGTGTCTGACTCTTCATGACCCCATTTGGAGTTTTCTTGGCAGAGATACTGGAGTGGTCTGCCGTTTTTTTCTCCAGCTCATTTTATAGATGAGGAAACTGAGGCAAATAGGGTTGCCTAGGGTCTCACAGCTAGTTAGTGGCTTAGGCCACATTTGAACTCAGAATGATGTGTCTTCCTGACTCACTTCATCTATTGCAACCCAAGTATAAGACTATATTTATCTCTAGTAACCTCTTACTGCATCCTGATTCTTCTGTCCATTGTGTTAACTTTCCTTCCTAGTTTTGTGTCATCTGTAAATCTGAAAATATATTTTCAAGCTGTAACTGATGGACCACTCATTTGGAGAAGTATTCAAGCAGTGAATAGTTGCCACTGCAGCAAAATAGTTGGTACTCTTCTTTGATGTTGGTTGTAGTAGTGTTCAAGCGTGTCTAGCTGACTTCATTACTTCTTGATGAAGAATGGCTTCATTCATTCTGCAAATGCCATCCTGTAAGACAGTGCATTCTGTTTTTAAATGTTTCTTGTATGTTTTTCCCCCACCCCCTCCACCCTACATTATTGAAGCTAGGTGAAGTTTTTTTTTACAAGATTGTGGTTGATATGTCTTACTCTTTTACCTGTCTTAGCAGAAGTCATAATTCCAGGTGTTCTGCTGCCAGTGGTCTTAGATGTGGAGGATTATGACTTCAGCTCAGGAGTAATCAGCCTGAGCAGGTGTGTTCTAAATAACAGAGGTACTGTTTTAATGCAGATGTCTGCACTAATATAGAGGAAGGAAGAGGCAGATAGGAAATGACATAGCAGTTAAGTTGGAATTGTTTCTAAATAAATTGTTTTCTGCATTCTCCATGACCCAGCAGTGTCTCCTTAATATATGAGAAACACAAAGGATTTTTTTTCTCAAAGAAAATTGAGTGTCTTAATTTCTTACTGGTAGGGGAGAGTGGTGTTTAAAGAAAATAAGGTAAGGAAATGAGGAGAGGACCTCACTGTAACAGCATTCACTTCAGCCCAGAATCAAATATATAGGGAACCTCAGACAAGAGGGCAGAAGTAACAAGTACCCAACACTCCTAGCGGTTAGACAGTGAAATGGCAAATGCCTGGAAGATGGCTTCATGAGAAAGGGTTCATAGGCTCAGTTTGTCTTAAAGGAAACATTACGTGGGGGAGATGAAGTAGCAATCATGCAGAATATGCCTGGATACTTGTATTAGTGAAGTCTTTGTGCTAGCTACAGTATTTGCTTTATCATCTTCAGTTTTTTCTGGTTCTAGATTTGGAGAAATGTAATAATACTGAAGGTGCAGCTAGGTGATACAGGAAGTGGATAGAGCACCAGGTTCAGAGTCAGAAAAACTTGAGTTCAAATATGACCTCAGACACTTATCAGCTGTGTGACTCTGGGCAGGTCACTTGACCCTGTTTGCCTCAGTTTCCTCATCTGGAGAAGATATTGGCACACCACTCTGCCAAGAAAACCCCAAATGGGGTTACAGAGAGCTGGACACTATAATCAACTATAAACAGCAATAACAATATTATTGAAAGATAGGAAAACATTTTGTGTTTTACATTTCACCCCTGCCAGTAGCTTTTAGAAAAGCATCAAGAAAGATCCCAGGCAGTTCAATACAGCACCAATGTTCTGTGCTGATCTGATCCAATGATGACTGATGTCATCTTTTCTTTAACCCTTTAACCTTCCTGTATAATTTTTAGCATCACTAGACAATGAAGTCACAAGCATTTCTCTGAAGTAAACATAACAGTATTTATTCTAAAATAACAAATACTTCATCTGTAACAAACATGTTTATATGATGCCTCTTGGCTCACAAAGGTGTTTGTGGACATCATTTCATTGCATTGTCACAGAAACGATGGGGGAGACAACAGTGCCAGTATTATTCCTATTTTTTTCTGAAGAGGAAAACTGAGATTAAGAACAGTAAAGTGACTTGCTGCAGTTCACGTAGCTAATAAGTGATGGAGCTGGTGTTTGAACCCAGGACTTTTGGCTCACATTTAACACTTTTGCAGGTTTCAGTGAATGAGAGTAAAATGTCATAGAATGATACAAAACAGATTAAATTTCTTTTATGCCCATTTGGGATTGGCTGTTGGGACTTATCGATTACATATTGGGAGCCAGCGTTTGATGATAATATTTTAGCATAGAAAATATGAGTAGCACTTGGCAGAAGAATGAAACAGAACAAAAAAATTCCACTGCAACTCAATGATTTGTCTTCTCTTTCCTAGTGGAAAGAACGGATAATGAATAGAGAATGCTGAACTTAGAAGAATGGAAAAGTATTCATTAAGCACATATTGTGTTCCAGGCTCTGTGTTAGTCCCTGGAAATATAAATACCAAAAGAGAAAGAGTCCCTGCCATCAAGCAGATTACATTCTAATAGGGGAAGAAAACATAGTTAATGTTGGTTGTTTTGATAGGGTGCCCTGCTCTCAAATTGTTAAGTTTTCAGTGTGAGCCTTTATGCTACAAATAAGGGCTTGATTTGTTATTTTGTTGGTTGTAGACTTGAGAATGTAAGGGGAAAAAACGAACAATCAGTTTAAACTTAAAAGCTACCCTGTGTGCTTTTTTTTTGAGTTGATTGTTAAGGCAACACAGAGACATTGGTTTTTGATGTAAGTGGCAACATTTTTTCTAATTGTCTTTCAATCATTTGACTTCATTCTACTATTATTTTCAGTCTCATGGGAGCGTTGGTTTACTGTCGGTGTTTTCTTTGGTTTACTCTTATCTCCAGCCTTCGATCCTTAACTGGACCTCTGTGCTAGGGCCACCCTCTGCCTTCTGCTCATTGGCCCTGATCTCCGCTTGGGTTCCTGTTCAGCCTTCTACTTCCCCAGGGTAGCCCCCTCTGAACTGTTGAGGTTTAGAGCTCTGGATCTTCAGGACCCTGATCTATGGCATCTTGGGTCGAAGCACTAGGGATCTTGGAGCCATGCCCAAGATGGCTACCTCTTCCAGTGTCAAGGTTGCTGTTGGTTTCAGACCTTTCTGGTGCTTTCTCAAGGGATCTCTCTGCTCTTGCTACTTTTAGATATTGAGCTTTACAGGCCCCATATGTCTATGAATCATTGTAGTTGGGCTGATCAGTGGATTACTTGTTTGATGGTTGCCTCCTTCTGTACTGCCAGTGGGCTTCTAGCTGGCTTTTCTAGTAGTTCTGGGGATGGAAGAAGTCATCGTAGAACCAGCTCCTACCAAACTGATTGTTAAATTTTCAGTGTGAGCAATTTCACCTCAGAAAGTGGCAAACACAAATCAGGGCTTGATTTGTTTTTTTGATTGTGGCCTTAAGAAAGTGATGGGAAAAAGTTGATAATGCATATTAGACTTTAAAGTGTATCCTACATACATTCCCCACGCCCCTCCCCCAGTTGATTGTTAAATATTTATCAGCAAAACCCTGTGGTAGTTCCTCATTGGCTTTCTCGATTGGTTTCAATTCTTAGATCTTTGCTGGGGTTAGGTATATGGGAACTGGGCGGTCTGCCTCCATCCAGGCAGCTGTTTTGATTGCAAGTTTCTTAATATTGTTAAACCTCAGTTTCCTCATCTGTAAAGTGAGGAAAATAATAACTCTAATACTATCTAACTCAGAGGGTTGTTAGGAGGCTCAGATAAGCTAATGCTGTTACTGTTGGGTTGTTTGTCATGTGTGATTCTCTGTGACCCCATTAGGGATTTTCTTGGCAAAAATATTGGAGTAGCTTGCCATTTTCTTCTCCATCTCATTTTACAGATGAGGAAACTAAGGCAAATAGGATTGAATGACTCGTCCAGGGTCACACAGCGTCTGAGGCCCGATTTGAACTCAGAAGATAAGTCTTCTTGACTTCCGACCAGGTGCTCTATCCACTATGACACCTAGCTGTCCCTAAAAAGTACAATAGAACATTTGTTGTTTTTTGGTCATTCAGCCATGCCTGCCTCTGTATTTGTCCATGGGGTTTTCTTGGCAAAGATATTTGGGTGGTTTGCTATTTACTTCTCCAGTGCATGGCCATTTTACAGATGAGGGACTGAGGCAAACAGGGTTAAGTGACTTGCCCAGAGTCACATAGCTAGCAAATATCTGAGGCTGGATTGGAACTCAGTTCTTCCTGACTCCAGGCCCGGCATTCTATCCACTTTAGCACCTAACTGCCATAAGATAATATAAGATAGCATTTTCTTATAACATAAGTAAATGCTATCTAAGGGTAAATGATTTTTATTGCCATTGCTATTGGGGGTCTTCTTTGTATCTTTTTCAGCATCTAATTTAATTATGTCTTGTGTCTACCTAGTGGATGCCTAATAAATGTTTATTGAATGAGTGAATAAATGTCAGTGGATTAAGAGAATTTGGTGGGGGCGGAGCCAAGATGGCGACTGGAAAGCAGTAACTGGCGTGAGCTCCCCACCAAGTCC
>CM053622.1:349967645-349989436 GCA_028646595.1 Phalanger gymnotis
GGGGGGGGTGGAAATGGGGAGAAAATCTGTAATTCAAACGCATGTGAAAATCAATGCTGAAAACTAAACATATTAAAAATAAATTAAAAAAAAGAAAAAAAAGAGAATTTGGTTCTCAGGTGTATGGGGAGGTTGTAGTGGAATTGTTACATAGACTGGCAATGAGGCTTTTCTTCCTTGGAGGACTTCACCATCCGCAGTATTTGCTCTGCTGGGAGGGTGTACAACTGTAAGGTGTGTTTTGTCCTTGCCTTTGTGTTTATTAATATTGTCATCTCTCCACTTTGAATTCACTCCTCGTTTCTCCTTCTTTTTATTTTACACATCTTGATTACTGCAAAATTATTTCATCTATCGGTGTAAATTTAACCTGTTTGAATTAATTTCACACAGATAGTTTTTTGCCCATCTCTATTGCGATTTATCAACACAAGACTAAACACTTGAAATAAAATGAATTCTTGCCTCCATCCCCGAAGAGGATGCCCTGGGAATAATAGGATTTTGGAAATGAAGGAATTACTGAGCATCCGAAAGGTGTGAAGTATGTGTGAAGAAAGTGGAATTAAGATGCAAGAAGTATTTCCTTGTAGTTTTGTGTTCAGTTTGTAACTTCTAATTTGCTGTGACAACTCAAAAGTCTTTTATTGCTGACTTGGGAGCAGAGCCAGTACCAGGGGCAGGCAAAGTAGACAGCTGCCTTGGGTACATGCCACACAGAGGGAAACAACAAGGGGCACTGATAATGTTACTTTTTAAAAAATGCACTTGTTTGTAATGCCAGAAATCATGCCTAGGTCTTTATTTGTGATTGTTGTTCTGTCGTTTTTTTCAGTTGTGTCCAACGATTCGTGACACCATTGGGGATTTTCTTGGCAAAGATCCAGGAGTCGTTTGCTGTTTCCTTCTCCAGCTCATTTTACAGATGAAGAACTGAGACAAATAGGGTTAAGTGACTCGCCCAGGGTCACATGGCTAATAAAATTCTGAGGCAGCATTTGAACTCGGGTCCTCCTGATTCCAGATCCATCACTCTAGGTCCATCCTAGCTGCCCAGAATGGCATCTGATTGTGATCAGACAAAGGCATATTGGAGTTCATGAATATAGAAGTCCTCTTTAAAAATTTTTTTTAAAAAAATCAATGACATATAAAGGTATATAGATGACATATGCATCAAATTGCAGATGGCACAAAGCCAGGACACAGAGCTGTTATACTGGAGTCAGGATCTGAAAAGATTTCAACAGGCTATAGCATTGGGTTGGGGATAATTGTTAAATCTTACACCTGGCTTCAGAAAAGTCAGCTTTGCAAGAACAAGATGGGGGGAAATCGTAGTTAGAAAGCAGATGTCCCAAAAGAGATCTAGGCTTGTAATAGACAAATAGCCGCCCTCTTATTTGTAATAAGTAGCATTAAAGACACAAAGCCTCCGATGGACGGTAACCTATAAATCAAGTCAGTCAACCTCGATAAGACTTTGTTTCCTCATCTGCAAAATGAGGAGAGATGGTCTCAAAGGTCCCTTGTAGATCCAGAACCATGATCCAGTCCAATGCTTGTTTGGGAGGGTTTGCATGACTTTCAAACCTTGCCTGAAGATGTGCAATGCTTTGTGTCAGCTCTGCTTGGAATTGTAACTTAGCATGATCCTGCCCCACAGAGAGTTACAAAATATTTTAATATTTGAGTTAGGTTAACTTGAGCTATGTGGTGAGGGGAGAATGTCCTAGATGTGTTGAGGGAAGAAACTTTTATAGAAAGCTGGCCAATCACTAAGAGTTTTTCCAAGTGGCTTGCTCATGGAAGGCTGAATTTCCTGGCTATTGATTTTTAGGTCTTGTAGGACAGTGCATTTAACTCATATCTAGGAATGGCTTATTTTGGGGGGACTGTATACCATGATGACATGTACCGAAGTGGAAAAATATTTGAGGCCTGTGAGCAAAACAAAATGGTACTTCGTGAGTCTGAAGGTGGAAAGATTAACTTCTTAAAAGTTTCTGATTTGCTCCCACATTCCCTCTGCACTTTGATCCCCTTTTGACATGTGTTCTGGAGTTACCCTTGGCCGTCTTAATGTTAGGGGAATATGCTTTTTACTGTAAGTGCTAGGCCTTGCAATGAATATTTATTTGCAATATTTAAATAGCTACATCATTTAATAAATATTAACATTATTTTGTAATATGAATAATCATCCCTTAATTTAGGAATTCTTAAGGGGGAGTGTGTGTCTGTGCATGTGTTTATCATAGACTTCTTTGACAGTCTGGTAAAGCCTATGGATCCCTTCTCAGAATAATGCTTTTAAATGTGTAAAATAAAATATATAAGATTACCTCCCAAAATTATATTACAGTACAGTTATCAAAAGGAAAAAAAAACCCAAAACATTAACACACCAGAAGTCCTGATAGAAGCAATGTAGTATAATGGAAAGCCTTCTGGCTTGGGAGTTAAAGGATTTTGTCCCCATTAGATTGTAGGCTCTTTGAGGTCAAGGACTGTCTTTTGTGTCTTCTTGTATCCTCAGTGCTTGGTACAGTGCCTGGTACACAGTAGGTGCTTAATACATGTTTATTGATTGATCTGGGTTCAAATCTCCATTTTACTATTTACTAACTGTGTAACAGGGCAATAGGTGGCACCGTGGATACAGTGTTGGACCTGAAGGCAGAAAGATTCATATTCTTGAGTTCAAATCTGGCCTCAGACACTTCCTAGCTGTGTGACCCTGGGCAAGTCACTTAACCCTGTTAGCCTCAGTTCCTCATCTATAAAGTGATCTGGAGAAGGAAATGGCAAATCACTTCAGTATCTTTGCCAAGAAAACCTCTAATGGGGCTATGAAGAGTCAGATACCACTGAAAACAACTGAACAAATGACTAGGAAGTTTTTCCTTGTATTATCTGACCTTGGAGTCAGGAAGACCTGAGTTGAAGTTCCCTCTCTGTAACATGCTGGCTATATGACCTTGGATAAGTGATTTAACAATTCAGTAATCCCTCTTCCCCACCACCAACCCTCAAGCAGGCAGCTCTAAAGTGATAAGTTGCAGAGCAGGTACAGATTTGTACGAACACAACTGAACAACAACTGTGTCTCTTGTCCAAGTTATATAACTTTTCTGGTCCTCAATTCCTTATCTGTGCCATGCGGAGTTAGATTAGATGATTTCTAAAGTTCTTGATATTTTTCCAAATTTACAAATCTTATGATATTTTCTTTGGCGACTTTGTATTTTCACGTGTCCGCATTTGTCGAAGTTACATATTCTTATATACCATTATTTTAAAAATAAAGACACAAGGGTCTTTAAGAAAGCTCTTAGGAAAATGTTGTGTTTTAGGTAAGACCTTCTATGCTTGTAGAAAGAATTATTATGACACCTTTAAAATGTCCTCTTCTCTCGTTACAAAGGGTCATGTTGATTCTGGGATACTAGAGTGGAAGGAGATTCTATAGGATGCCTGATTCAGCACACCAGATTATAAAGAGGCAAGAAAATAAGGGCATGTGACAGTGCCACTGACTAGGTTACACTCCCAGAAGTTTGTTAAAATGTCTAGCAGGATCAGGAAAAAGAATCCGATTGCTCTCTTTTCAGAAGATCGCCTTATGTGTACCACCTCTGTGACTCCACCTCCCCAGGGCTGGTTATCGTCTGAATTATTCTCTTCAAATTTTAGCCAAAGGTTTAGACCATTTCTTTTTAAACAGCTAAACCATTTTTACCAGGGTCCATCCACAGCTACGTTTATTTCAGTGAAAGAGCTAAGGGAAAGCTTTTGTCTCTCTTTGAATGCACAGCAGCTGGTGTCAGCTGGTTTCATCACTGTCCTTCGGTATAGCTCGTTTTTCATAAAGCACTTGGGGATATTTTCAGCATGCAAAGAATTGTCTGTTTAGTTGCACCTGGATCCTGTGAGCTGATGGTATAATAGTGTTGAGAATGTATTAACTGACATTGAAATGAAATAAAATAACTGCCTTAGAGAAGAGTTTCTTTTAGTTACCTAAATTCTGTAAAAAACAACTGAATTTGGACATGTGAGAGAATATATCAGTGATTAACATTTATGTCTGAATCCTTATATTTTTAACGACTTTGGCATTTAATTACTATTTGCCGTTCCATAAGTAGGGAAGGAAATTTTCTTCTTTTGGTTGTGCTTGTGCCATAACTCATTATCCCTGATTGTTATTGTTGAAATGGGATTAAACCAATCAATTGGAGTACTTTTATGCACTTTCTGGCCATTGAAATGCCATTTTACTTTAGTGATATTAAATTATAACCTTCTGGTCTTTTTTTCAGAGTGGGGAAGGTAGGGCAATTAGGGTTAAGTGACTTGCCAAGGTCACACAGCTAGTAAGTGTGTCAAGTGTCTGAGGCTGGATTTGAACTCGCGTCCTCCTGACTACTCACTGTGTCACCTAGCTGCCCCCGACCTTCTGGTCTTAAAGGGTTAATACATCAATATGATTTATTTGGTCTGCTAGCTACCACCATGGAACTTCTTTCCACCAATGTAGCTCACAGAGGCATTCTCAAAGGCAGAATTTGAACCCAAGTCTCCCAAACTTTAATGCCAGCCCTCAATCCCCTATGCCACTCTATATAATATTATAGACTCTACTGTAGATGGCTTCCAGTTTCCAGATAGGGTTTAAACTAATTTTTGCTACTGGATAAGTCAGTAATAGGGGCACCAAGGTGGCACAGTGGATAAAGTGCCAGGCCTGGAGTCAGGAAAATCTAAATTCAAATCCAGCCTCTGATGCATATTAGCTGCGTGCCCCTGGGCAAGTCACTTAACCCCTTTTGACTCAGTTTCCTCATCTGTAAACTCAGCTAGATAAGGAGATGGCAAATCACTCTAGTATCTTTGCCAAGAAAACCCTAAATGGGGTCATGAAGAGTCAGACACGACTAAAATGGCTGAACAATAACAGACTCTTAATGTCTCCTCCTCCTCCTCATCATCATCATCGCCACCACCATATTTTAAAGTTTGCAGAGTGCTTTATAAATTTTATCCCCACAACAACCCCAGGAGGAAGGTTATTGTTACCCTATTTTACAGATGAAGAAACTGAGGCAGAGAGGTTTAGTGACTTGCCCAGGGCCACGCAGGTAGTGTCTGAGGCAGGATTTGAATGGGGGAGTGGTCAGACAGGTAAGAACTAGCAGAAAGCAGTATCGAAGGAGAAGAATATCTAGAATAATCCACTGTGTCAGATGCCACAGAGAGATCAAGAAAAATGAGGGTTGAGGAAAGGCCAGCAGACTTAATAGTTTAGAGACGGTCACTTGGGCAGTTCCACTTGAGTGGTGGTTTAAAGTAAAAGGATTGAGAAATCAGTGGGAGGAAAGGAGGTGGAACAATAAGGTGTTGACGGCTTTTTTTTTTAAGGAGTTTGGCTGTGAATGGGAGAGAGAGAAGAGATGTGAGGTTGAGGTGGACGGCAGCCTAAAGTGAAGGATTTTTAGGGATTGGGCATGTTTGAAGGCAGTAGGGAAAGTATCTATATCTACATATATATATATATATATATATATATATTCCTTTCCTATGTATATAGAGAAATTGAATATTAGAGGGAGGGAAAGAATTGAGGGGAGTGGGTAATATGCAGGAGAAAATGGGAGAGGAAGTGGTCTGGAGAGTAGATGCAGAGGTAGGTGACCCTTTAGAGCTCTGAGCTGTCTGGTGAAATACCTGGACTCTTTTCCAAAATGCTTTTAAACGTATTATCTATATCTATATAGATATTTCAATTCTGCATTTGTACATGCCTCTAAGAATACCGCTACTACTTGAATGATCCGTAACCTTAAATACAACCTGAAGAAAAATGGCATGGCCTTGGTCTTTCAATCTACTAAAACAACACCAAAAAGGTATCTATGTCTTAACTTTTTTTTTGTGGAGTATATGGACACCTTTAGTAGTCTGATGAAAACATAGACCCTTTTCCAAAATACTTTTTTTTCCCACAATACTTTTAAAAGCATTATTTTTGTGGTTGTTCAGTCATAATGATGATGATGATGATGATGGAGGATGAGGATATTATGGGTCTGTCATTGTTCAGTCATTTTAATCGTGTATGACTCTTGATGACCCCATTTAGGGTTTTCTTGGCAAAGATACTGGAGTGGTCTGCCATTTCCTTCTCCAGCTCATTTGACAGATGAGGAAACTGAGGCAAGCAGGGTTAAATGACATGCCCAGGGTCACACAGCTAGTACGTGTCTGAGGCTGGATTTGAACTCAGGTGTTCTTGACTCCAGGCCCATTCACTATACTAGCTAGTTGCTCTGTGTGTGTGTGCGTGTGTGTTATATACACACATATACATACACATTTCAATTCTACAAATTGCAAATACCTCTAAGAATACCATTGCTACTTGAATGACCCATAATCACAAATACAACCCGAAGAAAAATGGCGTTGGGAAAGTCACAGTCAAGTCAACTATTTGGGCCTTGCACTTTAAAGCCTTGGCTAAAGTCTCTTCTGAGAGAAATCTTTTCTAGTTCTCCTTAAACTATCTATCTATCTATCTATGCACTGGATGTATGGATATCTATGTATGTGTGTGTATGTGCATATCAATATGTGTGTATGTATGAATACATGCATGCATATGTATATATTTACAAAAGAAATAAATTGTATTGAAATAGTTTCATATATATGTATGTTTTAAAAGACCCAACAAGTAAGTTCAAGAACTCAAGGTTAATAGCTCCTGATTTAGTCCAACTCCCTGTTAGGGAAGACTGTGGCCCAAAGTGTTGCAGTGACTTTGATTTGCCTAACACCATTTTTCTTGAGGTTATATTCTGAAGTTATGGGTCATTCATTCACATATTAGCGGTGCTCTTAGAAGCATTTACAAATGCAGAATTGGAATTTCAGTGGTCAAAGATGGAGACAAATGTTTTGACATCAACAACATAGCTGAATTTATGAAGCCTGGCACACAGTAGGTGCTTAGTACATGTTTATTGATTATTTTGTTTTTATATATATATGTATATATATGTGTGTATATATATGATTGTTTATTGGATTAATTAATTGAATGAGTTGTTCAGAGTAGAAAGCATCATGAGGAATCTATCAGTAACCACTAACTTTCAGGGGAAAAAAATCAACTGAAAATCAGACAGAAGAAATTTAGTTAGATGCTTTCTGTGAGAGAAAGAAAGTGAGACTCATCAGATTTTTAATTTAGGAAGAATGAATATATAATTTTATTCAGTAAATATGGTGGCATACCTTTTTGCACAGTGCTTTTATGAAAACCCTTTATAAATGTAGAATTTTAGAGCTCAGAGAGACTTTAGAGATGATCTAATGCTTTCATTTTATAACTGAAAAAAAAACAGAGGCCCAGGGAGCTAGAGCATCTTTTCAGGGTCACACTGAAGTTAGTGTCAACCCTGGCAAACTCAGGTCTCTTGGTCAGAATCTTGCGCTAATTCCTGTCCATTGTACTATTTGCTACCTGCATCACCATTCTTATAGCAGATGTTAGGGGGAAAAATACTATTACAATCAGTTCTTATACTTGTCTCTATGTAATGGTGAGGCATCAGAGTTGGGTATTAATCTTGCTCAAAGATACATAGCTGGCAAAAGCTTAGCTGTCTTTAGAAACCCCAGTCAGTAGACTTGCAGGCCAGTCTTCTCTAAAAGGCCCCACCTGGATGCCTCAGTGGCTAGTGCAGTGGCCCTCAAACTGGGAGGACCCAAGTTCAAATATGGCTCCAGATACTTGCTATCTGTAAGACTCTGGACAAGTCACTTTTAACCCCTGTTTGCCTCAGTTTCCTCATCTGTAAAATGGGGATAATAGCACCTACTTCCCAGGGTTCTTGTGAGGATTAAATGAGATAATATTTGTAAAGCATTTAATACAGTGCCTGGCACATGGTAAGCACTATCAGTATACGTGTTAGCTATGTTATTGTTATGTCAGGCTCATAATTTGGCTCATAACTTAATCATCAGTTGCCTTCCTAACTAAAAACTTGACATCAAATAATATTTGACAAACCACCTATCATAAAACAAATCTAACTGTACTTTCTCATAATAATTTAAAGTAGTAATAGTCATTTTCTGCTCCAAATACTATAAAATGGGCTTAAGTATACCGTACACATTTGGTGATCCAGGGGCCCCAGTGTATTATAAATCATATGTACATAACGTAGTGTAATGTAGTCATAAGGATTATTTGTGTTCAACCTGTGGTGGAGCCTTTCAAGCTTGTATTGGCATGATCAGCCACAGCTGGAAACACTGTACATTGACCCCCGACATCATGATGTCATTTTGGTCCTCTTTGAGCATGAAAGACATATAGCAGCAACAATAACATATAACTGTTAGTCCAAGTTCGGTTAAAAATGATCATTTTTCTGTAAAATAATGTTTTTGCTTAACCTGTTAGAAACTATAGAAGGACTTTGAGGGGATCATTTGCGTGCTAGAGCTTTCTTTAAGACAACAACAAAATTCCCCTAAAAAGTTTGAAAAGATGCCTTTTTCTGCCAGATAAATTTCCTTGGAACAAACATGCAAAAAAATCATTCCATTTGTTGGCAGAGTCATGCTCACTGGTAGAAACGCACTTTTCAAAAAAAAAACCCTAAAATTCATTACTGTTACCACTAGATGGAGAATCCAGGTACCCACAAACTTTTTGAATGAAAGGGTAAGCCCTGTTGAAACTGAAATGCAGGGTAATTTTAGGTAGTTTGACTCAAATTGAGGCATGCTGGTAACTGGCTCCCTGATATACCCGACACACTTTTAGGTTTAATCTGCACAATGAACATTTCTCCATCATTTTCTTAAATCTAAAACTATTAATAAAGCAAGCCTTTGGCAATTTCTGAGCCTGTTAATGCTCACACCGAAAATGTAACAATCGGCTCCAGTAAGAGTTGACTGCAGTATCCCTGTCTCGGATGAAGACAATTGTGAAAGAAGAAAGGTACAGGGATGGACTGTATAGTCAATTATACCTTATTGCCATTTAAGGGAAATTTGAAATCAGGAAAAGGCAGTAATACAGTCATAGATTCTTCTAGAAAGTCTTTGTATCTTGAGATTGCTAGGTAGATAGAACACTGGCCCTGGAATCAGGAGGACCTGAATTCAAATTCAGCCTCACACACTTAGTAGCTGTGTGACCCTGGGCAAGTCATTGCTTCCAAAAGAAAAGAAGGTCTTAGTATCTTAATCTCTCCTTTCTCTCTTCCCTGGCCATGCCCCCTCCCCCAAAAGAGGATCTAGTTCTGCTTTCTGAGCTTTCTTCTGCCCAATTACACCTCTGTGAATCCTGGCCTTCCCATAGGAGAGAGTTAACAACCTCTGCTCAGAGCTCAACATGTTGCCCTCTCTGACTTCTGTTTCTGACCTTTTGACCCTTCCCTGCCTCTATTCTTGGGCCCTCCCACCCATCTTGTAATAGTCAGACTCCATGCATTATTTCATTGCAGTTACAGGACCCAAGTTCAAACCCCAGCACAGTTACTTACTATCTGTGACCTCAGTCCAAGAATTTCACCTCTCCAGGCGTTAGTTTCCTCCTCTGTGAAAAGAGTGTGCTATATTTCACTGCATAATTGTCTCAAATTTTATGCTATTTTTTTTTTTGCAAAAAGTAGGGTGCGACCATTATGTGAAGCTTAAAAAAAAGTTGAGCTGGTATTACTTAAAAAACATTTATCACTAAACTGTCTTTGGTACAAGATTAGGATGCACGGAATAGTCGTGAATATACATTAAAACTGAATACTGACAATATGTGTGTGCGTATCTATATGCCACTGGTGAATACATGACTGCTCTGGTTATCTTTTAAGCAGCGGGATGAGCAACAGAATTATGTCATGCAAAGATTACATGATGAAAAGTTATGAAGCAATTTTTGGACTAAAAAAAAAGTGTGTATGTGTGGGGAAACAGGGTGCGACGATTATGTGGTGGTGATTATTATGCGGTGAAATACAGTAGCTGGTCTCTGAGGTCCCTTCTAGCATTGGAGCTGGCAACCTGGCACCCTTTCTGCCTTGGACTTATGCCTGCTCCTCCTTCTAGCCTGCCTTGGTCCCTTGGACCCTGTCGGTGTGACACTCAGAGAAGGGAGAGGGGCAGAGAATGCCCACAAACAGAAAGGAACCAGCATAAAGGGATGGATGGGATAAGATAGACAGACTCTGGGTCATTTCTGAGGTGAGTGTTCATCAGATATCATTTGTATCACACTCCGCTGTTCTTTTGGGCAGTGGATTTCAGAATGTTCTCTGCTATGGGAATGCTAATTATAGCATTAGCAACTCTTCAAATGAATTCTACCCTTTAAGTTGGTGAAGCTCTCTCTGAGTGGGACACAGCTGGCCTCTAACTACAGTGACCCAATGACTGATTGGTAGATGAAATCAAATGGACAAATGGATGAAATTAAACAGCCTGGGAGTCTAGAGAGAACAGTAAAGGCTTTAGCCTTGGTGGGGAACTATGTTGGTGTAAATGTAGAGTTCAAGAAGGAATATTTGGAGGAATATAGATAACCTGAATAATTGGGAGAGTAGGGAGGGATACTTTTTTCCCAATATTTTAAGAATTTTTAAAAAAAATTATTTTTAGTTTTCAACATTCACTTTTATAAGATTTTGAGTTCTAAATTTTTCCCTCTCCGCTCCTTCCTCCTCCCCAAGATGGCATGCAAGCTGATATAGGCTATACATGTACAATCATATTAAACATATTTCCACATTAGTCATGTGAAAGAAGAATTAACAAAAGGAAAAACCATGAGCAAGAGAAAGAGAAAATAGCATGCTTTGATCTGCATTCAGACTCCATAGTTCTTTCTCTGGAGGTGGATAGTATTTTCCATCATGAGTCTTTTGGAATTGTTTTAGATCATTGTATTGCTAAGAAGAGCTAAGTCTATCAAAGTTGGTCTTGGTACAATGTTGCTGTTACTCTGTACATTGTTCTCCTGGTTCTCCTCACTTCATTCAGCATCAGTTCATATAAATCTTTCCAGGTTTTTCTGAAATCTGTCACTTCTTATCACTTCTTATGGAACAATAGTATTCCATTACATTCATATGCTGCAACATGTCCATCCATTCCCCAATTGATGGGCACCCCCTCAATTTCCAATTCTTTTCTACCACAAAAAGAGTTGCTATAGATGTTTTTGTACATGTGGGTCCTTTTCCCTTTTTTTGCGATCTCTTTGGGATACAGACCTAGTAGTGCTATTGCTGGATCAAAAGATACGCAGGTATTTTATGCCCTTTGGGCATAGTTCCAAATTGCTCTCCAGAATGGTTGGATCAGTTCACAACTCCACCACCAATGCTTTGGTAGTGCACTTTTCCACATCTTCTCCAACATTTATCATTTTCCTGTATTGTCACATTAGCCAATCTGATAGCTGTGATGTGGTAGGAGGGATGTTTTAAATGAGAAGGAGCAAATAGCTGTGTCAACTGTAGAAAAGAGGCAGGGGTGTTGTGGACTTAGAATGAGGAGACCTGACTTCTAATCTCACCTCATGGACAGGTCAGTCATCCAGAGACTTCTCTTCTTCATCTGTAAAATGCATGTGTTAATACTTACACCATCTAGCTGCCTCAGATTTGGAAGTGCTATAAATGTGAGCTGTTAGTATTGTGACTGTCGTTATGTCATCCTCAGTTTTTTCTTGTTATCTGTATTGTTATGAGAAAGATCAAGGGAGATTAGGATCGAGGAAGGGCCAAGGGAACTTGGTATCAAGGAGTTCACGGGTGACCTTTGAAAGATAATTTTCTGAAAATTAATGAGAAGCCAAACTGTTGTCTAGTAGGGAAAAACTTCCAACTTGTGCAAACGGTAGATTTTGAGTAATGCCTTCCTTATTGAGAGTGCCCTAGCCACCTCTGGCTAATCAAGTTCACAGTCATTTAGTGAGTAAACATTTATCAAACACCTTCTATGTGCCAGGCACCGTAGCCCTGGCCCTCAAGGAATTTACCATCTAGTAAGGGAGACAACATACAAACAACTCTGTATAAACAAAAGATGTAAAAGGTTCTGTTGGAGGTAATCTCAGAGGGAAGGCTCTAAGATTTAAGGAGCTGGAACTTGGGTTGAGAATTGAAGGAAGCCAGATCACGGAGATGAGAGGCCTAGGAAAGAGCCAGATGAAAACCTTCGGAGTTGAGAGATGGAGCATTGTGTGTGAGGAGCAGCAATATAATGTACACTTATGTTTGCCCTATTTAGGGCTACCCTCCAACCATTACACGGCTCCTCCAAAAGTCCAATTTCTTTCTTGTGGGGGTTTCATTATGTGTGCGATGTTCCCATTATGTTGGGATATTGCTTGCAGTAGTTGGCTAATCAGTCATTGCTTTGCTTTAGGGACTGGGAAACCGGGGAGGTAGAGGCGCTGTGTTCTTAATCTAAATTGATTAGATTTCAGACGAGCTTTTAGACAAGAAACTTATATAAAAATGGCTTTTGTATACTCATGTGATTTTCAATTTTTTTTTCTTAGAGAAAGGATGTTTAATAATAATCCACAGATATGTCAGTTGATAACTCAAGGCTGTGTGCTCAGTGTGCGAGGTAACCTTCATTTGGGTTAGCCAGAGAGGCGGTTCCTGATGTAGCACAAAGAATGCAGCTGTGGTTTTAGAATTTGGTTTTTGCTACGTAATTACCCATATGACTTTGGGCAAGTAAAAAGGAGATATTGAATGGGAAAATCCCTAATGGTCTCTCCAGTTCTCAATCCTAACATTTGTTGAATTTTTTTTAAAAAAAGAGTACTTAACACGGTGGACTTAGATTTGTTTTTTTATATTCTGTTAATTGTTATTTTGCATGTAATTTTTTTTAAAAAGACAACAACTTAGAAAGGGATACCTTATCGAACTTCTGTTATCATTGAACCATTCTCTAGGCCGGTTTAGTAATAATGCATGTATGTCATTTATCTTTTTTTTTTTTTTTAAAGAACCCATTTAAAATTTCAGTATCAACAAGTATGCTCAGAAATCATATTCCGGTTAGGCGGCAGAAAGACTTGAAGGGGAAAGGGGGTCAGAATGTAAAACAAAAACCAAATGCATCTATCTCCCAAACCCCTTAACCCCTCAGTGGTTTGACAGAGTGAAGCCCTGTGGCTACTGTGTCATTAGTATGTGGATGATGTGTAGGCACCTTGATTTTTCTTTCTTTTGGGCAACAACTATGTTATATTCCGTTGCCGTCTTCAGCTGCTTACGAGTGTAAGTCTCTTTTCTCCTGTGGACTTTTTCCCCACCATGGGTTTGCTAGTCAAAACAAGTTTTTTACTCTGTACTCCAGTGGGTTCAATCTACCTCCAGAAAATTAAGTTGTATTCCATCTGTTTAAGTCATCATTAAGTGCAAATGCAAATGGAAAACCAATTCTGATTCTAGAATTGTTGCTGTTGTTCCTGATTCTAAGTGATTTATTAGGAAGGAAGGAAGAGCATAGCTTGATTTTTATCACATTGAAGTGACCCAAATAGCTTCGAGAAACAGAAAATGAATTTTGACCAGGAGCCGAGACATTCGTTATTTGGTATGCTAGTTACTGTAACCTAGCGTTCTTCATCTAAGTCATATTTTACATTTAGAAGTGGATTTGTTTTTTTTTAAATGACATTTGTAGTACTGGCCATATTTTTTTGGGTTGGTGTTAATTTTTTAAAGCTCTGTTTGAGGTTTCTTCCCCATTTTTCAGATTTAAAGGGGAATAATATCTGTATGTGCAGAAACACTAACAATATACTATCAAGTAAAATCCCCATAAAATATTTTGTAATTGAGGGTGAAATGATCATCAGTTCTTGATTCTTTTGTGTCTCATCTTTAGTTTAATGTGGTGTATATTTGCGTGTTATCATATTTTGACTTATTCAATAGATCCTTATTGAGCACCTTCTGTATGTAATGGTATTGCTTTGTAGGGAATATAAAGAAGAAATCCCTGCCCTCTGAGCACTTATAGTCTACTAGGAGAGATAGAATTGGTTCAGATTAATTGTAATACAAATTAGAATGTGAAATGGCAGAGACCTACATGAAAGGTGAAATGGCAGTTCAGAAGGCAAGAGAGAGATTTTGGGGAAGCTTCTAAGTTATTGGCCTCTCTTTCTCTTTGATGACTCTGTAGGAGAGAGTGAGGCTGATTTCTTAGTGCAACTCTAACTCACAAATCCAATTCATTAGCAGTCAAAACATCCCCCATCATCCACTATTTTACTCCAGTAAATGATGTCATTGGTCCTCTCCCCTCCCCCACTACCACCACCACCACCAACAATAACAACATGGGGGATAGGATGTTTGGACCTTATATAGATGGAGCAGATTTAGAAAAGGCATTTCAGCATGTAGCAAGTCCAAGTCAGAGCTGGGCGTATTAGCGCCTTGAGTATTTTTGTCTCTGTAAAAGAGCTGCTAACAAGACCAGCGTGACCACCCTTCAAACTTAAGCACACTGTTTCATTCCTTTGTCAGAGCCGTGCAGAGGAGTTGGAAAAGTTCTGTCTTGAACGTTATTTGGTATGCTTTAGAAGTGTGGTAGTAGGGATCACTCGTGCTTATGGAACCAGCGTTGGAAAACCGCCAAATGCAAAGCATTCATCCAATACCAGTCTCCCTTGATGCCATGTATGTTATCACTGCCCTCCCCAGCTCCCTTTAAGTAAGAGTTCTTAACCTTTTTTATGCTGTGGACACCTTGGGCAGTTTGATGCTGATGAATTTTTGAGACTGATGCTTTTAAAGGCAAATAGGAGTGTGTGTATGTACACACACACTCACACACATATATGTGCATATATACACATTCATATATATGCATGTGGACATACAGATATACACGTGTGTATCTGTATGTCTCTCTATCTAGCAATCTACTAAGGAAAGCAGTTATATTGGAGAAACCTCATAGAGCAGTAAATCCAAATGTATCTGAAAAGAAACTCCCTCTATAACACACACAAGAGATGGTCATCCAAGTACGTATAGAGTGATTTTCTACACACACACACGCATTTGCATCTAGTGGTATCGGCTCTAGGGCAGGGGGAGAGGGAAGAAAAAAAAGAAATTTATACGATAACTTTATTATAAATTTAAAAGGAATAGCAAGTCATACATAATAGATTTGCAGTTACATATGCAATCTTTTTTTTATCGTACTATGTTATAGAAATGCTTGTTTTATCTCATAAATTAAAAATAAAATAAACTTTAAAGTTAGGAAACAAAAAAAAGTGATAGGGAACTCATTACCTCCCATGGTATTACAAGCAGTAACTAGAGTGGTTAGAGTTTGAACCCAGATGTCCTGAATCCAGGTTCCAGTATTTCTTTCCAATGTGCCATGTGCTGTAACTCCTTCTAAGAAGGCAACTAGCTAGTTGGTGCAGTAGGGAGAAACCTGGGCTTGGAGTCAGGAAAATCTGAGTTCACATATGGCCCCAGATTTCCTAGTTGTGTGACCTTGGACAAATCACTTCATCTCTATTTGCCTTAGTTTTTCCAACTGTAAAGTGGGGACTACTACCCGGGATTGTTGTGAGGTTCATTAAATGTAATAATATTTGTAAAGCACTTAGCATATAGTGCCAGGCACATAGTAGGTGCTTAATAAATCCTTCCTTCCTTCCTTTCCTTCCCTTCTTTTCTCCTGATTAGGGAGTTCAAGAACTTGGAAAATTTGGTAGATTTCCCACGACAAATCAGGCGAATTAGATTTTTTTTTCTGTAGGCATATGCTATTTAAAACTGTCAAATGAGGCAGTAAGAAAGGGCAAGGCAATAAGTCTAACAGACCGCTTGTCAATAAAGGTTATGTACCGGCTTATTTTTTTCTTGGCTACATCATAAGGAAATAGTATGGTTCGGCTTGATAATACAGCAGACACTCACCAAGTAACAGGGGATGGCAGTCTTGAATTACTAAAAAAAATCTGAATCATAGAATATCATTCTTCAGAATACAGTTTTTGTGAATTTCAGGCACATAAAAGGATCCTCATGAAGGTCCTTCTCCGGTGTCTCATCTGGGTGATGCTTCGATTCTCGTGTCCATGGAGAAAAAGCCCCATCAGATTGGAAAGGGTTGGAATGGAGAACTATTTATCGGAACCATTTTAGCCACAAGGTGACTGATTTTTAGCTACACCAGAGCTATTTGCTAAATTGTGGAAGGATTGGAATTTGCATCAATAGAGGGAATAAATATTCACACTAAGAAACTAGATCGTCGAATATTATTGAAGAATAGTGACCCTTAGTAACCTTACTGTAGTAGGATCTGCTGTAGTCAGTGGGTAAGGCCGATTTGTGATGAGTACGCGTGGGCTTTAGTAGACAGAGGACTGAGACTCGAAGTCAGGAAGATCTGGGATCAAGACCCTCCTCTGACATTTCCCAGCTGTGTGACCTCACATCTCAGTAATACAGGCAATTCTCTACGGCTGTAAATTGTGGGGAAAGTACGGACCTGCTTTAGTAGAGGGAGTTTTTTCATCCATGATGTGTTCCCTATAGTGATTCACAGATGCACTTCTGTATCTGTTATCTATGTTAGTCAATGTATAAATAGACGACTTTTGGAGGTTTTAAAAAAGCTTTCCTGAATGGCATGAACATACTCCTTAGAATTTGGATTATATTATTTACCTTGCAAAAACAAATTGGTAGTAAGCAAAGGTGAAAGGAAGTTACTGCTTTTCCCTAATGATGTGATGATTTGCTAGTCAACTAAAAATTAATTTAAAAAAATTTAATAAAGTAAATTAAACAAAGTTGCAGGACATAAAATAAATCCATATGCAGCATAAGTGGTCCTATTCTTAATTTTTATTTGGCTCAAAATGGCTTGACTTGGATCTTAATCTACCTTATTACCCCTCTCATTATACCACCATGGGTTGCATTTGAAGTAGTGAAAGGTAAGTAGAATATAAGCTCCTTGAGGGGAGAGCCTATCTTGCCTTTAGTCTTTCTTTATGAGGCACCAAGGACAGTGCCTGATACATACTAGGTGCCTAGTAAGTATTTGTTGATTGAGATGTAGCCCAGAGGTGAGGAACCTGCAGCCTCGAGGCCACATGTGGCCCTCTAGGTCCTCAAATGCCACCCTTTGACTGAATCCAGTGTCCAGTCAAAGAACCCCACTTGAGGACCTAGAGGACCACATGTGACCTCGAGGCCACAGGCTCCCTACCCTTGAATTGTAGCTTCTCCAGCAAAAGCATAGGAAAAAAAAAAATTGCTGGGGCTTTGACTAACAACCAAGACAATAACTTATTATCCCCAGCTTTGCTTTGCCTATCAAAACAATGTTTGATAATCATTTCCTCTATGACACACAGGTATTAAATATTCCGAGCCACTCTTAAGTCAGCAATCTGGATGTGAGGATTTTATTTGATCATTAATCATTGATAAAGAATATATTATCTTTTGAAGTAAATCATTTTGAACCTTCTTAGGACTTAACATTTTTCTACAGAGGCTACTGGTTGTACATATAGTTCCAAAATAAACTTACGATAGTATCTCCTTGTTTTGCATCCCAATAATGGGTTGTTGTTTCCTGCTGAAATCTGTAATTTTTCTAATATTTGGTGTTAAAATTAATACTCTACAGCTAGTTAATTTATCTTAGCATAATCAGGGTTCAAAAATGCTACCTAAATACCATTTTCCCAGAAAGCTGAAATTACTTTGGGGAAATAGAGTTTTAATGATAGAATAGCCGTATAGACTTTATTCATTTGCTTTGAAACCAAATATTAGAAAATTATTATGCCCTTCACTTTCAACTCAAATTTAATTCACACTCCTGACTTTGCTGAACCATTCATGGATGACATCAGATGTGTCATTAGCACTTTATTAAAACATTCATCACAACATGTAGGAACAGTCCCAATAACTCCCGTACCATAGCCAAGAGCGGCTACCCTAGCTGTCAGATCAGAAGTAGACTTCATATTTTCTTTGTAATGCCTGTGCTTAAGGACTATAAATTGGAAATGTTGTGGCCACCAATGCAGTTCTAATTTAAATTGATTTTAAAATAGCCTTTAAATAACATGGCTTACTTGCCAAAATTATTGTCATTAATTTCAAATATGTAGATCTGGTTTCCATTTTCACATGGCTTATAAATTGGTCAGTATCCCCAGTGTGCTCTGTGACAGAGTGGGTCTTCTCAAACTACGTGTGAGTTTATATTCCTGCAATTAGAATTTCAACAGCTTAGGAAGAACCTAAGTATGCTCCCGCACTTTAATGTCTCCCCTCTGTCTTTTCACCTTATACATTAAATACCAGACCCAACAAATTCCTTGCCCAGTGACCTTGGTTCCTATCTTTTCTGAATTCACTTTTGTTTTTAAGGTCCATTAGAACACGATTTAAGTATTATTCTGTTTAGTGCCATATGGGTTCTTGATCTGATTTCTCTGAAATCTTAAAGCAACAGTGGGTTGAAACAGAAGTCATAAAATCAAATTATTCATATTAATTTAGTTTTTCCCCCTAAACTGAATATGCCATGACCTTAATGCAGAATACGCAAGTCAAAAAATGAAGAAGTCTTGCCCTCCAGGAGCTTACATTCTACCGGAGTATACAAATGTATGCAGACATATAAATACAAAATGTCCTCAAAGTAATTTGGGGGTGGTATCTGAATGCTAGGCTGAGAATCAAGAACACCTGAGTTCAAGTTTGACCTTAGATTTGGACTCACTGACTGTGTGGCCCTGGAGAAGTTTAATTTCTGTTTGCCTCAGTTTCCTAGGCTATAAAATAAGGATAATAACAGCATCCGCCTTGTGGGGTTATTGTGACGATCAAATGCAATGATGTTTGTAAAAAGCACTCAGCAAAATGCCTACCTAGCACATAGTAAGTGCCATACGAATGCATATTTCCTTCTTTCTTGTAGACATGTGGGACAGGCCGTGCACAAAGTGAAAGACAGAACATTGGGTATACCTGTTCGGCATGGGCAATAGCTAGAAGACCAGTTTGATTGGAATGGAAAGTGAATAAAAAAGAATACTATGAAATAAGACTAGACAGGTCCAATGGGCGCCATGTTGTAGTGGATTTTAAATGTTAGCCTGAGGATTTTGTGTTTTAATCTGGAAGCAATAAGGATCCCCTGAAGATTTTTGGAGATCAGGTAGTAATGTGGTCATTTTCTTTTTGAAGACTATGTGTTTGGCAGCTCTCTGGAAGGGTAATTGAAAAGTGGAGAAACAGAAAGCAGAGAAGTTGAGTATTTAATAGATTATTAACATTTTAAAAATTTAGAGAGTTATTTTTACACATGCCTTTGTTTACTAGATAAAACTCAAGGGTAACACCTTACTTTTTATTGTAATACATTGAAGTTGAGATGTTGGCATGAAATAATACCATATCAAAACAAAACCAAATTATGTGAGTATGTAGCATACATGATCACACATGATTACTTCAGAAATCCATTATTTCATTGGCATGGATACATCTTCCATTGATACCTAGCACAAGATGTTCATACCTTGTTGTGTGAGGTGAGTTGTAGCTTAAACATTTCATCCCATCTGAACGCAGCTCTATGGGAGCCTCAGAGTAGAGTCATAGAGTTGGTCATTAGACCCGTCCTTAAAGCATCCAGCTTGATAAAAACTACCTAGCATCAGAAGATTTGAAATGACATAGAGTCATCTCCAGGACACTTTGTTTTATAGTAAGAACATTTTAGTTCTTTTCTCTACAATGGAAAATTACAAGGTTTTGGTTAACATTTTTTTTTAAAAAGAAGGCAAATGCCAAGTTTTTGATGTGGACTTGAGGAAGGTGGGAGCCTACATTGGGATGAGTGCCTAAAGTAATTGAATTGCTCTTTTAACCCTCCCCTCTTGGCTTCCCTGGTTTCATTCAAGTTGCAGCTAAAAAACCCCACCTTCTGCAAGAAGCCTTTCCAAGTTGTCTGTGATGTTTGTGCCTTCACTCTGGTGTTATCTCTATCTTATCCTGTTTTCTCCCCCATTAGACTGCGGGTTCCTGTTGTGAGGGACTGCTTCTGCCTTTTATTGTACCCCCAGTGCATACTTAGCACAGCTTCATAAGTACTTGTTGACTCGACTATCAAAATAATTCTAAGTCTGCCAATGCAGTTACTCTGTCTTCCAATGGAAGATTGCAATCCATTGGTGCCTCATAAATGATCCTCATGAGTTGCAGTGGCCAAGGAAGAAATGATTACTCTGCACCTGGCAGAGCCTCCTGAAGCTTGCTCAGATTGCTATAGGACAGGAGATGCCCAGTTTGTAACTGGACCCATATGAATTAATAGAAATACACTGAAAACCAAGAGCCTTTTCCTGGGAAATAAGTGGTCAAAAGGATATGAACAAACCATTTCTGAAAGAATTATAAGCTATCAACAGCCATAGGAAAACATGTCCCAAACCATTAAAAGAGAAATGCAAATTAAGACAACTGTGATGTTTTGCCTTTTAGCTTGCAACTTGGCAAAGGTGACAAAAAATGGAAATTCGTGTTGGAAGGACTAGAAGACAGGTGTACTAATACTCTGGTGGAGCTGTGAAATGGCCTAACTAATCTGAGAATTGATTTGAGACTGTGTGAGAAAAGTTAGTAAATTAGTCATGTCCTTTGACCTGCTGATCTTGCTGCTGACCGTGTGTGTGTGTGTGTGTGTGTGTGTGTGTGTGTGTAGGTAGCATATATAAATATGCATACTTATACACATATACACATGCACACACACATGTACTCACTATATATACAGGCATACTCACTTGTACACACGTGCATACACTTACACACACGTGCATACTCACACTTACACACGTGCGTACTCACACACACGTGCATACTCACACTTACACACACGTGCATACTCACACTTATATACATACACCTACTCATGCTTAATATACAGATATACTGACACATTTACCTACACATACACATGCACACAAATATACACACATACCATAAAAGTCAAAGAAAGAAAGGCTCAATATATGCCACTCATAGCAATTTTTTTTGTGATAGCAAAAAACTAGTGACAAATGGGTGCCCATAAATTGGAGAATGACTAACTTGAACAAACACTATGATGTGATATCATTGTGTAGTAAGAAAGAGCCGTTCTTTGAGAAGTGGACAGTAGGATCTAGCTTCAAGTACTACCTCTGAAACACACTGCATCTGTGACCGGGCAAGTCTACTTACCTTTCAGTGGTTTATCAGCTCACATCAGATTACAGGTTGAGAACTAGCTGTATTAGTGAGGAGACTTTCTCACTAGGTGTTCCTTATACTGATGAAATCACAAGTCCAGACCAGAAACAAAATAAACAAACCAAAAAACCCCTCAAACCCAACCCCTACGACTTCAAAGAATTCAGAAAAACACAGGTTTGTTATATATTATTATTATATTATATTATACTATAACATAAATATATTATACAGAATATGTGACAGGACGTGTAACAGCAGGACAGCAGCAATATGCATGATGGCCAAAATAAAGTAAATGCTAAAAAGAAGCTATGTTCTTAGTAATTCTTTCCTTTTTTTTTCCTTTTTTTTTAAATTTATTTTTGACATGTTTGGTTTTCAGCATTGATTTTCACAGGCATTTGAATTACAAATTTTCTCCCC
>CM053622.1:349989936-350009651 GCA_028646595.1 Phalanger gymnotis
ACCCTCTTCCATTTGGACTCTGTGCAAGGCATTCTCCAAATGAAGGCAAATGTGCATCTCCCTATTTATTTCTCACTTGATATTAATAAAATATTAAGGAAAACTCTATTATGCTTTCAATGTTTCCAAGTTATTCTTCCCTGACACCCCAAATCCTATTTCAAATGCTAACTAGGCTCTTGGTAATGCTTCATGGTTACGGAAGGAGGTGATGGCTATATCTTAACAGAGAGGAGTAAGAGTAGGGATGGGTGGTATGAGCAAAAGATAGTGAAAATAATAGCAACTCATTCACATAACCTAAAATTCAAAAAATATTTATTTTTAAATTCATTTAAAAAAATTTTGAGTTGAAATTCTCTTCCCTTGAGCCCCTCCCCCACACACTTAGAAGGCAAGTGATATGATAGCCATTATATATGTGAAGTCATGCAAAACATTTTCATATTAACTACTTTGCCATATATCTCTTTTCAAAGTATTTTTTGCCTAACATTTCTAAAAAGGCAACATATATATGTATATATGTATTTGATATTTTGTTCTAAACCAGTGATTTCTTTGGTATTAGGAATTCCTAGTGTGGAAACCTCTCCTATCCAATATAGGAAAGATCTCATATATAGCAAGTAGCAGCTAAAATAAATATAGAGAGGTAGAAAGGCAGGTGAAGTGCATAAGCTGGGCCTTGAGTCGGGAAGATACATGTTCAAATCCTGCCTCAGATGCTTAAAAGGTGTTGTGACCTTGAGCAAGTCACTTAATCTCTATTTGCTTCAGTTTCCTCAGCTATAAAGTAGGGATAATGACAGCACCTACCTCTCAGGATTGTAATGAGGATCAAATGAGTTAATATTTGTGAAGTGTGTAGCATAGCACCTGTGTAGCACAGTAGGTGCTGTTTAAATGCTAGCTATTGCTGATTTTATTTTCATACAAGGTTTCCCAAAAGTCTTAGTATGGTTTTAATCTATTAAAGATTTTAATAATCTATTAATGCAGTTCACGTGCAAGTCAAGACATCATTCTCGTGGCGTCCTTTGTCCCCGCTGAGAATGGAGATGAACAACAATCTATTAATCAGTTAATAAATTTAATAAATCTAGTAATAAAGATAATCTACTAACCTTTGGCAGATTAAAATTCCACAAAGACTTTTTGGGATGCCTTCAGTTATTTATCTTTAACTTAGTCTCAGAGTTGCCTAAGAGCACTGAGAAATGAAGCGATCTGTCTGTAGTTTTAGTCCACACCTAAATTGTTTTAGGAGCCAGACTGGCACTCAAGTCTTCCTGAGTCTGAGCCTGGCACTTTTAACTATCATGATAGCCCGCTCTTGTGCAGGTATTATTTATCTTACTTTATGGCTAAGGAAGGTAGAGCTCAGTGAAGTTAAATGATTTCTCCTCTGTGGTCAAGTCAACCTAGACTGGACCAGAGGTGAGACTAGAACCCGTCTCCTAACTCCCATCTTCAGGGCTTTGTAGGGCGTTGAGTACTTTTCATTGCTTTTGGAGTGAAGACTGGGAGCTTTCCACTGTAAATTCATCTGAATTCTATAAAAACAAAATCTCCATTTTTTTCAACCCTACAACATGGATGATGCGCCAACTTCTTTGTTAGGGTGGTCTCTTGGTGACTTGAATGTCTTTCACAGAAATTTTCTATTTCTCATCATTGTGAGATGTGGCCTTGGTTAAAAACTTAAATCCTGTTCTGTTCAATCCCACATTTAACCCGCTTCCACTCATCCTTCAGTAGCCGAAATGATTGCGCCAGCTATGTTAACTCCATTTGTCAGGCTCAAATAAGCTTGTGTGGTTTTCACATCAGTCACAGAGTATCTGGAGTCTTTTGTAATTGGGGAGGAAGGAGGATTGGGGAATATTGATGAGAAGAAAATGCAGGTGAAATTCCTGATTCCCTTAAAGAAACAGAGATAACCTCCCTTGATTAGGTTCACTGCTTGTTCCACCTGAGTGAGAAACAATTTGGAAGGGGCTTGCTTTATTGACTAAACGAGCAGTTCTGAGCTAGCCGCCACTGACATGAGTTTCTAAAGTGAGCATGCTTCTATTTCTGAAGTGCTTTATAATATTAAACCTAATGATTTTTGTGATCACAAAGTGGTACATTTTCTTTTTCTCTAGCCTCTGAAAGCTTTCGTATACCTGGGCCTGGACTCTTGGGCACTTAATACATTGTGCGCTCAAATATCAGGGGTATCAGGTTCACCTTTACTACTCAGAATTGTTCTTTGACAGTCCCATATGTCTTACTTTGATTTTCTATATTAAATCTTACATTGGTAACTATGGAGTAGATAACTATATCTGTGAGAGATTTAGTTGGGGAAATAAGTACATCTAAATAGAAGAGATTTTTGTTTGGTGGGTTCAGAAATTATTTCCAGTTTTCAGATTCAAGTTGATTAAGGAAAAAAAGGAAAAAAATACCTTCTAGCAATGACCCACATCTGTTCACAAGTTCATTGTTATTGGGGTATTTGTATGCTTGGCCCAAATCAATAGCCTATCTAGTTTATAGAATGACAAGCATAGATAAAAATTATCTTTGTTTCAGCAGAGGACAACTCTCTTATCACCAAGGAGAATACCTTCACAGCCTCCAGTGGGTTAGAAATCGAGAAACCCATCAGGATTTGGACAGGGCCTAGAGACATAATCCCCTTGAAATTCTAATTGTCCATCCATAAAATAAAGATAACATATTGCTCTGCTGCTACTTTTTAATAGAGAAGGAATTGGAATTACATATTCTGTGATAATGAAAACTGGTATTACCCATTTCTTGGTTTACCAATGACTTTATGTTGTTATTGTTGAGGGAGGGACATTTTTTTTACCCTAGGATAAAAGAGATATTTTCAGTATTGTCCTCCATCACAAATTGATAGGAATGCATTTGGAATTTTAAAATATGGTTTTGAACACATCTCTGATAGGAGTATTTCCAGAAAGGGAAGTTTCTATTCCTATAAAGCTTCATTCCTTCAAAGGCTCGGTTTCTCTAATTTCTGTATGTGTTAAGTGTCTGTCTTCCAAGGCGAAGAAAGGCAGTGAGATGGGTTTGGTGAGTGATTATCATTCAGCATTGGTTAACATATGCATTTTAGCGGCTAACTTTTTTGCCATAGTTTCTGCAGTATAGAGACAGATGGCCCGAGAAGGTTAAAAAAAGGGGAAAAACATCTACCCACATAGAAGAGAGCAAGGGGAAAGATAAATTAGGAGAGGATAGAAGAGGAGTTGAAAATTTACCTTCCCAGAGCCCTCTGTGGTACTATGGTATAAGGAAGGGGTAATTAATTTATATTAAAAAGAACTTATTCAATGAGAATTCAGTGTGCATAAAATCTTTCATTAAGTAGTTTAATGATCATGTCATAGATAATAGCTTTTTATAGTTGGAAAGGAATTTATAGATCATCCAGATTAGCTCCCTTATTTTACAGCTAAAGAAACTGAGGCCCAGAGAAGGGGAAGGGGCTTGTCTAAAGGTACAGAAATAGTACCTAAGCTGGGCCTAGAATGTGGTCTTTTTAACTTGGAATTCAGAGCTAAAATCACTTTACAGTTACCAGAACTGTCTTTTTCCAGATGTAGGAATTACAGTGGTTCTCTTATGAAATTTCTAATGGATACACTTCAGAGTTAGCTCCTTCCCTGTAGTGAACAGGTCGAAGGGACAATAAGGAGCCTTCATCACTTATGTGTTGGGAGGTGAGAGAAGGGGTTGGTGAATTTTTGTTGCTTGTCTGCATTATGGTTGTACCATCAGTAGTGAGTGAAGTATCTTTGAGCTAGCTGTAAGCATGCCTTTTTATTTTTAGAGCTAAAAGGTTCAGATTGGCTTGCTCAGCATGTTTGTAACCTACTTTTAAATATTGGTTTAGCTGTGTATTGTAGAAAACTATATTTTTCTAGATGGTTAAATCAATATTGAATTAAATCTAAGCATGTGGAAAGGTGACTTAGTTTAGGAACGAGATTATTTCCCCATTGTCAAGGTAGTTATTGGCATATACCCAGAAGAAACAAAATAAGTAACTTTATTCAACTTAGATGTAAATGTTGCACCTGGCAACTTGTCCATCATTCCGATGCTGTATTTTCTGATGCCGTATGCTAAGTGATGAGCAAAATGAGAACAATCTTCATTTGTAAAATATAGTTTAAAGGTATATGGTCTGCACATTACATACGAAGCTTGGGCAATTTGGCTGAAGTTTTTGTGGTAGTGTTTTTCATTATTCTGTGACTTCTGGTAGTTTTGAAGTTATGTGTGAAGTATAGCTTCTTGACTCTTCACAACCAAAAAGACAAGGAAACGTATAGATTAAAGTTTCATCCTTAGACTAGTTGGAGACGAGATGCCATTCCCCATTCTAACAAACAGAGATTAATTGGAAGAATTTCAGTGTGTGTTAACACCTCATTCAATTAAATTCAATAAAGAATGATGAAATGCCTCATATATGCTAAACACAGAAATAAAAAAGATTCCCCCCAAAAGAATATAACTTTGAAGAGGAGCAGGGGAGCCCAAGATATAAAGGGGAGCAGAGAAAGCATTCATATGCAAGGACTGAGATGCTGCAATTTGGAATTTGTGACGGTTTTATCAGGGAATTGTCTGAAGTTTTACTTTTGCTTAGTGATCACTTTTCTCACAAAGAGGGCACATTTATGGTTTAAAAGTGAATTTAATGATTACTTCTGTTCTTCAATTTCTATATATAGAGTGGAACAAAATAAGATTTCATGTGAAACTATGAATCTTTACTATAATAGCTAAATAAATAAATAGCTGGTTTATATATATATGTACATATCTTATTTATCTAATTAACTTGTTCATATATGTTTGTATATATGTGTCTATATTATGTATTTATATACATATATCTATATATATATATTACACGCATACACACAAATACATCTGTTTCAACATGTAATTTTCAAAGGTGTCTTATTTGTGTTTCCTTGTGATCTTTTGTTCTCTTCTGTGCATTTAAAAAGTGCTTCATTGACACATTTTTGGCAATGATATGTACTAGATCCCCTTCCTTTCAATTTCCCTGCCATGAAATAAAGAAAAATACAATCCTTATAACAAGCATATTTAAGTAAAACAAGTCCGCCTATTTTCTGTGTCCAAAAATGTATGTATGTCTCATTCTGTACCTTAGGTCCATCACCCATCTTTCATAAGGTGGGTACTGTGCTTTATCATCATTTCTTTGGTGTGGTCTTTGTTTGTCACTGTATTTATAAGAATTCTTAAGGAAACTGATGTGGAAGTTATCCCTGAGTCAGCTAACTGTGCACAAGCAGACCATCACCTTGCCAGAGTTAAGTTCAGAAATAAATAGGAAGAAAAGGGACAAATGAGAAAAAAAGATGACACATTTGATAATGAAGATGTAACCCTGAATTTAATTCAGACATGCTCCTGAAAATTAAGTAGAAAATTGATAGCAGAAATGACATTGACCCTGACTCCAATAATTTCATCCATAAGTTAAGCCAGTATAGTTTCAACAAGGAGATTAAAAGAGCCAAGAAAATGCATTAGTCAACCAGTACTTGAATTAATTGCCAAAATGTTGAGAGATGGCTGCCAAAGGCAAAAACAGGCTAGGATACAAACTCGTTTGTAAAATCTTACCAAAAAAGATAATGGACAATTGTGAGCAATGCTATTTTTTCAAGTAGAGAAAGATGGTGGAGGGCAAAATCAGTCTAAAGAAAGCTTGGTGATATATCCAATTAAGGAAAGTCATCCTAAGAGTGATAAAGGATTGAAGCGGAAAAAGAACTACTAACAGAAGAAAAATAGAAAACATTCCAAAAATTAAGACATTAATTTTTTTTCTTCATCAGAGAGAGTGGAATCACTACATTCAGGCCCTAAAATCTCATTCTTGGAGGTACTTACAGAGAGCATTAAAGAGAACAAAGACGGGAAAGTTAACAGGACTGGAGCAATTGGACTGGAGGTGATAGAATTTTGTGGACCTTGAGAGATTGATTTATAAGGTATCTAAAGGGTAGAAAGTACTTAAGGGCATAGAAAAAAGCTTGGATTTTCTGTTCCTCCCAAACCTACTAAGCTCTGTGATTATTTCCCCATATACACAAAATGTTTGAGGGCCATCTATAAACATGTTGAGAGACTCCTCAATTAGTTAGTAGGGAACAGTTGTTTTTAGTTGTCTCTAAGCTCTTCATGACCCCATTTGAGGTTTTCTTGGTAAAGCTATTAGAGTATTTTGCCATTTCCTTTTCCAGCTTATTTTACAATTGAGGAAACTGAGGCAAACAGGGTTAAGTGACTTACCCAAGGCCAGATTTGAATTCAGAAAGATGAGTCTTCCTGACTCCAGGCCTGGCACTCTATCCACTGAGCCACCTAGTTGCCCGTTTACCATCTCACAAGTGGGTAAAAGGTGTAAAGAATACACATTGTACTTATTGTTAGCAGATAATGGAAAAAAATTGAGTAGAACAAAATGCCATCTTATAGGCTCTTTAATGTTTCCCATGGATACATGAAACTCATTTAAAATTACTTGGAAGACCTAATAACAGAAATAACCCTATTCAGTGTTCTCTTCTAATAATCATGTGAGGCATAAAACAAGGAAATAGATGCATGCTTGCTAAAATTATTTGCTGTGATGGAAGAGATACAGCACAGAATCCTAGACAAGGAGGGCCTCTCTGTGAATGGAAAGGTCCTTCGAGCCATTCCTCTTTACAGATGATGTTTGTACTGCTTGCATCAAGCCCCATAACAGTGCAGAGCCTTCTGGAAGAGATCTGTAATCACTCTTAAGGACTTTGGTCTGTTTATCCACATGGGAAACACCAAGTGGATGAAAATTGCGTTTTACCGGGGCTTCAACATGCTTTGGATGGAATACTATAGAGCTTGTCCAAAAGCATGTGTGTCTTAGGCAGACAATACCAATGGATAGTAAGTTGGGCTTAGGGTTGAAGAGGAGGAAAGCAAGCTGTGTTGTTTTTGGGAATTAGAAACATTGTATTTACTAGTTTTGCTGTATGTCAGTGCTACTCCTCGTGAACAAAAAAGGATGAGTATCACAGAGAGGAGAATGGAAATGCACAAGTTTGTCTCTACTCTTGTCCATTGTCCACTTATCTGTTGGTGATCGCCTTAAAGTATGAATCTGACCATGTCACCCTTCCCCTTACCCATTATCAAACTCCAGAGATTCCCTGTCACCTCCAGGATCATATATAAAATTCTCTGTTTAGAATTCAAAGCCCCGCCTAACCTGTGCTCCTGTCCCTTTCCAATCTTCTTACAACTACCCACAGCATCCATAGGCTACAACCCAACTGGTCTCCTTGCTATTCCTCCAACAGCTAATGTTTTTGCTGGCTCTTTGCCCTTGCCTAGAATGCTCTTCAGCTTTCGATTGTTACCATTTCAGTCATTTTGGTCATGTCCGACTCTATGACTCTGTCTGGGGTTTTCTTGGCCAAGATACTGGAGTGACCCAACTCACTATCCATCAATATTGTCCTTCTCTAGATAATTTTACAGATAAGGAAACTGAGGCAATCAGGGTTAAGGGTCAACTTGTTGCAGGGTCACACAACTGGTGTCTGAGACTAGATATTTATTAGCAATTGTTTCATAGATAACACACAGGAGGCACTGGAGGTTTCAGACTGTAGCCTCTAACAGGTTCACTCTAGATCTGGTCAGACAGGAAGGACAGCTTTGGAGGGGTTAATGATCTTATTTTATTGTAGTCTATCTATTTTTCTCAGAAAGGTTGCTGATAATGGGAGAACCAGCTCCTACAGCATTCTCTAACAACCCTTCTCACAGGGGCTGGCAAGAAGGGAGGACAACTCCCCCTACGTCTGGATGGGGTCAATTGAGACAGACTCAGCTTGTGCACTCCCCTGAATCCCCTCAAGTCTCAATGGTGGCCAGTTGAGGCAGGTACATGCATTCCTCTATGCATTACCTGTGGTTTCCCCACTCACTGACCACTGCCCACTTGCTTTATAGGGCAACAGACAAGGCATCTTGCCCACATTAAGCTCACAGGTTAACTTCAGCAATATTGTCATTTTGTGCAAGCATAGTAAATATCAATTATGTCACCCCCATATCTCACAGTGCAGCCTCAGTAGGACTATGTGTCACTATGATTCTAGGAATTACTATCTAGGATCATTGAGGTTGTTCTGGAAGTTATTTTCTAACACCTGGAAACTAGACATTGCCATGGCCATGGATCCTGAGAAATCGAACTCTAGAAAGGATAACAAAATCCTCCTTACTTACAGCAACATGACCCTGAGCTAGTCATTTCTTAATGACCCCAGGGAACTCTCTAAGGCTGTTTATAAAGTTTTAGAGCAGGTATTGATAGTGGGAATTAACTTACCAGGAAATTCTCTATGCTAATAAAATCACAAGACCCCTAATTGCCACTTACAAATTGTGTATGTATTATATTTCCTCATCTTTCTTTTCCACATGATGCCCAGATCTGAGGATTCACAAGAGTGTTTTAGAATCCAAATCTTCCTTCCATACATTTACTACTTCCCTTTGTGAAGACTAGAAAGGTAGAAAAGGGAATGGTTAAAGAGTAAGAGATAAATTCAGGTAAGGTCTAAGTAGAGTCCTGCATTTGCCGCTTAGAATTGAGAAGTGTAATATGCTAGAAGACAAAGTCTCTTAAATCTTATAACTGGAATTTATGCTTTGAAAATGTGAGTTCTAGTAGAGACGATAAATTTTTTCTTGTCTAAATTTTTAATCCGGAGGCAACAGCCAGCTATTAACCATAGTAGCTTCTATTTCAAGATTTTTACTTACACATACACACACACACACACACACACACACACACACACTCCAGTAACTAATAATTTCTGTAGGAAAAGGAAACATTTCTTGTGGTCCTAGGGCCATACTGGTGTGGCAGTGGTAGGGAGGGCAGATAGATTTGGAAGGTGGTTTGCACTGAGTCTGTCATGGTGCTAAATAGTCTTCTGGCCAATATTGCGGTTGGTGTTACTACATATATGCTTATTGTATTTTTTAGAACTGCGGAGCTATAAATTTCTTTAGTATAGGGAACCTGGGGTGAGTAGCCTTCCTCTAAATATGGTTTTACATTTGTAAAAAAAATGTTTAGGGTGCTTATTTTCCTAGTTTTTTGTTTATCTGCCTCTGATAGTTTTGTTTGTCTCAAGAGTTGATTAGTTGAGCTATTATTCTATTTCTGGACCACTCAACACAAGTAATCACAAGTCTTGAGGAGAAAGATTTCTTTGCTCTTTACAACTTGTCACATCACTTCATTTAAAGCTCTTCATTTTGTATTTCCATCATGTAAAGTACCATAATTACAGAACCCTTTTCTCTTCTAATTAAATATCATAATACAGGCTGGCATTTCAGTTCTTATAGGTGCCTCGTTTCCTTGTTTAGGGGTGACTATAATGCCCTGAACTTTAGGCATTTAAACTGTTTATTTTCAAATTAAAGGAGAACCAGTTCTTTAAAAATAGTTACTGATTGGCAGGTAGAACCTTGAATGCCGGCTACTTTTCATTGTTTCTCTCTGGTTGAAAAAGACATTAAAATGTACTTTTAAAAGTTTTGGAGTTTTTGGCTTTTTGGGCATCTCTAAGCGTTTCTAAGACCACAGAGGCCCAGAGAAAAGAGGTTTTGTGCTAGGAGTCTTGAGTTAAACGCGCTTTCTCTCTTTTTCTTTTCTTCCTTCTTCCATCCCTCTTTCCCTCTCCCTTCCTCTTTCTCCCCCTTTCCCTCCCTTCCCCTTCCTTCCTGCCTGCCTCCCTGCCTTCCTTCCTGCCTTCTTTGCTTCCTGCCTTCCTTCCTGTTTAAGCTCAGAAGTGTTGGATATCTTCTATAGATGAAACTCGTCCACTTGCGTAAGAATTATTCATCTACACCTACAGGATATAGCCTACTAGAGTAGTGACCACACACAGACTTGGAAGACTACAAATAAATATTTCTTTTGTTGTATTTTAGGGCATCTAGGTGGTACAGTAGATAAAGGGCCAGGCCTAGAGTTGGGAAGACTCTTGCTAAGTTCAAATCTGGCCTCAGATACTTACTAGTTGTGTGACCTTGAGCAAATCACTTAACCCTGTTTGCCTTACTTCCTCATTTGTAAAATGAGCTGGAAAAGGAAATGACAAACTACTCCAGTATCTTTGCCAAGAAAACCCCAAGTAGGGTCACAAAGAGTTGGACATGTCAAAAATGAATGAAAAACAACAAATGATGTATTGTATTTTTATTTATTTTGTTAAAAAATGTCTTTTAACGTGTTTCAGGTGTGACTTGGGGTGTTGCTGGCCAAGGACTTTGAGTTTGATATCTGTGGTGTAGTAGAAAACACAGGATTCAGAGTCAGGACGTGTGTGTGTGTGTGTGTGTGTGTATGTGTGAAAGAGAGAAAGATCCATTGGTTTGTGGCAAATCATAAACCTGCTTTGTAGCTCAGTTTCCTTATCTGTAAAATGAGGACAATAATGCCTTTCCTGCTTACCCCAAATGGTTGTTGTAAAGTGCAGATGAAATGCTGTCTGTCAAAGTGTTTTGTAAAGCTGTGTACAAATTTAAAGGCTTTTCCTAGATTTTTCCATAGTATCTTTTGTCACTTGTATGACATATTTTGGGCCTCTTATGTGTTTTTGTAATCTAACATTTTGTAGCACAAAGTCTTGAGAGCTTTCTATTTAGCAATTGGCCTTATCTGACCATCTGATTTGTACTAGTCTGTAGAGACCAGAATTATCTCTTTAAGTTGAAGACAGCAGTAGTCAAAGATCACCCACAAATTAATGGATAACTAAAAAATAATTTCAGTTTGGTTTTGAAATGCATCTTATGATAACTACACATGTATACATACTTGCAATAGACTTAATGGTTTACTTAGAAGAATGGTTCTTAAAGATTGTTCCCTAAAACCTTTTCAAGGGCTCCCAAGGTCAAAACTATTTTCATAATTACACCAATGGTTTAATTTCTAATACAGTAAGTATCTAATAGATGCAGCCCATATAACCAAAAGCTCTTTAAGGGGTCCTCATTGATTTTTTAAGAATGAAAAGGAGTCCTAAGACCCCCAACGTTTGAGAGCTGCTGACTCAGAATACTTGTTAAGCATCTTTGAGCCCATGGTGACTACCAGGAAGAAGTGGCCTAGACTATATGCTGCATGTTGAGAAGAACCTAGTGGGAGCAGGGCATTAACAGAAGACAAATAACATATTGGCTAATCTGTATGTGGATAATTGACAATAGTGAAAGCTAGCACTTAGGTTGTATTTTAAGGTTCACAATGCACTTGACAAACATAATATCTTCTGGGAATTGGTTATATTATTAGTAGCTTGTTGCTTTTCTTTATAGTCAATAGAGGATTGAGAACAAGATAAAAATAAAACAAATCAGAAAGACACCATGTTCTGTGCATGGCCCTGAGGTTATCTTTTACATACTCTACTGTTGGCTTAAAAATAGCCCTGGAGACATAATGAGGGACAATGATACAAAGATACATGGTATCCATCAGTAATTTCCTGGTCTCCATCCAACTGCTAATTAATTGAAATCCCTTTCTCAAAAGTTCTTCCTGTACTAAGAGTTAAAAAAAAAAAACATAGAAAAGCTTCCTACACTTAAAATTGCCTTGAGGACAGGAAAGCAAACGCAGAGAAGTTAAGCGATTTCCCCTGGGTTGCACGGATAATAATTAAATAGAGACAGTATTTGAACCTTTGTCTTCCTGACTCCCAGTCCAGTACTACACACTATGTGCCATTCCATCTTTCCAGAGAATTTTTAAAGGGTTTACAGTGGTGTTGATTATTGTTTCTTCAGACCTTCAGCACAGTCAGTTTAATTCTCGTTTACCCTTACTCTCATATTTTGCCATGTGATTGAGTGCATTCTAAGTTGCTGATATGGTGAAGCCTAATAATCATTGTTAATAGCGATATCATTGTTGGACATTTGTAGAACACTGTTTACGCAGGTGGCGCAGTGGATAGAGCACTGGGCCTAAGTTGGGAAGACTGACCTTCCTGAGTTCAAATGTGACCTTAGATACTTCCTAGCTGTGTGATCCTGAGCAAGTCATTTCACCCTGTTTGCCTCAGTTTTCTCATCTGTCAAATGAGCTAGGAAAGAAAATGGCAAACCGCTCCAATATCTCAGCCAAGAACACCCCAAATGGGATGATGAACAAGTTGGACATGACTAAATGACAACAGTTACAAAGTGCTTTTCCACAAGTTGCTTCATCTGAGACATCAGAGGCATGGAGACGTGGATAGAGTGCTGGCTTCTGAGTCAAGAAGATCCAAGTTCAGATTCTGCTTCTGACATGTACTAGTTATGTGACCCCCTTGGCAAGCTGCATAACCTCTCCGTATCTGAGACATCTCCCTAAGAACATGTGTTGAAGAAAAGGAGCTGATACGTACTGGTACAAGGAATTTCCCATGTAGATGAAATCACAGACCTAGTCCCATTCTAGCTGAGCCTTACAAATCTGTAAAGCAATGAATAGTTTTATTATTAACACCTTGAAAAAATGAGGAAACTGAGTTTTAGGCAGCGTGCATGACATACCTGAGATAGAAAATGTACTTAGGTGTACCAGTAAGGCAATAAACACAATGTAGATGATAATTGTCAAAATGCCTATGTGGTTCTGCATCTCAAAGTATATGAGACTCTCCACATAGAAGGTAGAAGAAATAAACCATTTGTTCCGACATCAGAGAACCATATCCCACAAGACATCTATCCAATCTATCACAGCACTAAAACATTTAATACACAGTATCACAACCTAGAGCCTTGCCATCCCAAAACCTCTCCCACCCCCTGCTGGGGTCTTCCTCAAAACAAACTCACAGTACAGCTAAGTCAGTCTGTTCAGCTCTAACAATCACGAGGGTGGCTATTAACAGCCATAACTTCTCTCATTCTTTCTCTCATTCTCTCTCTCTGTCTCTCTCTCTCTGTCTCTCTATCTCTGTCTCTCTCTCTCTCTCTCTGTCTGTCTGTCTGTCTCTGTCTCTGTCTCTCTCTCTGTCTCTCTCTCTGTCTCTCTCTCTCTGTCTCTGTCTCTCTGTCTCTCATAACTGCCTTTTCCTGTCAGGAAGCTCCTCCCACCACATGTGACTTAGGCTTGCTGTGATGTAAGCAGGTCACATCGCCTATTAATGGGTGGGAAAGATCTTCAACTCTAAATTGCCACTACATCAGCTTCTATTGATTCTTAGCGAAATGTCCTTCCCTACCATCCCACATGATAGGACCCTGATGGTCAGGCTCTTGGCTGGTGCGATTGCCTCCTTGTCACCTTTAGGATTAAATATAAAATCCTCTAGCATTCAGAGCTTTTTGTAACTTGCCCCTTCCTTCATCTTTCCAACCTTCTCATGCCTTACTTCCCTTATTCTGCAATCTGGTGGCACTGACCTTTTGCTGTTCCTCAGACAAGACCCTTTGTCTCTGAACTCTGGGCATTTTCATTGGAAAACATTAGTTTCATCATATATCTTGTTTGATTGTTTTGCAGGGGGGGGAAGGCAGGGCAATTGGGGTTAAGTGACTTGCCCAAGGTCACACAGCTTGTAAGTATGTCAAGTGTCTGAGGCCACATTTGAACTCGGGTCCTCCTGACTCCAGGGCCAGCGCTCTACTCACTGTGCCACCTATCTGCCTCTTATACATCTTGTTTGTACATAGCTGTTTATGCGTTGTCTCTCCCCGTTAGACTGGGAGGTCCGTGAAAACAGACTCTTTTTTGCCTTTCTCTGTGTCTTCAGAGCTTACCACAGTGCCTGGCACATAGTAGGTGCTTAAGAAATGTCAGTGTACTGACTTAATAGACTGACCTCATGGAGAAGAAATGGGGAACGAGCTGATGTCATGTCTTCTGGTGAGATGTTGAGTGTCATTCTAGCTCTATTCCTTGATATTTGAGATATGGAAATTGAGTCCAAGAGAGGATCAGATTCTCTTGACTATGAGCAAACTGGTAAAAGTGGGAGAGTACGGATTTGAACCCAGGTCCTCTGCCCATATTCAGAATTCTTTCTGCTACTCTGTGACCTAGTTGAGGATAATTGGAGTACAAGAGAATCTTTGGACATGGCTAAAAGGGCTCCAAGACTTCTTTCCCAGTCTGGCTGCTCTACTCTCACTGCTTCCTTTTTAATTCTCTACAGTTACCATTTTAAACCTTTTTTTCCTACATCAGAACCTCCTTATAACTGGAGTTATGTTGTCCTTTCTGCCAATAAAAGGTTTTGTCACATGCTTCAATGACAAGATGGTGTGATCCTGGGCAACTCACCGAAACTCTCTTAGCCTGAGTCTCCTCATTTGCAAAATGGGAATAATGATAGCACCCATCTTCCAGGAAAAAATGAGATCATATTTGTAAAGCATGTTGCAAAACTTGATGTATAAATACCAACAATTTGATAAAAACTGCTGGGAGCACTCAATATCAATTTGGTAGAAAATAGGTTTAGACTTAAAGTCATAAACACCATATGCCATGATAAATTAAAAAATGGTAATTGATCTACATATAAAAAGCCATTCCCAGTAATCCCATTACAAGTTGGTTTTGGAAAGCAAGAACATTTTTATAAATACAAAAAAATTTTTTTTTTGCTCCTAAGGTGGAGTGGGAGGAACACCAGGGGCCTTCTTGTTCCAGGGAGTTGAAACCAGGCAGAGCTGCAGATGGAGAGGAATGGACCCTTTTTTCCCCCTTAACTTTAATGATATTTTCCCAATCACATATAAAAACAATTTTTAACATTCATTTTAAAAAATTTTGAGTTCCAAATTCTTTCCCTCCTTCCTTTCCTCCCCCCCCTCCCTGAGATGGTAAGCAATTTGATATAGGTTCTACATGTTCAGTCAAGCAAAACGTATTTCCATATTAGTCATGTTGTGAAAGAAGTGACAACCTTTCCTCCCCCCCCAAAAAAAAACCACGACAAAATAAAGTGAAAAATGGTATACCTCAATCTGCAGTTAGACTCTGACATTTCTTTCTCTGGAGGTGGATAGCATTTTTCATCATGAGTCCTTTGGGATTGTCTTGGTTCATTGTTTCTCTAAGAAGAGCTGTCATTTATAGTTGGTCATAAAACATTGCTGTTATTATGTGCAATGTTCTCCTGGTTCTGCTCCCTTTGCATCCGATCATGTGTAAGTCTTTCAAGAAAACGGGAGGGTTCTTAACCTTTTTAATGTTTTGGACCCATTTGGCAGTCTGGTAAAACCTATGAAGCCTTTCTCAGAATAATGGTAATACACAGGAGTAAAAAGGAAGAAGCCAATCATACTGAAATATAGTTATCAAAGTATTTAGAAAAATAAGTTCATGGATCCTAGGTTAAGAATACCTGATCTCAGTCATTCAGCAAATAGTCAATAAGCTTTTATTATGTGCCTGTGTTTGCCAGGCACTGTATTTTCTTAGAAATTTAGCTTGAGATTGCTTTAATTTGTTGATTCACACCTGTTCTCTGTGTGTGATATTGTGAAGAAGTCCCTAGATTCTAGGAGTCAGAAAATCTGGTCTTACACTCTTGACTGTGCCACTAATTGGCTATGTAGACAAATCACTTTCCTCTCTGGACCTCAGTTCCTCATCTGTAATAGGAACATTGAACTAAATGGTGCTTAAATTCTATAATATTATGAAAGACCTTTGTTGGAATTTATAATTGAAAGATAGCAGTCTCATTTAGTTGGCTTGAGGCTTTATACCCAAGGCTAGCCTAGGCGTTATCATTGGAGGTGTTACCTTTCTTGAAGTTTTATGTATTAAATCATAATGGGTAAAATTTAAGATTCAGAATTTGGCTTTAACTTTATATTTTTAGGTTTATACTCTGGAGTTATGTTTCAGGGTATGCCCTTTCACAGTTGTCTTAATTATCCATGAGTAGATTTTATGCAGCCTGTATCATCCTTAGCAAGTATTGCTTTTGGGGTTATAAAAAGCTGGTATCTATCTCTTCTTAATTACTTGTTCTGGGGATATTTCAACTTCCTCTATTTACTCTGTAGGCAGCAGATGAGGAAGATCTTTGAAACTAATGCACTTGACCATTTATTTTTTTATTTTAGGGAAGACTTGAGAGAGTACATTCTCCTTAGGTGGTTGTTTTTCATCAATCTGATAAGTGGGCTCGCTCTCTCTGCAGTGTGGGTAGAGTTTTTGGGGAAGCAAGATCTGGTGAGGAAAGTAGATAGCTTCCCAGTACGTCTTCACTCAGATCTCCACTATTTAGATTCATCATTTCATTTGAAGCAAATCTCTAGTACACCAGATACACCCTGTAAAGGAAGGTCTGTTACTGTTTTTAATGCTTGTTCATTAATATTCAGGTAAGTAGTCTAGAGGCTATAGAACAAGGAGGAGTTGAGCAAGTTCCATCTAGGCTTAGATTGTTGATTGTTTGATTGCCTAGATATTGGGAGCAGTACTCATCCAATGTCAGTATGCTGACAGAGGGAGAGCACTTGATGTAAGAGGCAGGATTTGTTCAGATTTGTCTTTCGTAATGGTTTAATTGTTACTGTTGTTCAGTCATTTCAGACCCTTCATAAGCCCCATGTGGGTTTTTCTTGACAAAGATACTGGAGTGGTTTGCCATTTCCTTCTCCCACTCATTTGACAGATAAGGAAACTGAGGCAAACAGACTTACCCAGGTCACACAGCAGTAAGTGTCTTGATTTGAACTCAAGATTTGAACTCAAGTCTTCCTGACTCCACTTCTGGCAGTTTATCCACTGTCCCACGTAGCTGCCCTGATGGTTTAGTTAAAAGCAGGTAAATTTAGGAGTGGAGTGAATATCAGGGCAAATGTTGAGAGTCATACTTTGGTCCTTGCTGCTGTCTCACTGGTAAGCCGAGAGAAGGCTTACAGAGATGAGCATAGGTCTGGTACAGTCAAGTCAATAATTAATAATAATAATATTATTATTTTGTGCCGGAAACTGTGCCAAGCACTGTCTCTCTCTGTCTGTCTAGATTCTCTCTCTCTCTCTCTCTCTCTCTCTCTCTCTCTCTCTCTCTCTCTCTCAGGGTTTCATAACTAGTAAGTATATGAGACTGGATTTGAACTCCAGTCTTTCTGACTGCTTAAAATAACAATGTAACAGATATTAAAGCTATTATGTGCTAGGCACTAAGGATAAAAAATACAAAAAAATTAAGACTGTCCCTGCCCTCTAGGGGCTTATAGTCTAATGAAGAAAGTGGGGCAAGGAGTAAGGGAAAAGGTAGGGATGACGTCCGGAAGAGCACTGCCAGGTGGGAAATCAGATGGCTGCCCCTGGTTGGCTCCTTAAATGGGAGGTTTGGAATTCATGGCTCCACCATCCAGATCAGAGGGGCAATAGGTACAGATGAGGGATGATTATCAGGGCTGATTGGCTCTTGCGAGATGATGAGATTTCCCTTTGATGGGATTCCAGGGGCAAGAAGGAGAAGTATAAAAATGTCTAAAAGACTATAGCCAGATGGAAGATGAAGAGATGGATCCAGGAGGGGGAACCAAGGGGAGTATTGGCAGTTAAGGTAGGGTGTATGGAGTGTTCAGGGAGGACTTGCACCTCTCGTGTGAGGGCTTTCCCTGAGCCCTTTTCAGGGCTACCCATCCACCTTTGGTGTCCACCTGGCACTCAGTTCTCGCCTGTGGCTCCAAGAAGCTGTAATAGGTATAGCAGCGGCACCCAAATAAAACCAGAAGATGAGCTAAATCAGACTGAGGTTAACTGATGGGCCATAAATCCATAGGTGAGGTAGGAGAATGTCCACCCCAAGCATATGAAGACTTTCCCTGGTGGAATGGGCAGATGAGAACAATTTGTTCCAAAGGCCGTGAAGGCAGCTGAAGCAGGGGCTGTGGAGTGCTTAGAGCTTGGTCATCCATTGAAGATGGCAAGGTTATTGTCTGCATACTGGGCTATTGCCAGTCATATTAACTTTTGTCTTGCCACTGCACTTCTGTTTCTCTGGAAGAGAGAGAGTGAGGTTGACTTCTTTGTGGAACTCTCCCTCAGTTCAAACCTGTTCATCCACTAGTAAAGACATCACCCATTGATGTCATTGATTCTCTAGACACCACCCCTCAATGCCATCAGTCCTCTTTGAAAAGGAAGGACAAACCACAACAAATAATAAAGGACTTCTAATAAAACCATTCCCAATGGCCAATGCGAATTTTAAGGATTTGTCATTCCCTCCAGTGCTCTTCACATAATAGGTATTTGATATATATATATATATGCATATATACACACACACACATATATATTAATTCACCAAACATTTATCTGACTTAATCCTTATTACAATTCTGTGTTATAGGCAGGACTTTTAGGATAGTATACATATTAGCTATTATTTTTCATTATCATTGTCTTCATTATTTTTAATGAGGAAACTGAGTTTCAAAGAAATCACGTGGATAGCAAATTATAACTGAAATTAGAAAACCAGGTCTTTGGATGCATATTTTCCCATTATGTTACCTTGATGATTTTCTCTTAATGAGATCTTCATAATTAAACACAGTGTGGTTTAGTGGAAGAAACACTGGATTTAGAGTCTGGAGACCCACGGTGAAAGATTTGGTTGCTTTACATTTACTAGCCACAGGAATCATAGGGTTTAGAGCTAGAAGGTACTATAGAGAGAATTTAGTTTAAACCCCTTTGTTTTATAGTTGAGGAAGCTAAATCCCAGAGATATTAATTGACCTGTCCAGGGTCACGATGGACTTGTCCAAGGTCCCTAGACCAATATAAATCGAGTAACTTTTTTGAGTCTTCTTCATCATATGTAAAACAAAGATGGGTTGGGAGAGCTGGATGATTGAGACTCATGGAAGTTAAATAATTTATTTAAGGTTTCTTCTTATATGAAATGGAAATATTAATAGTTCTTATGCTACCTACTTCATAGAGCTGTGATGAGATAGTGCTTTGTAACCTGTGAAGTATAATTTGAGTTGTAGTTTACAATGAAGTACAAGTTGTATTGTCTTTTTTTAAAAATTTATTTAATATATTTAGTTTTCAGCATTGATTTTCACAAGAGTTTGAATTACAAATTTTCTCCCCATTTCTACCCTCCCCCCCACTCCAAGATGGCGTATATTCTGGTTGCCCCATTCCCTAGTCAGCCCTCCCATCTGTCACCCTGCTCCCCTCCCATCCCCCTTTTCCATTCTTCTCTTGTAGGGCAAAATAAATTTCTACGCCCCATTGCCTGTGTATCTTATTTCCTAGTTGCATACAAAAACTTTTTTTTTGTTTTTGAATGTCTGTTTTTAAAACTTTGAGTTCCAAATTCTCTCCCCTCTTCCCTCCCTGCCCACCCTCCCAAGAAGGCAAGCAATTCAACATAGGCCACATGCGTATCATTATGTAAAACCCTTCTACCATACTCATGTTGTGAAAGATGAACTATGTTTTGCTCCTTGCTAACCTATCCTCCTTTATTGAATTTTCTCCCTTGACTCTGTTCCTTTTCGAAAGTGTTTGTTTTTGATCCCCTCCTCCCCTGTCTGCCCTCCGTTCTATCATCCCCCCTTTTTTA
>CM053622.1:350010151-350027153 GCA_028646595.1 Phalanger gymnotis
GTTGACTTCTTCTGGCTGTATGTTTTGGTCTTCTTTGTCGCCAAAGAAAGATTCCAAAGGCTAAGACTGAATCTGAGTGCGTTTTTGCTGTGCCTGGCCACGTTCCCAGCCAACTTACTTGACCCTTGAGTTTTTCTGTGGGGTATGACTGCTTGTAGAGCAATGAGTACTTTGTTCCAAGCTTGAGGGGATGCGCCGTTGACTTCAGAGCTATTTCTATACAGCCAGCTCTGCCACACCAGCAGTCCTCCTTCCCCAAGAACCCCCAACCTGGACCTGATGCAAATCTTAAGCAAGCTCTGCAAGCCTGCTGTGATCTGCCACTTAATTCTTCCCACTAGGTGGGCCTGGGGCCAGAAGTAACTGCAGCTGTAGTTCTGTAGCTGCTCCACCCCTGCTGCCCCTGGGGCAGTGGCCGAACAGTCAACTCTTTTCACTCTGTCTCCCTCAGCTTTTCCCACTAACCTTCTCTGTTGTCTTTGGTGTTTGTGGGTTGAGAAGTCTGGTAACTGCCACAGCTCACTCATTCAGGGTGCTAGGGCATGCTCCGCCTGGCTCCTGGTCTGGTTGGTCCTACGCCGCCCATGCTGGGCTCCTCTCTACTCCCAGCTCCACGTGCGATAGACCTCACCCAGTGACTATCCAGGCTGTCCTGGTCTGGATCCCTGCTTCCCCCTGCTATTTTGTGGGTTCTGCAGTTCTAGAATTTGTTCAGAGCCATTTTTTATTGGTTTTTGGAGGGACCTGGCAGGGAGCTCACTCAAGTCCCTGCTTTCCAGCTGCCATCTTGGTTCCGTCCCCTATCTTGGACAAGTTGTGTTGTCTTAATGAAGCATTTAATTGGGTTAAGAAATAACTCCTTATCCTGGTGTGTTTTGAAGCTCTACTTTAGTATAAGAGGACAAAGGCTCGGAGGGTCCCTTGTGTCTGGTACTGTATTAACCCTTAAAAAAACCCAACTTTGAGTAGGGAAAGAAACACCATCACCACCATCTAGTGGCCACATCTAGTAACTATTCTAGAACTGAGTGAATACTCTTCATTGACCAGCACCAACCTGATGAACTGAAGGGGGAATAAATGACAATTCTTCAGTTTAGGTTCAGAGAAACCAGTGGCATAAAATGCAGGATGGAGGAGAGTTGACTATAAAATAGTCTAATTCTTTGAAGGAGACTTGTGGATTTCATTGAACCATAGACTCCCCATGACATGGCTGACAAAATGGCTAATTAGTAGAAGTATCGATTCCTTAGCTAGTATAGTGTACAAAAGGAATAGTGAGTGTTCATTGTACTCTGGAATTGGATGTGCAGTTTGAGGTACTAAACTTTAAGAAATAGCGAGAAGTCTACTAGAGGGGGACAGCAGAGTGGCAAGGATCCTCAAAACCGTATCATACCAAGAGTGGTTGAAACGACTGTTTAACCTGGAAGAGGGAATACTGTGTGTGTGTGTGTGTGTGTGTGTGTATGGTGGGGTGGGAGATGGAAAGAAGAAAGGAAAGAAAGAACATTTTTAAGCACCAGACATTATATGAAGTGCCTGACTGATATCATCTCATTTGATCCTCAAACTATTGATCCTCACCAACAATCCTAGGAGGTAGGCAGTATTATTTTCTCCATTTTACAGTTGAGGAAATTGAGGCACACAGAACTTAAGTGATTTGCCCAGGGTTACACAGTTAGGACGTGTCAAGAGTAAGAGGACATATTTGAATTCAGGTCCTCCTGACTCCAGGAGTCTGTCCCCTGTGGTACAGTGTTTAGCTCAGTACCTGGCACTTAGAAGGTGCTTAATAAATGTTTCTTGATTGGCTGACTGCTATCTAATTGCCTCTAGGAAGGAAAATGTGACCTGTTTTCATGTGTTTAAAGGCAGATTAAGACACATCCTGCTTGGCCTCAGAGGGCAGGAGCAGCGGGCAAACTTTTTGGGGAGGCAGTTTGTGGTTTGATGTAAGGAAATGCTTCCTAAGTATTATTGTTGTTAAATCGTTTCAGTTGTGTTTGACTCCTCATGACCCTATTTTGGATTTTCCTAGCAAATATACTACAATGCTTTGCTGTTTCCTTCTCCAGCTCATTTTAGAGATGAGGCAACTGAGGCAGACAGGGTTCAATGACTTGCCTAGGGTCACACAATTGGTAAGTGTCTGAGGTCAGATTTGAACTCAGGAAGATGAGTCTTCCTGACTCCAGACCCAGCACTCAATCCACTGGGCCACCTAGTTGCCCTTAAGCACTTAATAAATGCTTTATTCGTTCCATTCCACCTCAAAATCTATGACTACTTTGCTGTAACTTCTGAGGTCCCATTCTGCTTTACAGTTCAAGGATTCACCATCAATGATGAAATGGATTGAGTATCTTGACAGATTGAGTTTGTTATGTGGGCTTCAAAATTCTGGGAGGATAAGAAGCAATGTTAGGGATTATATTCTTGCTGAAAAGTAGTAAATCCCAAAACAGTTCAAGGTCACATATAAATGATGTTGCTTTTATGGCTCTCTGAGAGTATTTATGCTTTTCCTTTTCTCTATTAGTGTCAATAAAGCTTTATAAATATAATATATATATATATAAAGTTAACTGTACAGAAGTCTTGAATGTGAGATAAAAGGAAAATTAATATAATTAGTTGTTTCAAAATAATCCCACCAATCTTTGCTTGTGTCTTGCCTGGGTTGAGTCATTCTTCAAGACTATAATAAAAAAATCAAAATGTTCGAAGCCATTTCTCCATTTGATCATCATACTCTAGGTAGTAGAATGAACATTGGATTGGGAATCTTGATTTATTGTCCCAGATTTGCCATGAACCTAGATGAGTGGCTTTGGGCATATCACATACTTCCTTGGGCTTCTGTTTCCTCATGAAAAGGAATACTTTTCCTATTCAAGGTGACTAGGGGTTCTTAACTTGGGGTCTGTGAATTTCTTTCATTAGATTGTAAGCTCCTTGAGGTAGAGACTGTCTTTTACCTGTTTTTGAATCTTAGCCCTTAGCATAGTGCCTGAAGTATAGTAGATGCTTAATAAATGTTTATTGGTTGACTGTAAAATTTTTTTTGATAACTATTCCAGTATATAGTTTCCTTTGTAATCCTATATATTTTATTTTATACATTTAAAAACATTATACTGAGAAGGGGTCCATAGGCTTCTCCAAGACTACCAAAAGGGCCCATTGACACAAACAAGTTAAGAACCCCTGCTGTATATGGTCTTCAAGGCCCCTTACAGCTTAAAAGTAGTGACTATGAATTGCATTGAAATAATTTATATGTAAAATATGGCATCCTGTGTAGAGATTTGGGCTAGAAATTTATATTTTTGACGGCTATTTTTTTTTTAAATAGTTGAAACACCTGGATAAAGAAAAACGTAAGCAGTACAATTTCATTCTACTTTTTCAGGTGTGGAGACTAACTCACTAAGCTCTTATCCTTTTCAATACCTAAGTTAAAGAGTAGCTGATTTGATAAAGGATTCTGACATGGGCAGTGGAAAAATTTACTAGTTAAAAAAAACAAAACCAAAGCCATACTCCCAAATCTGTGCTGTGAACAAGGATGATGAAAAGCTAAATAGACTCTTTCAAATGAATTTTTGATTTAGCTTATGAGATTTTGAAGATTAATATTAAGTTTAAATCTAGGTCAAAATAAGCAAATTGTTTAATAATGTTTATATTAACCTCATTCTGTTAGTGACCTTAACTAAAACCACTTGATCTAGCTGTAATATCTGCTATTTACCATCTAATGAAAACTGGGGTGGGGAGGAAATCCCTGGTTCTTGGAGTTTGCTAAGTGACAAGTACATTGGCAAGGTCAGGGTGAAAATAAATTTTTTTCTTGCTTTTAGCTGATGGTGCAAGAAAAGTACTAAAGATGTAAACTTTCACACTAGAGGTTCTTTTAAATCAAATTATAAACTCCTTACCAGATTACAACTTTCTGATAGTGTCTGCTGTGAACATGGAAGCTGTATAACATACCCTGCTAGACTGCCATGCATCCTGTCCGCTCTCAATAAATGTTTGATGGTAGTAATGAAATCCAGATGACTTAGGCCTACTACACTCAAATGTCAGCACCTTGGAATGAATAGAGCACAACTACTTTCTCTTTGGGGGCAGCTAGGTGGAGCAATGGATAGAGGCCAGGGCCTGAAGGCCCAGCTTCCAATATGGCCTCAGACACTAGTTGTGTGATTTTGGGCAAGACACTAAATCCCGTTTGCCTCAGTTCCTTCTTCTATCAAATGAGCTGGAGAAGGAAATGACAAACCACTCCAGTCTCTCTGCCAAGAAAACCCCCAATGGGGTCACGAAGGGTTGGACATGACCAAGCGACGATATGAACAGCACCTCTTCCCCTCTCTTTACCCTTCAGTCCCCTTTTCCCTAGTAAGAAGAAGCATGGTGCTGTGGAAGGAGCTCTCTCTGGATTTGGAAGTCAGAGGACCTGGACTTAAATTTTGTCTTTGTCACTCATATTACCCATGTGAGTTTGGACAATCATTTAATCTCTCTGGGCCTCAGTTTCCTCATATGGAAAATGAAGGAGTTGGACTGGATGATCTTTTAAAGTTTCAGTTAAAAAATCTATGCTGACATGATTTTTCAAATGCTTATATTTAAGCCTCTCAAGCCTAAATAAAAAGTATTAAAAAAAAAGATGAGAGAAAAGTAGTTCTATTTAGAAGAAAATAGGAAGGTATCATTAAAGCGAATTCTCTCATCGTGTGGATGAAGAAATTTAAGGCTTAGAGAGATTAGATGGCTCATGCAGAATTATACTCTCAGAAAAACAAAAAAAAATCCTTGCTAACTTGTCTAGTGTGAAAGGTAGGATCTGAGAAGGAATTTCGCAAATGATTGATTTACAGAAAAGAACTAATGGAGGAATAAGAGACAGAGTAGAGCCAGGAGGGAATTTTGCTCAATCAACAAGAATTAATTAAGCACCCTCTTTGTGCCCAGAACTGTGCTGAGAAAGCATCTAGTCTTACCTCATCATTTTATGTAATGAAAATTAGAATGTCAAAATTTTCATTTCATGACCCGAGTAGGGTGTGATTGAAATCAAGGTTGTTTTTTTTTGGTTTTGGATGAATGCTGGGGTGAATCTAATGAGCAGGAGGACTTTGAGGTATGAGGATTTAGCGCCAATACCTGAATAGAATGAACTTTATATGTACTTATTTATTTTTTCGTTTTCAACATTCACTTTTATGAGATTTTGAGTTCTCAATTTTTCTCTTTCCCCTCTCACCAAGATGGCATGCAGTCTGATATAGGCTATACAGGTACAATCATATTTCCACGTTAGTCATGTTGTGAAAAAAGCATCGGAATGAAAGGGAAAAACCACGAGAAAGACAAAACAACAACAAAAAAGAAAATAGTATGCTTCAGTCCACATTCAGACTCCATAGTTCTTTCTATGAATGTGGATAGCGTTTTCCATCATGAGTCTTTTGGAATTGCATTGCTGAGAAGAGCCAAGTCTATCAAAGTTAGTCATTGCACAGTGTTGCTATTACTGGGTACAATGTTCTCCTCGTTCTGCTCACTTCATTCAGTATCAGAGAATGAACTTTTTTTTTGAGTTTATCATGAGATGATGTTGGTAATCAATATTCATTTAGCATTCTCCAGGTCATAAAACACTTTGGTCTTTTGTAGTTGGGTCTGCCCTTGGAATGATTCTCTATAGGCACTCCCTACGATCTATGGGGTATTCTGGAGGATCAGAACCTCTGGCATGAGGGCTTGCCTCGAGCCCTTTTCAGGACTGCTCATCCACCTTTAGTGTCCACCTGATTCGTCCGACTCTCACCTGTGGCTCCAAGAAGCTATAGCATGCACAGCAGCCACACCCTGGTAAAACCATCTCACCAGAAAGACTAAGGAGGTTAACTGACAGGGAACCTGTTCGGATTGGTTAGGGGGGTGTCTACCCCAAGCTTGTGAAGACTTTCCCCCAGGAAGAATGGGCAGATGAGAACAATTTGTTCCAGCGGCTGAAGGTGGCTGAAGCAGGTGCTGTGGAGCCCATCGAGCCTAGTCAGACATTGAAGATGCCAAAGTCATCCGCTGCAACCTGGGTCATGGCCACTTGTCTTTACTTTTGTGCTGTCACTGGACTTCAATGACCGTGGAAGAGAGAGTGAGGCTGATGATTTTGTACAACTCACCTTCACTTTAATCCTGTTCGCTCAGTAGTCAAGACGTCACTCATGAAATCACTCATCCTCTTCAAAAATTTGAATAAAAACTCCACAAAAGAGACAGTATAGAATCTCCTTACTAGATAGTAAGATGGGTTCAAATTCTGCTTCTGACACATGCATACTGATTGTTTGATCTTGGACAAGTCAATTAACCCCTCTCCTCCTCCCTCTTCCTTCTTCTCTCCCTGCCCCCTCTCCCTCCTCTCCCTCCTTCCTTTCTTTCCCTCTTGTTCCTCCTTTCCCTTTCCTTTCTCCCTTCTCTCCCCCCTCCTTCTTCTCTATCCCCTTTTTCCTCTCCTTCCTCACTCTTCCTCCCTTTTGTCATCCCTCCTCTCTACTCCTCCCCTCCTTCACCTTCTGTCTTCCCCTTTCCCTGTCCTCACAAGGGGTAGGATTCTTTCATTTTTTTTCTTGCTCCCTTATAAGATCATTTTTGCAGAGCCCACTGAACCCTCAGAAAGAATTGTTGAATAGCCTTATTTTTTAACCAATCATATGTATCTCAGGTCCTTAATGATGCAGCAGTACCTATGAAGACATGGTGATGGTGGTGGTTGAAAAGTGTCTGAAAATTCTTGAAAATTTCACATTTTCATGGTACTTTGAGAATCTTGTGTTTGGAAGATAAATTCTAGTCTGAGAATGCCTTGTGAGAACCAGAAGTATTCATCATAAAGCTGAATAGAAGTTCCCAATAAAGAGCAACATGAGACAATAAATATTTGATTTGAATAGAAGGGATTGTAAAGTGATCATCAGAGCAGTTGCTGAAATGGGATTTTTTTCTTAATTGGTGCCAAGCAGCCTTATCATGGGTGGTTTATATTCAGATGGAATATAGATTTCATATTAAGACTATTTTATTCTGAAGTTGCTTTCATCCTGAAAATTTTAGTGTTCTAGGAAGGCTTGGCAGAGCAGGTGAGGCTGCATATGATTGTTTCAGGATTTTAAGTTCCTGGAGACTCAAGAAAGTATTTTCCATACTGTGTTTACTGCCCACCTGCCCCCCCCCCCACCTCACCATACAAGGTACACAATAATGGTCCACTCAAGAAAATTACATATTGATTTGTCTTCTAGGTATTGAGAATTTTTAGGCTAGAGAGTTTATTTTAAGTCCTTTTTGTGAAGGTTATTGAGTAGCGGGGTAACTTCCACATTAGCCACATTAGCTCTGTTCTTAATCTGAGCATCATTATCAATTAATATTTATTTGAGTGCCACCTGGGCCCTTATTTTAGAGAAAAGAAATTGGGGCATAAATACCCAGTGTGAGGGGGAAAGCAGGGGGACAAATAGTATTTTTAACCATTCCATCTTTCATAGAGCAAGCCAGGACAAATGAGCCTTCTCCAACAACATTTATGAGAGAGATTAGCATGAAAGCAGTTAACTTGCAGCACAAACTTAAAATTACAACCTCATAAAGAATCCTGAAGTTACAACAAACAGCTTGAAAAATGTAATGGGCATTTTGCTGTTAAAACCTCCCATGCGGTTATCTCTAGGCGCCTTTACTTGAATATCTCTCTCCCTTCCCACCCCCAGCTCCCTCTCTCTCTTTGAATTTCTCTTCTCTTTCCTTCCTTTTTACCCATAAGCCCTCTGAGGTTACCTCTTTCAGGCTGCATTAGGGTGTTGCATGGGAAAGATCAATAAAATTGTCTACCATCTATGGAGATTGGCCCCAGAAGCTAGGTGCATGGGTTTTCAAAGACATCAAGTGTTCAGGAAGTCAGTGGCTTCGATAACGACCACCCAAAGTATTGGAGTTTCTGAGTTCTCTTTCTTACCTTTTCACTTCTTAGATTTTACTCCATTTACACTGGTCTATTTGGTGCTTCTTGAATATAGCACTCCCATCTCCATAGCTGCACTTCTGCATTCTGGCTTACTCCCAGGACTGGCATGTTCTTCCTCTTTAGCTCTGTCCCCTTTTTCCCTTGGCTTCAAGTCTCTTCTCAGATCTCACCTTGTGCAAGAGACCTTTCCTATCCCTGTCTTACCACTACCTCCCCGCTGCCCCATTTTCTGCTTTCTGCTCTGAGATGATCACGGATGGATATTGTATATACTTTACATGCTGTCTTCCTATTGGAGATATGTGGAGTCCTTGAAGGCAGATACTATTTTTTATGTTTCTTTGTATCCCCAATTCCAAATATGAGATTTGGCACACAGTAAGGGCTTAATAAAGCTTTTTAATTCATTTGGAAGGAGCTCTAGGCTTGAAGTTGAAAGACCTGGGTTCTAGTCACTTTACCATTTACTAGGCCTTCAGAACAGCTAGGAGGCAGCTGAATGGCTCTGTGGATAGAATGCTGGGACTGGAGCCAGGCTGACGCATCTCCCTGAGTTAAAATCCAGCCTCAGACACGTACTAGCTGTGTGACCCTGGGAAAGTTACTTACCCCAGTTTGCCTCAGTTTCCTCATCTGTCAAATGAGCTGGAGAAGGAAATGGCAAACCATTCCAATATCTTTGCCCAGAAAAACCCAAATGGGGTCACAAAGAGTCAGACATGACCGAACAACAGCAACCTTAAACCTTAAAAGCTCTTGGGAAATGATGTATCCTTCAGGTTCAGCAGCATGTACTGTTCCTATTCCCATTAGGTTTGTGACAAATTGAGGGAGAGGGAAATTGTGGGACTGGCAGAAATGCAGTTTGATTTTAAGAGGATGAGATTTGGGGGCAAGTCCTGGGACCTCTCAGCCTCAGGTCCCCCATCTGTAAAATGGGGATGATACTCAACACTACTTACCTTAGAGGGTTGTTATGAGGAAAAACATTTTTTTCACGTCGATAAGCATTTATTAAAATATGTTAAATGTGTCCTCTTTTTTCTAAGGATTTTTTAGCTGACACTTCAGAATTTTGAAGGGATGGAGGCAAAATCACACCTTTGGCATTTCAGGCTTTAAGCCAGATGTTGTTGGCTTTGTTAGCAGCAGAAAAGCTGCTTCCTTGATACAATCTGTCCATTGAGGAAAGCCCTTGGAGGACTTTGAAGGGCTCCACACACGTGAGTTATTGTGGTTAAGGTGGCAGAAGAGAGGAGCTCTCTAGATGCCCCCGGTTATTGGTGTCAGTAATCCTTTCTAGCCCTGGCTCTCCAGCATGGCAGCTAAACCAGAAAGAGCAAGGTTAGTAGCCAGGTGCTGAGGATGATGCCAGGGAAGAAGGAATAAGAAGGTCTGTCATCTGAACCACCACAACTTTCTGTTTCTGGCATAGTTATTACTAGGGTGTTGGAGTAGGAGTTGGAAAGACCTGGGCCTCTAGAACCTACTAGCTCTGGGGGCAGCACACAGTCTCTTTAAAGTTCAGTGTCCTCATCTGTAAAATAAGGGGGTTGGATGTGTAGATCCCCTCCAGTTCTGTATGACCCCACGACCTCCCCTTTAAAGATTGCTTTTAGCGGTAAGTCCATGATCCTAGGGTATAATGGTCTTGCCACACAAAGGATGTGCTTGGTAAATGTGACAGGCCCCTGAAGTGATGATACAAAATGCCTTTAATGTTCTCATGCCCCAGTGGTCACCACAAAGATGGTACTTGAGGTTTTTCTGGTTCCATATTTGGTGTTCAGGAGGCCCAGAAGTACATGGCTGCTCTAGTTGCTTGGTTAAGCATTGATCCTAGTCCTTCAGGTGAGAGGGAGGACCACCAGGGCTAACCAGATGCCTTGCTTTTGTGCTTGAGCATCCTCCAGTCCATCTGCCTCCCCCTTCACCTTCCGGATACCCTGACTCTGACATTTGACCTGAGGGCAGGACCCATGGGCCTTGTGCTATGCCCAGACCCTGAACCTGGGCTTTTACATCCTCTGTACTGCTGAATTCTTATGTCTTGTCTCCCCCAGTTAATGTGAGCTCTTTGATAACAAGGATTGTATCATTTTAACTCTTTGTATCCCCAGTACTTGGGGTGGTGCATGGGGCTCATTGCTTCTTGGATGAGTAGAGGGAATTACCTTTTTCATGTTTCTGTTTCTGGTCAGGATACAGGATGGCTAACTGTGCAGGGGCCAGGCCTGTGACTTGGCGCCACCATTGCTAAGGAGCCTGGTAGCTACTGTGCAATGGCAGTTATCATAACTTCCTGGCAGTACCTGATGCTTCCTTCCCCCGCTTTCTTAGGAAAGGGATGCATTTTAAAATTCATTTCATGTGCCTTTAGTTTCTTTTTTTTAATTACACAGAGAAATCTGCTTGTTAATCTTATTCCTAGACTGCTTGACATGATAAGACCCTTACAGAGGAATCCTTTAATTGCCGAAGAACTATCCTGGGCAACACTCTAATCCTGTGATTCATTGCAGCATACAATTATGGAAATTCAAAAGGAACAAAATACTAATGGAAACACAAAAATAATGAAAACATTTCACAACACCATATTGATCTCTGTAATACATGCTAAATACAAGAGGCAGCCTTTTTACTGTGGAAAGATAGTGCTTTAGAGATTTGGAGTTGGAAGAGCTGAATTCAAATCCTACCTCTGTCTTTGTCAGAATGACTTTGGGCATGAAAGTCTTGGACTCGTTGGCTGCCAAGGTCCTTTCCAGTTCTGTTACTATGAATCATACCCCCCTCCGCTTTTCCCTTAACAAACACAACCTTTTGACCAGCAAGAGGGGATATCCTGTTATGTGGCTATCCTTATGTTATATGAGCTATCTCTGATGGGTATAAGGCAGAGTGGGTGGCCTTGTAAAAATGCCTTCCTTTACTTTTTGGCCCTGTGGGATCCCATAACTATAGGATGCAAAACAGGAAGGGACCTGAGACATCACCCAACAATGCGCCCTTCTACTCTACTCTCCCCCACCCTCCCCATTTTGCAGAATGCCACCACTTGCCAGTAGTCACACAAGAAGTAAATAGCAAATCAAAGATTTAGCCCCATGTCTTCTGACTAAATCCAGAACCCTTTCTACTAGACTTTGCTTTTTTCTGCTTATCCCACTCCTTCTCGTGATATAGATATCTGTGTGTCGTAATCATCCAACCCTCCCTTTGCACCCAACCCTTCTCCAATGGACTGTAGCCAGAAGGTGACTTTAAATACCCCTGTCTTAGCCAGGCAATCCTGGAGTCATTGGTTACCCTCAGCCTAGTTTAGAGTCTGCTGATACTGTTTACTGGGGTGTGGCTGCTGTGCATGCTGTAGCTTCTTGGAGCCACAGCTGAGAGTTGGGTGAAAGGTGGACACCAAAGGTGGGTGAGCAGCCTTGAATAGGGCAAATTAGAACGTATTGAAGGTGGGGGGCTGTGGGGCATTTAGAGCTTGGTCATACATCAAAGACACCAAGGTTGTGCAGTCCTCCTGACTTTTGTCCTGCCACTGGACTTCGGTGACTGTGGAAGAGAGAGTGAGGCTGATGACTTTGTGCAACTCTGCCTCACTTAAATCTAGTTCACACATGAGTCAAGACGTCACCTGATGATATCACTGGTCCTCTTGAAAACAAAGGAAAAGTAACAGTAGTCCTGGAAAGAATAGTTTGGCAATTTCTCTATCATACAGCACTTGTCTTCATCATCATTTAGTATTCATTAAGTGCTTCTTATGTGCCCAGTAGGGGAGGGGAGGAGACAAAGAAAGGCAAAACTTTGGTCCCCACCATGGAGTAGCTCATATTCTTTTGGGGACGGGGGGAGACAACACACAAACAACCACGTAGCTACAAGATCTCTACAGGGTGATTTGGAGGTAATTTCAGAGGGAAGACATTGGCAGCAGAGAAGGACCAGAAAAGGCCTCTTGAAGAAGGTGCAGCTTAAAGCCAGGAAAGCCAAGAGGCCACCATAAAGAGGGAGAGAATTCCAGGCACTGGAGACAGCCAGCAAAAAGTCAGGAGATGGTCCATAAAGTGTCTGGTGTGAGGAGCAGCAAGAAGGATAGTGTTGAATGTCACATCAGTCCATCTGTGTTCAGCCCCTTGGCATACACACCATATTTAACCCCCCCCCCCAAATCGAATGATTTAAAACCCATGTGGTCTACAATCAATATTATTTTTCAGTGTTATAAGGGTTTTCCCATTTTAAAGACCTCTTCTTTTAGGAGTATGGCTTCTATTTGGCTTCGGCTTTGAAGGTACCACTCATATTTGGATGATATTGAAGACATTAAGGTATATGAGATAGGGCCTGGACATAGAATTTCATTGGTATAGGAAACTCTATGGTCAGTCAATCAGTCAGTTACATTTATTAAATGCCTACTATGTGCTGGGCACTGGGGATTCACTAAAAGACAAAAGACAGTTCCTGCCCTCAAGGGACTTAAGTGCTCCTACCAATGCGGGTCAGCACCTTCTCTCAAATTTAAAATAGTCTTAGAGCAGGCTTGCACAACATATGGCCCACCAAAGGATTTTGGGCAGCCCAAAAAATGTAGGGTTGCCACTGCTCATGCTCCTGTTTGTCACATGACCCATGACAACCAACTTATCTCTAGTCTAACCCATCTGCGACAGGTCTGTCTTAGAGAGTTTCTTAGAGCAGTGAGAGCTTAGGGGACTTGCCTAAGGTCACATAGCCAGTGTGTGTCAGAGTCAGGTCTTGAACCTTGTCTTCCTGGCTCTGAGGCCATGATATGCTACCTCTTATACAGTATATGACCAAATAGTTTTTGAACATGGATTAATCCAAGCTAACGTTTCTCAAACCAATTTAGCCATAGTACACTGGTGGTTGAATTAGTCTAATAGAATACCTAAATTCTGGTCCAGGTAAAGGGAAAATATGTTGTCCTTATCAGTTCGCCCTTAGATGTTTAAAGAAATGGAGTATTCTTGACTAAATTTTTCTTCCTTCCTCCCTTCCTTCTTGCCTACCTTCCTTCCCTTTTCTCTTTCTTTTTTTCCTCTCTCCTTCCCTCTTTCCATCCCTTCCTTCCTTCCTTCCTTCCTTCTTTCCTTCCTTCCTTCCTTCCTTCCTTCCTTCCTTCCTTCCTTCCTTCCTTCCTTCCTTCCTTCCTTCCTTCCTTCCTTCCTTCCTTCCTTCCTTCCTTCGCAAGCTCATTTGAAAGAGGAGAATCCTTTGTCACATAAGCCTGTGCTGTGTGCAGTGGATTGCCCTTGACAGATGTGCTCAGTGTGAGAGGGAGACTCCTTGTTAATTAGTCTATAATTATAGGCTGGAGAAGGCAGCCAGGAGGAATGGATAGCAGGCAAGTAAGGAAGATTGGATGGGAAAAAGAAGGCGAGAGCATAGGGAAGGGAGGGAATAAGCATTTTATGTAGTGCCTACTATGTGTCAGTCACTGTGTTAAGAGCTTTTTGCAAAGCTTATCTCATTTGATCACAGCAGTCTTTTGAGGTAGATGCTACAGAGAGAAAAGGCCTGAGATAATCCGAGGGAAGGCAGGTTTCACAGTAAAGATAGGATTGTTTCTCTTGGCAAAGGAACTCCAAAGAATGGCAGAAGCAATAGTGCCCAGGGGGTGGCAGCTGCTTTGGGGAAGGGAAGCAGTGAGCTCTAAGGATAGCTGGGCCCTCCCTCTGTGTCTGTGCCTCGCTCTCAGCCCCCACTTCTTCTGCTTTCCTTCTCAGCTCCTTCCACCAGCCCTGGCAACCAGGTCCAGGGTGTTCTGACTCCAGCTTTCTGTGGCCCTATTGTACAGTCACACTTAGGAGCATCTCACTCCATCTCCGCTCTCCCTGGGCAAAGTACAACTTCAGGCTTTCTGTGCCTCTTACTGTTATACACGCATACGTGCGCACATACACACAAACACAAGCAATTTTATATTTAATGTTTTTGTAAGGAAAAATTATTTAGCATAGAAATTCTCATATTGCAATAATAATGGCTAACATATTTAAGGTTCGCAAAGTGCTTTAAATATATCATTTCATTTGATCATCACTGTTGAAATGGCTCATAGATGTACAGCTAGAACGGATCTTCATTCCCATCCTTATTTTATCGATGAGGAAACTTAAGCCCAGGAAGTTAAGTGACTTGTCCAAGGTCCCACAGGTAATGTCAGAAGTCGCATTTGACCCCAGGTCTTCTGACTCTACAATCATTGCTCTTTCTATTACACCATTCTAGGTGGGGAATATCAGGGTTCCATCAAACAGAGTTTGGGGAACATTGATCTCAATCAATCTACCAACATTTGTTAAATGCCTAATACAGTCTCATTATCTGAGGTTTTTTTTTAGCTTCCTTATGAACTAATTCGTAGGTATTGAAACATAAGCTTAAGTCCATCTTGAGGACTCTCAAATCCAAACAAAGCATCTTCTTAAGTTTAGACATCTTATCTCTACGATTATCTAATAGAATCATTCATTTTGGCCTCAGAAGCTTACCAGCTATGTGACCCTGGGCAAGTCATTTAATCCTGTTTGCCTCAGTTCCTCATCTTAAAATGAGCTGGAGAAGGAAACGCCAAACCACTCCACTATTCATTTTGTGCTAAGTAACTTTTTCTTAGTGGATAAATGTGCATGTTCATTTTGGTATTTCCCTCTTTGTAGAAAATGTGGGCATTCTCTAGATGTAGAAAAAGCTTCCTGCTTTTTCTAATTGTGATCACTTTATGTTTTTAACACGGTCACTTGATGTTATGTTCAGCGTCATTGAGGGTCCATTTGGGGGCAAGGAGTACAGGGGAAGCAAGTCCTAAGAGCTGGGGGTAGCTTCTTCTAATCCTTCTCTATTCTTTGACATCGTGGGATTAAAAACAATCCATTTTTCAGCCTTTTCACTTTTTGAGTCAATATGGGTCATTACTTGATATAAATCTAAGTAGTACATGTAAGTTGTAGGTCAAGATGTTAAAAGGGTGTATTTGTGTGAGACACCTGGGCAGCCTGTGGTATTCTTTTTGACATCAATTCCTAGTTCCCTTTTAAACTGGAAAGCTTAAAAGGCCCTTTACCCTGCTGAGGAGCAGTCCAGTCAACTTCTGGCATTTAGGAGATCTGCTGGCATGTACTCTGTTTAATTCAGTTGTCTTAGTGAAAAATAACTGGGGGCCGAGGGAAGCAGTAGTCGCTGAACCTGTGTTTGGTGTTGTCATTTTCTATTGCAGTCTCCTTTTGTCCTCCTGGGTAGAGCTCATTGACAGTCTCCTCGATGCCTGCAGCAAGCTCCCCCCTTCCCTTAATAATTAAAGAAGGAATGAGAATGTCAATTCAGCCTCTTACGGAGTGTAAGAGAGAACCACAGATCTTGTTTGAGGGCCAGGCCCTTCCCCTCCAGCTACTTTAAATCCCCTACTAATTCAGAGGCTTTATTTACTGAACAAACACAGAGAACACAGAACTACTGCTCTGCTTTTGGAGAAGCCTGGTTGTGTTGTTAGAGATTTGATTTTATTTTTTTCCCTATGCATACATTCTGTGAGATGTCAATGCTCATCTCTGTAAGAAAAAATAGGAATGCAGCATGTCCCAGTGAGGTCACAAAAGCTTCTCAGAGAAAGCCTTATTCAATTAATCAGCATTGATTAAGTATCTACTTTGTGCTATGGGCACAGTGGGTAGAAGACTGGGCCTGGAATCAGGAAGACTCATCTTCTTGAGTTCGAATCTGTCTTCAGGCACTTACTAGCTAGGTGACCCTGGGCAAGTCATTTAACCCTGTTTGCCCCAGTCTCCTTATCAGTAAGACCAGAGAAAGAGCTGGAGAAGGAAATGACAGTTTACTCCAATATCTTTGCCAAGAAAAACCAGAATGGGGTCATGAAAAATTAGACATGACTGAAACATTTGAACAACAGCCATGTGTTAGGTACTTTGCTAAGAACTGGGGATACAAAAAGAGGCAGAAGATGGCCCCTGACCTCAAGGAGCTCGCAGTCTAATAAAGGGAAAGAACATGTAAACAAATATAGACAAAGCAAGCTATTTACAGGATAAGTAAGAAATAATTAACGGAGGAAAGACAGCAGAATTGAAAGGGGTTCAGGGAGGCTTCTGTTAAAAGATGGGGTTTTGGTGGGGACTCAAAGGAAGCCAGAGAGGTCAGTAGTCACTGCAGAATGGTCACCTCCGGAAGTGGAAGAAATCTAAACAACTCATTAAAGATCTTGAATGCGTCACTGCATCAATGACCAGCCATCAGAGCATGGTATAAACAACAGCAAAATCAGGGCTACCTCAATGGGCCAGTTAGCTTTGCTCTGTTCCATAATCATAGACTACTTCCCTGGATTCCAAATGGCATGACCACATTTTCCTAAAACAATTTAAAGAGATGGATGTTGAGGTCTTAGAATTTGTTAACTGTAGGGTTGTGGACATAGACTTGGAAGGGATCCTGCTGTTGTTGAATCATTTCGGTCATATCTGACTTACTGTGACCCCATTTGGGGTTTTCTTGGCAGAGATACTGGAGTGGTTTGCCATTTCTGTCTTCAGCTCATTTTACAGATGAGGAAACTGAGATCAGCAGGGTGAAGTGCCTTGCTCAGGGTCACACAGCTAGTAAGTGTCTGAGGCCAGATTTGAACCCAGGAAGATGAGTCTTCCTGACTCCAGGCCCACAAGGGGCTCAGAGAGTTATCTGTTCCAGTCCTCTTAGTTTATGATAACTTGCCTTAGACTACACAGTCCTAGGCAGGCCAGGATTTGGACCTACAGCCTCTAATTGCAGATCCTCATACTTTTGTGTCACCCTACATATTCAACCAGGTTCTGAATCTTGTTTTCTTCCTCCATGCTATCTCTTGTATTTGTGTCCTCAGCACCTCTTATGTAGACTATCCCAACTGCCTCCTAGCAG
>CM053622.1:350027653-350054774 GCA_028646595.1 Phalanger gymnotis
AAAAAGCTTTTAGGAAACCAAGATTCAAGTCCTAATTCCACCACTTATGCAAGTTACTTATCTCTGGACCTCAGTTTCCTCAAAAGTCAAGGGAATTGTACTACACTGATCTTTGAGCTTGATTCGAACTTTGTTATTTCTTGACAAATTGTTAATGCCACAGTTAATTTTTTTTCTCCCTATTACTCTGGCCTTGAATGTAGTAGGTATAATAGACCTCCCAGAAGTAATATACTATGGAACACTCTACTCAGAACTTAGATTTCTATATCCTTCTCTTTCCACAGAGAAAAACATGAAACTTTGAAAAGAGTTGAAAGAATCGTGTGTTTCTAGATTACCTTCACATGTGTCTGATCAATATATGCCTCCCTATAGTTGAATCTAGCACCAGGGACCAGATAGAAGGCACAGAATCCTGGGCCTTAGTGGCTCCCAGTTCTTCTCTTTTCTTTCATTTTCGGCTAACCATTCAGTCAACAAACATTTGTTGAGCCTAGTTACAGTGTTAGTCACTGGTAGAAAGCCCAAAGTGGAGTTTCCACTGGGAGCCCCTGAAGGGAGGACTGTTGTTTGCCTTTCTTTTTATCTGTAGCATTCAGCACTGATCCTGGCACATGGTAGGAACTTAATAAATACTCTCACTGGGGCTTACCAGGGGAGACTCGGGCATACACATGTACACAGGCATATACATATGTGTTGATGTGTACATATATGTGCATGTGTGTTTACACACATATGTATAGCACATTTAAAATTTAATATGTACAATATATTCAGGGTAATTTGGGGAGGGAGTGTGGAAATCAGGAAAGGTTTAATGTAGGAAGTGGTATTCTTACCTCTGAATGACCAGCAGTCACCTTACTTTCTGACACTCTTTTGTGACATTATTAACATAATTTCTATCTTACAAACATTGTCCTCCTTTTTGGCTTCTATTCAGTTCTTTGTACTCAGCTTTCTACAAGGCCTTCGCCTAGCTTTGCTGTTACTGAAAGTCACAGCACTGTTGTCATGCTTCTCTATTGGTATGTTTTAGCTGCTGTGTTAAAAATCTTGGCTCCTAAATTAACCCTCTAATTTAAGAGGGTGAAAGTTGTGTTTTCAACCGTTACCTACAGCAGCAGAACGCCCGTAGGTACCCTGATCCACACTTCAATTTTTTTCTGACAAATGTTAGTAAGTTCTGTTTTATAAAGCTTATAAAGCACAGCCTATGGCCCCTTGTCATCAGTTAGTTAGCATGATGACCCAGAAAATAACCCTAGCTGGTGACTAACTTCCTGCCATATCTATATGGGGCACAGTGACCTTCCTGCCTTGTTGGGTATGCCACAGTTTTCTGAGGGCAGAAACTTAAGACTACCTGCTTCCCTCCAGGAATGTGGATGATCCATCAATAAGCATTTATTAAGCATGTACTACGCCAATCCATCAGTCAACATTTATCAAGCATCACTACGTGTGGGGTACTGTACTGAATGCTAAATACAGAAAGAAGCAAGAGACATTCACTGCCCTCAAGGAGCTTACAATCTAATGGGGAGACAATGTGTAAACTAATATATACAAAGTAAGCTATATACTGGATCAATAGCAAATAACTAAAAGAGAGAAAGCACTGGAATCAAGGGTGGGGGAGGGATGATTAGGGAGGGATGATTAGGGAGGACTTCCTGTAGAAGGTGTGATTTTTTAGTTGGGACTTAAAGCTAGCAGTGGCAAGTCAAGACATCACTCTGGAAGCCATTGGTCCTCTTCAAGAATGAAGGACAAACAACAACAACAAAGGAAGCTTGGGAGGTCAGCCGGGCACTGGGAATACAAGTACAAAGAAAAAAAAATGAAATAAGCCCAAGGAACTTACATTCTACTGGGGGAGGCATTAAGTAGATATAAATGTGTAAAGAGAATAAATATAAACACATCCACAGAATAGTTAAATACAAGATAGTTTGGGAGGGCATCAAGAAAGATTTCATAAAGAAGATGGTGCTTGGGCTACATCTGAATGAAAGAAAGGGACCCTGAGGTGGACATGAGGAGGGAGGGTATTCTGGGCATTGGAGAGTGTTATTGCAAAGATGCAGAGATGGGAGATGGATTGTTGTGGGTGATGAACACAGAGAAGGCCAGTTTGGATAAAATAGTGTGGGGAAGAAAGAGTATTGTTGAATGAAGTTGAAAGTGTAGATTGGGGCCATATGGTGTGGGCCTTTAAAAACTAAATGGAATAGTTTATATTTGAAGGAAGACCCTGGAAGGGAGAAAGGAGACAAGCTTTTATTAAATACCTACTATGCACTTACTTAGCATTAATGCTAAGAATTTTGTAAATATCTCATTTGATCTCCACAACAACCCCGGGTGGCAGTGGCTAGTTTTATCTCCATTTTAAAGATGAGGATCCTGAGGCTGAGAGAGGTTAACTGATACTCCCAGTAACTCTGGCTTCTCTTGCCCTACTGACTCCATGCAGTTTACATACTAGGGCAGGTTATGTTTCCCAGGGAGCATCTGGCTTCCTTTTGCACATGCCCTTCTCCTTAGAGCTCAAGCACAGTGTTCAGTGAGGTGCTTGAGAATCCTCAGGAAGCTGGCATTTGGGATTATTCTAGAGTGGAGGTTAACCTTGGGTATCACAGACTCCTTTGGTCATCTGAAGCCTATAGATTCCCCAGAATATTGTTTTTTAATGCATAAAATAAAAATAAAATACATAGCATTACAAATGAATTACATTGAAATAAAGACGGATCTTTATTTTCTCATCCGTGTTCGTGCATCTCTTGAAATCTATCTACAGACCCCAGGTTAAGAACCCCTGCATCATTGTGCACAAACCCCCAGCAGCAGGTCCCCTGTTTCCTGGGGCAGCTCATTATAAAGTAAGCAATCAGGTGACTAACGGGGCTACTTGCAGCACAAAGGCTTGGGTTCAGGTTGTCCTGACCCCCAGCTGTGATAAACCGTACTCATTGTGAGCAGAGAATGAACCCAGCTAAGTCTGTGTCAGTAATCCCATCATCAAATTAAAACATATGTGTCTTATTGCCTGCAATTAAAGCATGTCTTATTTTCCTCCCTATGATCTCTTGGGAGAATTTCAGAGAGAGAGTTTTGCTGCCTCTAATACTAATGTGGCAGCTTGTTTTAAAAGACACAGCAGGGTGGCTTGATGTAGAAGGAAGGTCATTGAGCTCAGCTCCAAACTTCTTGTGAAAGCCATAGCGAGGCCAGCTCTGAAGTGTCTCTTTCAACATTCTCCCATAGACTGCCATTCTTATTGTACAGCTCTCCAGCCAGGATGTCTAGGAGGCTGATAATAATAATAGCAAGGCAAAAGGGAGAGGTAGGGGGAGCAAACAGAGAGGACCTTTCTACAAACTATGAAACTGTAGGGGGAAAAATAGTAATTTCTTATCTTTGAGCCACACTAGAGGGCTTTTCCCCCCTCTCTTTCATGCTCTATTCTCAAAGAGCACTAGTTAATAATTCACACACAGTTACCAATTAAGTAGAAATTTCATTCGAAGCTGCAGCAGGTTCCATTAAATGTATTTGGGAACTGAGAGCGTGAATTGCTCCAAAAGTAGTTTGATTATTATTAATATAGATATGTCTCTAACGACCAGCTGGGCCTGAATGTTTGCCTAAGAGGCTAGTTGCCAGCTGGTTTGCTCTCCAGTTGGTTACAGAAAAATGAGTGCATTTGCTGGTCATAAGCACATAGGACTTGGGGTGTCCTACTTGCATGCTTGTCCTCAGTGGATGGAGCTGGTTTCTAGTTTGTGGGTTGGTGTGGGGCGGGAGGGAAAGGAAGAGAGGAAGGAGTCTGGTAAATGTAGTTGGTGTGATAAGCGGGCTACTGACAGTGTTCAAGCCAACCATCTTGTGCAGTGGTCTGTACTGGGCGCTGTGAGAAACAACATGGAACTAGGGGCTGTGTCCTTTAGGAGAGAGGCAGCTAGGTGGCACAGTGGATAGAGGACTTGGTCTGGAGTCAGGAGGACCCAAGTTCAAATCTGACTTCCTACATTAACCAACCTTGGCCAAGTCAATTGGCCTTTGTCTGCCTCAGTTTCTTAACTGTAAAATGGGGATAATAACAGCACCTCCCCCCCCCCAGAGTGAGGATCAAATGAGATAATATTTGTAAAGTACTTAGCACAGTGTCTCCTACAGATCAGGCACTTAATAAATGCTTGTTCCCTTCCTTTCTTCCCCTTTAGGAGAAAGAGGATAAATAAACATGTTTGCATACTTCTTATATAGAGGTGGTATGGTGTAACCTTGGGTTCAAATTTTATCTCTGACTCATAGTAGCTGTGTGACCCTGGGTGAGTCATTTAACCTTGATGTGCCTCTGGCACCTCCCTAGGACTTTTCTGTTTTATGATAGATAGATAGATGGTTGGATCTACTGATAATTGAGGGAGTTTTCACTCTGACAGGCAGTGAGGTATGGAGGAGAGAGTCGGGAAGACCTAGGTTTAAGTTCTGGTTCTGACATAAATGTTTATGTGATGGTGGGTAATTCTCCTCATTTCCTAGGGATCTTAGTTCTCTAAGAATCATCATACTGGTTAGTTACACAACTGTATCCTTGGAGGTTCGAGTCCAGGTGCGAGTGATGAAAGTATGCACTGTGAACCAGAGGGATAAAAGATTTACCCCCAAGTTGAAACAGTAGCAACAACAATAACTCAATCTCTCCTCATCTTTTACTCATGAACTTGGGAAGGGCATGGGGCAAACAAGTAATACGGATTTTGCATGGTTACTCTAGCAGATAACAAATCTGGATGACCCGTCTCTTTGTTTTATATGTGTCAATGTTTTATGTTTGTATGTTTTATATGTTTCAGTAGGGACATAGAAGGAAAATAAGGGGAAAGAATCCACAAAGTTTTCTTGCCCCCAGTTATCAGAGTCTGGCTATGAACTCTGGTCTCCTACCTTCAAATAGGGTGTTCTTTACAGGTAATGCTTTTCTAACCAGCCTCTACTCTAAAGTTGCCCAAACCTCATACCAACAACATTATCCATTTACCCTTGAATAGTTCTTAGCCTAGTTTTTACTGGGGTGGCTTTCCTTGCTCTATCCCACCAATGACCACCAAGGCAACCCTGGCTTCTCCTGCCTCACTGACTCAATGCAGCTTCTGTAATGGATTGGGTCGTGTTTACCTGGGAACATCTGGTTCCATTTCACCTGGTAATTTCCTCATAAAACTAACTGCCTTTGGTAGCATTGTTCTACCTCACGTTATTGTATCTGTGGTGTTAAGTAACATTTAGGGACATCTGCCTGTACCTATACAATTACAGATGGTTAAAGGAAATTCTTCTCCCTCCCCACCCCACCTTTTTCCTATCTAAGAAAACATGACATAATGAAACATTTATTGTTATGTAAAAGTTTACTTTTGGGATTGGCTACTGAAAAGTTCATCACCAGAACTGGTGATGGTAATGGGAAGTGCCGATACTGGTGAGAGTCGTGGAACTTTATACAATATATTGAAAGTTTGAAAAACATCTTAAATCTATGATCATATTTAGTCATAGCAGCAGGCCTCTGAAGTCATAAGGGCCACCTCCTCCATATCCTCTTGGCCCACTACTTGATCTCCCACATTAGGAACCTGGGGGCACACTCTCCTAACTGGTGACTACTTCTCCTGGAACTCTTTCAGGAAATCTCTAACTGTGCCTCTTCACTTCTTTTCCTCTTCAGTCATCTCTTCCTTTCTTCCTTTTCTCCCTACCCTGGAACCATTGAATGGTGATCAAATGAACTTTGGCATTGTTCTTTGATGGACCTACTCCCCATGGTGGTGGTGGGCAAAGTTAATAATATATAACATATGTTCAGGGGCTGGGGGTAGAAGAACCCAAGAGAGCCCACCGAAGTGCAGCCCCTCTCCTCTAACACCCTTTGGTCCTTGGCTTTTGTCTTTGTTAAAATATTACATATATTTGTGTGCTCTAGTGGAATGATGGATTGGATAAAAATCTTTCCTTTTATTTCTTTTGCTTATGACCTTTGGCTTCCTAAGGAATTCTGTGGCAGCCAGATATTCTATAGGGTTGCTGGTAGTCCAGGGCCAGATTTATTGTTCTTCTATCTCCTCTAGTTGTTGAATGGGCCCTACTTTGTTCATGCTACTCAACCCACTGACCTTTATCATTAAGATCTCTCTCTCTTTCTCTCCCTGTCTCTCATTCTCTCTGTCTCTGTTTCTGTCTCTGTCTCTGCCTCTCTCTCGCGCCCGCGCGCTCTCTCCCTGTCTGTCTCCCCCCTCTCTCTGTCTTTCTCTCTTTCATTGTCTGTCTTTGCTCATGTTCTCTCCTCCCTGTCCTCTCTTTCTTTCCCTTCTTCAGGTTCTGGTGTAAAACCCTTGAACATATTGGCTAGATCTTGATGTCCTTCCAGTGCTACTGTATGCAAATGAACTAGGACAGCAGGCCTATGGTGTTGTATGACATTGGATATACTAGTAAATAATCACAGCTTTTTCAGAAGTGGTCGAAGGAAAAAAGAAATTCAAGTATTTACTTAGTTTTTCTAATATGATGGCTTTTTAAATTAGACTAACTTGATGTGCTCTGCCCAGTCGAACATAAGCCCCTTAAGAGTAGGGATTGTTTCATTCTTTGTCTCTATACCCTCAGGACTTAGGATAGTGTCTGGCACATAGTAGGCACTTAATGAACACTGTGCATTGATGGTATTCTGTCACCCTAATAATATGAAAGCTCCCTCCTGATTCACACATCCAGTACTTGACATGTTTTCCTTGTGTTTGGGCATAGTGCTCAATGAGGAGGAAAGATGCATCTGGCAGTACAGAAATGAGAGGTTTAGATTTCTAGGCTATTGTTCCTGAGCAAATATATTATTGAATGTGATCTTTTCAATCATTAACTCTCCTTTCTAGTATACCAGTCATATGCATCTTACTGCCAATAAATGAGTTTGGTTATTGGCTAATCTATAATAAAGGTTTTAGCAGATAAGTCGTTATCTAAGACAGAAATAGCAGCTGTTGCACACTGCTGTAGGAAGTGGTTCTGTCTTTGGTGACTAATGTCCGCTGAACATGCAGACTGGGGACTTCCCCATCCTCTGTAAAGATTTGTATGCACCCTTCAGCAAAACCAAGCTATAAAAGGGCAGAACCTGACTGAGCTGGTGAAGTGTGTTGAGTGAAGCCCGAAGGCTTCATGGTGCTGGAAAGGACCTTAGAGACCATCTTGTCCAACCTCTATTTTATAGAGGAAGCTCTCAGGAAGAAAGGACATGACTTGTCCAGAGTCACGTGGTAACTTCATATCAGATCTGTGACTGAAGCCTACGTTACCACTAAACTGACTCTATTTAACAGAAATTTTCCAAGTACCTACTGCATGTAAAGCAATGAAAGGGAGAAAGTCAGAAAGGCACGGGTCTTATTCAAGAAGCTTACGGTTTGGTAAGGGGCTACATACATACATAGCTCTCCCCTCCCACAGGATTCTATTTAGTACATTATTTACTGAACACCTATAATGTGCAAAGCACCAGGCTAACATGTTGGAAATGCTCTGGATTGGTGTTAAATGGCAGATTTCTCCTATTTCATGCCAACTGCTAAAACATGGGGTTCCTGTAAAACTGCAGAAATCATGGGTATAAATAAATGTCTACTGGAAAGGCAGCAGCTTTAAGTCTGTCTGTTGCTTGAAGTGCTATGAATATCCCAAGGAGACAGGCAAAATGTTGCTTGAAATGCTGAAAAGTAATGAATTTAAGTAGCCCATGGCTCTTTTTTATGAATCCATATAGCTCATTCATAAAGACTTTGGAAATTTGTGGCAGTTAGACTTTGAATTAGCAATGGAGATCTTGCTTTAGATGACCCAGGTAACCTTTTGGCCATAGGCCTATGTGAAATTTGGCTCTGTTTAGCTCCCTGAGTGGGTAGGACTTGAAATCTAATGGGAAATTGATACACAGTTTAGCGTGAATGAAAACACTCGGGGGAACATCAGGACAATACATTGATTCCAGAGGTATTTATTGTAGAGTTTGATTTAGCTTCAGCAAAACGTATGAGTGAGCTTCGATGGGAACTATCGTCCAAGACTGCAGCATGAAGCAGCGAACTAACGACCTATATGACCTTGGGTGAGCCACTGAAATTTTCTGGGTCTCAGTTTCCTCATTTGTAAACTGTGGGGGAATTAGAGCACATGGACCTTTAGGTCCTTTCTAGCTCAAGAATCCTGGTCAACGATCCTAATTAATAAATCGCTTACTTTAGACCACCAGTGGATGTCAGCATGCTTGTGTGTGATAAAATGCAAAAGTACAATGAGAATATCAGAATTTATAAGTTGAACATTTAATTCTTTGCCTTGTGCCCCCAAAGACATTGAAGTACTAAGAATATCCAGGGAAGACAGGCAAAATGTTGTTTAAAATGCTGAAAAGTAATGAATTTAAGTAGCCCGTGGCTCTTTTTTTTATGAATCTATATAGCTCATTCATAAAGATTTTGGAAATTTGTAGCAGTTGAACGATTTGAATTTCTGCCCTCATAGGAGGGGATTTAAACATGCATACTGACTTTCTGCCAAATAGCTGAAGACTTGGTTCTTCAGCCTACTCACTTCCCATGAGCTGCTCCCGCATCCTACCTCAGCCACACACAAAGATGCTCATACCATCGACTGTGTTGTCATCCACAAATGTACCACCTCTGTCTTCAAGAATCCTGAAATCTCCTTGTCTAATAATCAACTGGTTTTTCACCTCTCCCTCTGCCTTTCCTTATAAAACCCTCTTGTCTACAACATGACCTCCAATCTCTAGACCCTTCAATTATCTCCAAGCCATCTTCCCTGATCTAGTGACTCTTCTTATTTTGACCCCTTAGTGAACCAATTCATCTCTTCTAATGGCCTCCTCTTTTGAATCCCTAGCCACCTTATCACATCTTCTCAGCCTTGGATCACTCTCAACCTTTGCCTCCCATGCTCCTATACACGTGTTACGGAATGAAAGTGGAGAAAATCACAGAACCGTTTGGACTGGGTCCACTACAAATTTATGATACACAACCTCAACTGGGCCCTCACTGCTGTTAGGCAATCTTACTGTACCTCCATTATCAACTTACTATCCATTTCTCCACAGTGATTTTCCAAACCTTCTTATCCCCCCTCAAACCTCTCATGGCTCCCCTTCCCTCCACTTTCTCAACTGAGAACCTGTCTTATATTTTGCAGAAAAATGGAGGCTTTTCACCATGAGCTCCCTGTTCTCCTCTCTTCCTCATGTCCTATCACTCGGGTTCCTTTTGCCATGCTCTCCTCCTTCATCCCTGTTTAAAATGATGAAGTAGTTTTACTCCTTACCAAGCCTAATCCTTCTACTTGTTTAAGCGATCCCATTCCATCCTGTCACCTCCAACAGACTGCTGCTCCCTTTGCTGTCCCCACTCACTTATTTTCAATTTTTCCCTGTCTTCTGACTCATTTCCTACTGCCTATGAACATGCTCATGTCTCCCTCATCCTTGGGGCAGGAAGATTGTTGCATCCCTTCTGTCATCCTATATATCTTCTTTCCTCTGCAGGCAAACTCTTTGAAAAGGTTATCTACAATAGATGTCTCCACTTTCTCTTCTTAACTTCTTACACTTTGATTTCTGACCTTATCATTCCACCAAAACCACTCTCTCCAGAGTTACTAATAATCTCTTAGTTGCCAAATTCAGTGGCCTCAGTAGTCATCCTTCTTGATCTATTTAGCCTTTGACACTTTTGGTCCCTCCCTCCTTGTTGATATTCTCTCCTCCCTAGGTTCCAGGACACCTTTCTTTGATGGTTCTCCTCCTACCTATCAGACTGCCGCTTCTCTGTCTCCTTTGCTGGATCCTCATCCAGATGAAGACCTCTGACCTTTAGGTGTCCCTCAGGGTTCTGTCCAGGGCCCTCTTCTTTTCTCCCTCTGTACTATTTCACTTGGTGATCGCATAACTCCTGGGAATTTAATTATCATCTCTATGCTAGTGATTCTCACATCTACCTATCCTGCCCCAAACTCTCTGGTGGCCTCTAGTCTCATATCTCCAAGTGCCCATTACACATCTTGAACTGGATATCCAGTAGACAACTTCAACTCGATATGTCCAAAATCGAACTCATTATTTCCCCTTTAAACCTTCCCCACTTCCTATTTTTTCCCATTACCGTAGAGGACAACATCATCCTCAGTCCTTTAGGTCCACAACCTACAAATCAGCCTGGATTCTTCATTACCTCTCATCACCCTCCACAGCCAATCTGTTGCCAAGGCCTTTCAATTTCACCTACGAGACATCTCTTAAATACATCCTCTTCTCTCCTCTGACACTACCACCACTCTGGTACAAGCCCTCATCACCTCATGCCTTGATTACAGCAATAGCCTGCTGATGAGTCTGCCTGCCTCAAGTCTCTCCCTGCTACAATCCAGCCTCCATTCAGTTACTAAAGTGATTCTTCTAAAGCACAGGTCTGATTTTGTCCCTCCTCTATTCAGCAAGCTTCAGTGGCTACCTGTTACCTCCATGATCAAATACATAATTCTCTCCTTGGCATTCAAAGCTCTTCATAACAGGTCCCTCCTACCTTTCCAGTCTTCTAACATCTTACGCTCTAACACACAGTCTTTGAATGAGTTGACACTAGCTTCCTGGCTGTTCTGTGAACAAGACACTTGATCTCTTGGCTTAGAGTATTTTCTCTGGCTTCCCTCTATATCTGCAATGCTTTCCCTCCTTCTGTCTGATTACTGACCTTCCTGGCTTCCTAAGTCACAACTAAAATCCCAGTTTCTACAGGAAGCCTTCCCCAGCTTCTCTTAATTCCAGTGTCTTCCCCTGTGTTAATTATTTCCTATTTATCCTGTGTGTAGCTTGCTTTGTATCTACTTAACAGTTTTCATGTTGTTTCCCGTTAGATTGTAAGCTCCTTTAGGGCAGGGATTTTCTTTTGCCTCTTTTTGTATCCCTAGTCCTTAGCATAATGCCTGGCACATAATAGACAATAAATGTGTATTGATTAAATTATGTAGGATATAGTGTGTTTAATGTAATCGCAGTAAGGGCTGGATAAAGTGGAAGGAACATTCCATCTTTCTAACCCCATGAAAAGATTTTGCAGAGTGGATTTGTGAGATGCTTTATCCACTGTTAGAGGCTCTAAATCTCTTATACCATGAAATCTTAAAGGCTGTCTCAGATGAAAGTACTTGAATGTTTTTGGCAAAGCCTTCTTGGAGCCTATGTCATGAGATGAATGACTCCTGGGGGAACCATTTAATTTCATTTGAACATTTCTTGAGTATTAGAAGCAGTGTAGTAGAGTGGATGTAGTTTTTATTTTGGAGTCAGAAAGACCTGGGTTCAAATGCTACCCCTGACACTAGTTATGTGACCCTGGGTAGGTCACAAGATTTCTGTGTCTTAAAGCAGAGGTGTCAAACATGTAGCCCTGTAAGCAGCATGCTTGCAACTCTCCTGAGTGGTGTCCAGGCCAGATTAAAATGTAACTGGGAAATATTTATCAAGAAAAATAAAAATACAATGGAACACAAATAGTGTTGAAATGTGGTTTCCTAAGTCAATATGCAGCTGGCAGAGATCCTCACCTGAGTTTTAGTGACTCCCATTTGTATTTGAGTTTGATACCACTGTAAATTAACTCCCTAGGACTTAATGTACTAAATCATAGATGGACATAAAGGTCTGGGAGGTTGCCAGGATGACAATTCATAGATCTTTCACAAATCTGCATTAAGTAACATTTACTCAGAGAAAGTGTGGTATAGTGGCTGGAACCTTGGCCTGGGAGGATAGAGACTCAGGTTTGAATCTCTTCTCAGATGCTAGTTGTGAGATGACCAGCAAGTGGGTTAATCTCAAAGCCTCAGTTCCCTCATCTCTAAAAGGAAGATGACAGTGATTGCACTGCTTACCTTGATGGGTTGTTGTGAGGCTCAAATGAGGTCATGTAGATAAGATGCTTTGCAAATGTAACACAGCTCTGTGATCATGATTTGTTATCTCTGCTGCTGCACCCTACATTCCAGTCCAGCCACCTTTGGTAGAAAGCTAATAGGTGACTGATTTAAGCACCAAGTTTTATGGTATGCCTAGAATGTAGTCATACTTTTACTGTTGACTTGAATTGACCTTCAAAACAAACAAAAAATGCAACACACCGATGTTTGTATTTCATTCTCCATTTGCGAAAGGACATTTTTCTCTACCCACCCCTTGACTATGTGTGAAAGTTTTTTTTGGCTTCTAGAAATCCCACTGTTGCATTTCTGAGAGGAGGCCAGAATGGGCCACACTGATTAAAGAAGCAGTGGTTAATGTTATAGCCATGGCAGTATGGCCGAGCAGATAGGCACTCGTCGGCTACATCCATGAGTTTAAGGGCTAGGGGATAGATCAAATGAAGTAATGTATATAAAGAGTTTGTAAACCTTAATGCTCATACTGGGCATTGAATTCAAGAATAAGCAGTGAGTGAACGAGTCAGCAATCCATCTATAAGTGTTTACTGTGTGTCAAGAAAGAAAGGCTAAACACAGTCCTTGCCTTCAAGGAATCTGCAGTCTAATGCCATCTAAGGAAATTGGTCCAGTCTAGCTTGGGACTGATCCTGAAGTCCAGGAATATCTGTGTTTGGGGTTCTAAGAGATCTGGACTCAAATGAACCTTTCCATACCCCCTACATGTAGTCTCTACCATGTTTGGGGCCTTATAAAAGGGTGGGGTTACTGAGGGCATGGTGACACTGCAGGACAGTGGTCTAGAAGGAGTAGCCTCTCTGCCATCTTTTTCTTAGGGGAAAAACCTAGATTTTAAACTTAGGTCTTCCCTTCATTCAGTCAATCAGACCTACTTGAAGGCTTGTCCTTGATCTTGCTCATACTTCAAATTGTTTAGCCACTTCCTTTGGTCTCAGTTCAATATTGTGTTATTCATACTGATAAAACAATAACAATTCTTTGGTAAAAAAAGCCTCAATTTTTCTTTGTTACCATTTAAAAAATAAAACTATAGTAAGAAAATTACTAACCCGAATCTCTCATGATTCCACTTACAGCCATTTCCCCCCTTCTTTGCTCCACAAAGACAGCTGGATACTTTTCATCCCCACATAATTCTTTGTGACCTTGAAGACCATTAAATTAGCCCCTTGGTATTTAGGTCTTCGGGCTAAGCTCAAAATTCTTTGACGTTTTATTTTAGGTCTTCTCTGAAACATCTCCTAGTCTTTAAAAAAAAAAAGTGACCAGAGTTAAACTAATATTGTGGCTCAAATCAATACCAATTCCAAGAATTCTTGATAGGTCTTCTGCTACTGTCCACTAGTTTGTGGTTAGTCTTCTTCTGCAGAGCATTCAATTGGTTAATTCAGTTAGTCATGGTCTTTTTTTTTAATTTGGTCAACAAGGTAGCACAGTGGATGGAGTGCTAGGCCAGGGGTCAGGAAGACTCATCTTCTTGAGTTCAAATCTGGCCTCAGACACTTCTTAGCTACATGACCCTGGGCAAGTCACTTCACCCTGTTTGCCTCAGTTTCCTCATCTATCAAATAAGCTGGAGAAGGAAATGGCAAACCCCTCCAGTATCTTTGCCAAGAAAACTCCAAATGAATATGTTTTACATGATCACGCACGCATAACCTATATCAGATTGTTTGCGGTCTTGGGGCAAGGAGCAGGAGAAGGGGAAGGTAGAAAAATTTGGAACTCAGAATCTTATAAAAAAAATGAATGGTGAAAATTCTTTGCATGTAATTGGAAGCAATAAAATACTATTAAGAAAAAAAATACTCCACACGGCATCAAGAAGGGTTGGACATGACAGAAAATAACTGCATGACTACAAAACTCTAACTTGCTGTCTACCTCCTCTTCAGCTGAACTTTTCCCATGTATCTTGATGGACTTTTTTTGTACTTGGATGTTTTGTTATACTTACCAAGTACACTAGGCTGGACTGACATCACTGAACTTCCCATTCTTCCTATCCCGACTCCTTAGTATTTCTCAAGCTTGCGGACGTCTTTTTGAATTACGGCTTGCCGAGGTCATTTTTAATTCCAAGCTCCCCCAACTCCCAGTTTATGCGAGTCGCTTCTACCCTGTGCTATTGGACTGCTCTAGAGGTTGATGAATAATAGCTTGCCTCACATGGCTGATTTAAATAGATTCCTATTTTCTGAATAATCACTGAAATTTACAATGATTAGCATTACAATATTCCATGTCATGCCGTTTTATGTCATTCCATAATATACTTTACTTTATTACAAGGAAACTGTGATAATTTGTAGGCACTTGGAGCTAATTTGGTTGAGTTCCAAGCTAAAATCCTATTGTTGGTAAACTTGTCTGCATATTTATGTGGTCTGGCCCAGAATTTCTTGTTGCTGTAATGAAAAACTTTATTATATTTGCATAACGTGGAAAGCATTTGGGGGGTAGCTTAAAATTCTTCCTAGTGCATTAATCATTACTCAGGGTGATATAATGGAAAGAATCTAGGGGTCAGGAGACAGAGGTCTTGTCCCAATTCCTCTCTGCACTTACTCAGTGACCTTGTATGAGTCAATCTAGCCATGGTTCTTTCCAAGTCAGAATGACTGGAGGGATTGGCATGGAAGTGATCCTAGGGACCTGAAGGTATTCCAAGGGGACAAGTTTCAAGTGTAAGCCTGGATTGATGAATAACTGTCTGTTACTGAAGAACTGGCCAAGCTAACTTTGTAGAGGTTTGTCAAGTAGTTTGCTTCAAGGAGAAGAATTTTTAAGCCATACTGAAGCTTTGAGGGCTGTTGAATGAGTTATAGAAGGCCTGTGGTCAGCACCAGGGGTGGGAGGACCAGCCACAGGACAAGGTTGCACATTCTAGAGGTACTGAAGTGTAGATGGATGTGTAGGATTTGAATTCGAGAAAAGGGGTGGCCTGGTTTGGAGACAGATGCCTGTAATCCCTGGAGGAGGCTGAGGCTGATGGTTCTCTTGGGTTCTATGGTTGCTGCAGGAGGCAGAGATAAAGCTGATTAGTAGCCTTGACAAAGTCTGGCACCATTTGGGTAAGCGTCAGGGAGTAGAGGGACCACCAGACTGCTTAAAGAGTGGTGAACTGGTCACAAACGGAGCACAAATGTCCTTTGCCAATAAATACCGGACCACTGAGTGGCTGCCATACTTCTAGCTTGGGTGAGCTAGAGAAAACTAGATTTTTTTTAAAAAGACTATTTTTTCAGTCTTTCCTTTATGAGTTTTGGTCATCATGGTATCCAGTATGGATGTGAGTCCAGCTTAAATTGCTATTTGCTTTCTACATATCTGCTTTATTGCTACTCACTCTGAATACAAAGCTTCATTATATTATTAACTACCTATTATCTCAGACTGTAACCTGCTATTTTCTTCCCCTTCAACATTAGAACTGCACAAACAGTAACCTCCTGGCTATCTGAATCCCATTCATCTTGTCTATAATCACTTCTAGACAGTAATTGCCTACGCTGAGGTCCGTATCATATGGTATGCAGGACACATGTGCTTGGGATTGGGTCTCAAACAGTCATGGGACTTTTAAGTAGTTGGAGTATTTTGTCATCCTATTAGTATCCTAAAACATTGGAAGAACTTTTTATCCAAGGCCGTTAACCTTTTTGGAAAGTAATTTTTTTTCAAAGTTGAAAGCAACCGAACTTTGGGGAAAGGCACCATCAGCCCAACATGAATAAGGTTATGAGCAGTCATAAAGGCGTTTCAGTGATTCTGCTGACGATATTTTATTATGTGAGCAAATCGTGTTCAGATTTAAGTTGACGAAGGTCATTTCACGTCTGGGGCATGCAGAGGGAGGATAATTGCTTTCCATGTCGGTGGGAAGATACAACTCGATAGCAACAAATATTCAGCAAATATTAAGTGTATTTTGTGCAAGGTGCTGAGGTAGTTGCTATGGTGGATAGAGATGAAAAATAGGGCAGTCTCTAAATTCAAGGCACTTACAATATAGCAGTACCAAAGAATCTGGAGGTGAAAGAGACCCTACAGATCATGTAGTTAAAAACTCTGGTGTTGTTAATTCTACAGATCAGGAAACTGAGCTCAACCCATAGAGTTGAAATGGTTTGCTCCAAGTCACATGGCCAGTTAGTGTCTGTGTTGGGACTAGACTCCTGGTCACTTCTGTTCCTTTCTCTGCTCCCGTTGTTCTAGGCCAGGGATGGGGAACCTTTGCAGCCTATTCAGCCCTTTGACTGCACACTCGAGGACCTAGAGGGCCACATGTGGTCTGGATGCCGCAGGTTCCCCACCCCTGTTCTAGGCACACTCAAGCTAAATTTGGCTCTGTTCTTTCCTCAGTTGCTACCAGAGCCTTAGCCTCCCCTGTCTAGATCCTGGTTCTGCTCTCTAAAGAACACGATAAGCACTTTTTAATTGCCGAATTGACTTCTACTATTCTATACCATTCTACTACTTCTATTCCCTTTCCACTGTATAATTGCTTTCTGTGTAGGTTATCATAGATATCAGGCCTTGAGTGGAAAGTTCTTTGTGACCGGGTGGTGGAACGATGCCTTCTGTCTTGACTGAGCAGGGATTGCTTTGTGGAAGCCAGTGTTAAATCTTTTTTCCCCTTTAAAACCGACAATGTGCTCTCAAACACCCCTCTTCACTCATCCCATTTATGAGATGTTTCCAATTGTTTTGGTATCTTATCCTTCTTCGCGTGTCTAGAATTGAGTCTTAAAGGAGGATAAGGATTCCTATAAACCAAAGGTGAGAAATGCAAAGGTAAGAGTTTTAACTAGAGCTAGAGGAAACCGAATACTATAGAGATAAGGTGGCTAGTCCCAGGGTTATACAGAGAGCAAAGCCAGGATTCAGACTCAGGTCTTCTGGTTTTAAGTAGAGCATTTAGTCTATTACACCACATACGTCTGCACTCTTGAATCTGAAGCAGGAGTAAGTCACTTCTATTGGGGAAGTAAGTGCCTGGATCCTGAGAGTCTTGGGTAGCCCAGAATCTAGAATCATAATTCAGATATTCTCTGAAATTTTCAGAGTATCAATCTGCCCTTTGAAGTCAAATTCTTTTATTTTTTTAAAAAAATTGTTGCCTTTTGTTTTTAATATTGGTCACTTTCAGATATGCGATTTGACCCTTCCTTCTACCTTAAAACACACAGATTCTCACTTGGACACAAACTCACATGATCATACATGTGTATACATATAAACACCAGGCCCATTGTGCCTTCCCTTATAACAAAAAAATCTAATTAAAATCAACCTACACAGTGACCTTGGCTGCAAATATATACAACCTAAGAAATCTTCAGTCTCCCTCATCTCCAACACTGGGAGAATGATGTGTTGTTTTCTTATATCTTTTCTAGAGTCAAGGTTGATCATAGTAATTATAAAAATATGTGACTTTATTTTATTTTGCTTCTTAATTGCATTACAGTAACCATTGTGTATATTGTATTTCTGCTTCTGCTTATTTTGTTTTAGAACAGTTCATACAAGGAAATTTTTCCATATGACCTTGAATTTCTTGTGTTTTTTTTTCTTAGGGTACAATAATATATCACACTTCTTCAGCAATTCTTTAAGAACTAGGCATCTACTTTGCTTCTAATTCTTTGCTATGATAAAAAGTGTTGCTAGGAATATTTTGGTAGCTATGGTTCTTTTGAGGTCAGGTGCTTTTAAACTTTGGTGTCTTGAGAATGACAAATTGGGTTTGGGTATTTCAAGCAGATATCATCAACCTAGGCCTTTTATTCTCAGATACTCTTATATCCTGTGAAGAGGCTTAGCCTTGAATTTATATCTAAAAATGTCAGCATTTTATTTTAAAAAATCTAGATATCTCCATTCTATCTTGACTTTTCCCCTTCAAACAAAGAACAATTAAATTTAATATTTGTAATTTTTTTCAGAACTATGAATATTATGTTTAGCTTAAAGTATTTTAATATTATTATTATTATTGTTATTATTAGCATTAGCAAAGAAATAATTCTCCTCTTACTCTACATTTTATATGGTACTTTATTCTCTTATTACAACAAATGGCATAATAAGTAAGAGAACAGGAATTATAGTGAAGAAATAGGAAGTTTCCAATTCCTTTGGTAAAGGTGATTTATTAAGAATTATTACCCTTTACAGTAGTTATGTTGGCTACATTTAATTTATTATTTTTTGAAGTCTCCTGACTCCCTTAAGGGCCCTTCCTTTCTCCAGAGATATTTTTTATTTAGTATTCATTCAGCCTATCGTTTCTTACCTGGGGAAAGGTTAGAAGTATGGAGTTAATTTTTTTTAGAGAGGAGAGATCATATAGAGGATGGTCCGTGGTCTCTCGATCATTTATGTTAATGAGACGTAGGGGCAGCACAATGCTCCCAGTTGTGCACTGGTTAATAATGTATGGTGGAACTATCATACTTTGGACTCAAAACTGGGGAGGTGTTCTCTGTTGCTCTATTTAATAGAGATAAGAGACCAAGGATGTATACTGTGTATATTCCCAGTGGTACATTCCTATTTTATTTTTATGTAGTCTTGAAAGATGTTCAGCACTACACTACACCCTTAGGTGTACTGTGAAAAGGATGCTTTGTTCTTTATCAGCTATGAACTTGGGCCCAGTAACTCAGTAATTCCAACTTCCCATAGAGATGCACAAAAACAGCCTTAACTCATAGGGAAATATACCCTGTGTAACTAAACTTAAATCTGGCTGTACAATCAAACTACTTAACACATTACTAATTCTGCCAGTGCTTCTTAAGAATCTTTTATGTGTTCTAGACCCTGGGGGATACAAAAGTGAAAGGACAACAGTCCTTACCTTCAAGAAGCCTACTGTCTGGTCTATTGCTTCTGTCCTACCAAACTCATTGATATTTGTATTATTTCTTGTTGTTTTCTAGCTTTTCTTCTTTTGGGTTCAGCAAACATCCATCCTCATTTGGGGGCTGTTTTAAAATTTCTTAGCTGGGATCTGACAAATATTTTTGGCCTAGGCAGAATACTGTGCATTTGTCTCCCACATACTTTATCCTTTTCATGTGAACTATCATTAGGTTGATTTAATACCATCAAGTTACCATATGCTTATAAGAATACATCTTAAATCGCATTAGAGGGTGTTATCTGGTTTTTAAAAAGAGGTTAATATTGGATGATGATATGGCTTTGACTTACTCAAATAAGAGCAAGTGGCTGGCTAGCACTGGTGAAGAGATGCCTCCTTTACTTACCTTTGTTTCCCAACTCCTGGGTTTGAAAGGAAAACCCTTCTCTGAGGGGAGAAGCCAAGAAAGTAGTTGTAGAAGAATATAGTTATCCCTTCCACATCATGACTTTCCCCATTGTGGTTTTGCTATATTGCAGTTTGACATAATAAATTAAATGGGAATTTTGGGTGAGTTTTATGGAAGGTCCAGATGATATGTAAAAGCTAACAGTCAACACAGAAAAAGTTTAGAAACTCAGAAATGCATCACATCTATGTATAGTATTATGTAATATCCGCATACCTTATGTTTTAGTACCATAATAATTCAGACTTTTTCTCTGGTTTAAAGGGAGGGCCAAAAAAATTATGCCGATTTTCCAGATTGGGGGGGGGGGGGCAGGGCGGGGCACGGATGACGGTAGTTCCACCCAAACAAGGGTATGAGATTCAAGTGAAAGGGGTTACAATTTGTGCTAGTAAATGTTTAACAACTAGCTCTGTGAAAAGCAGGACATACTTTCAACTTTAATCTCCATTATTAACATTTTTTAAAAAATCCCTTTTTTAAGTGTAGACAGTCAACAGTACAATAAAGCCAAGCCCTGATTTGTAGGCTTTGCAGATTTCTAAGGTATAATGGTTTACATTGAAAATTTAACAATTGGCATTCCAGGCAGTTAGTGTTGTCTCCACCATACCCCTGGAGCTTAGAACCCTGCTCACTAGCACACCATTTTACTACGGCTAGAGGGGATTTATCTCTCCACTACTTCTCATTGTTTTATGAGGCAATACTGTTATTATCTGCTACCATTTTTCCTTATAAGGTTTTGCGAATGAGTTACTGTTACAGACTTGTTATGTCTTTGGCTGCCAGATTTCTGCTTAACAAGAAGCAGAAGTGTTTGTTGGCTGAAGTGATTTCAAGGTTCTTTTGATCTTCCTTGATGTGATTAATCCTTTTATTGACACTTTTGCCATTAATATCATTCATTTATTAATCTATCTCTTTCTCTCACCCTGCCCACTGAGCTGTCTGTTGCAAAAAAGATTTCCTTAAAGAAGGAGAAAAAGACACCTCAGAAAAACCAAACAGCATGTTGGCCACATCTGCGAGTACTGTATATGGAATATTCTGCATCTGTGGTTCCCTGTAACTCCAGTCAATGAGGAGGAGTGATGCTCATTTTTTCATAATTCTTCTCCCGCGCCAAGCTTGGTCATTTTAATTACATAGAGCTCTGTTCTATTTTATTTTTCTTCCCATCGATGTTGTAGCCGTTGTGTGTATTGTCTTCTCATGTGTTATTTGCTTACTTTGCTCAGTATTACTTCCCATTGATTTTTTCTACTCCTACTTTCTACTTCTCTGAATTCTTCATATTTGTCATTTCTTACTAGAGGGCAATAGTCTATGATATGTATGTACCAAAATCAGTTTAACAAGTCCCTAATTGATGGATATCTCTTTTATTTCTAGTTCTTTGCTACCATAAAAATGTTATTATTAATATTTTGATATATATGGGACCTTTATGTTGTTGACATAGATGCCTGCTATATTGGTAGGACTTCTGGATCAAAAAATATGGATGTTTTCATCATTTTTTCCCATAATTCCAAATTGCTTTATACGTGCACTAATGATATATCAATGTTTTAAGCTTTTGTCAGGAATGGTGATAGGCTGTGTTGATGGCTCTTTTTAAAAAACCATTCCTCGTCTTTTTACTGTCAATAATTTTCGTGAATACATATATGTCAAGTGGGAGTTGTTTTAGTTGCGTATCATATGTTCTCATCTTTATTCTAATTTGGTATTGATTTTAATTTTTCTTAACTTTTACAAGTCATTGATCTGACTACCTTGATGTTTCAGAAATGTCTACCTCCTTGGTAATCAGTTATTTCTTGCCTGTCAACATGTAGGTGAGCCGTATACACTGTGCATCCAAAGACATTTAGACAATGGGCATTCTTTGTCCCCTGTTTCTTCCTGAGCAGATAATTAGACTGAACACTTTTGAAAGATGACAGCTCTCATCCAGAAAGCTCTGCAGTGTTCTGGTACTAGAAATAATCAGCAAAACATTATCCACAAATAGGACTGGGTAGAGAACCTCACCATTTATAGGGGATTTCTATTCCACTTGGCCTTTGTCATGGATTACCTTTATAACAGTGGAAAACACCTTTGGCAAGTATATGTCTCCTTGTTCTATACTTTATCATTAGGATCAGAGGTTTATAAAACAAGGTTAGTCCTATTTTTGTATCTTCCAAGGAGACTTTTATGATTTAAAAATATGTCATTTACTCCATCAACTAGCACCAAATACTGTGCCAAGCTTTGGGAATACAAAGAAAGGAAAGAGACAGTCCTTGCTCTCACGGAGCTCACAGCTCTTTGAAATTCAATGTATCTTAGAGTCAACAGACAATAGGCATCATATCCATATCTTAGCTACTGTGAATGGACGATGAGTGGGGCACAGAATTAGTTGAACAAAGAGAAGACAGATTAAATTGAGTTTGGGAAATAGCAGAATTATTGTAATGATACCAAGCATCTTCTCCAAATAAAGGTTCAACATTGGAAAACCAATGGCCTTCCTGGAGCTACCATATGATCGCAAGACATGGGGCTCTACAGTGTGCATCTTAGATGTCTGTTACTGACTGACCAGGTGGATGAAGGGACTTCCCATCCAACTGCAGAGCATGGCCTGGTCAATAGGCATTCTAAATCCACTTGTTTTTATGTTTGGGGATTGGTAAGCTAAACTTTTGTGGGTGATTATAGTTCTCCTTTAGAGAATTGTGTAATGTTGTGGAGTTTGATACAATCGTACATACAGAAAATTCTATGACAGGAGTGCTTAACCGTTTTTGTGTCCTGCATTCCTCTGGCAGTTGGGTAGAACTCTTCTCAGAATAATGTTTTTAAATGCATAAAAATATGTAGGATTACAAGGCAAACCAATTTAATTGAAATATGACTATAAAAATATTAAAAACTTTATGGGCCCCAGCTTAAGAACCTCTGATATTTAAGGAATTCATATATGTGTGGATGTCTATGTATATAAATCTGCCTGTGTGTATGTATGTATATATGTATGTATGTATATACATATATATGAAACAAGGTAGCTAAGTGATATCGTGGACAGTGTGCCAGGCCTGGACTCGGACCTGAATTCAAATTTGGCCTCACATGCTTACTAGCTGTGTCACTAGTGTGACCTCGGCTATTTAATCCTGTTTGCCTCAGTTGCCTCATCTGTAAAATGAACTAGAGAAGAAAATGGCAAACCACTCTAGTATCTCTGTCAAGAAAACCCCCAAAAGGGGCCATGAAGAGTTGGACGTGACCGAAATGACTAAACAACAACATTACATGTGTATGTGTACATATATGTATGTGTATGCACACATGTACTGTGTATACTCAGCCTATATATTGTTATATATTTATACTTCTAGATATTTATTTTTATTTATATATCAGTACCAAATCCATTTGTATATTTTGTATGTTTTTATATTTTTATGTAATATGTTGTTATATATTTTATTAAATATAAACATATTTGTAAATTTATATATCAACACCAAATAGATTCATCTACATTTCAAATGCATGTAGTAATGTAGATATTTATATGATATATGTATATATTGACACACATATAGTGTATATGTCTATACATATACTCTGTACCTATAATCTGGGCAATAGACATTCTTCCTACATTTGATCTTTACCGTGTTCATGGTCAGACCAAACTCTTCTTTAAGTGGCTATAGAACCATGAATATCCATATAAAGGTTCGAGTTAATGGTATAGCTATTTGAAACTTTAAGTAAATGAGTCATTCTTGATAGCAGAATTTTCTTGGCTAAAGTTGGTTAATCTTTTAAATGTCAGAACTTTATTTTAACCTTTTAAATGGAGTTTCCTCCCTAAAATATATAACATACTTTCCTATTTGCCTAGAGCATACTGAATGTAATTTAAGCTTTAGTAGATGACCGATTGGCACCGTACTTACCACACAGGTGTTGAATAAACGTCGAATTGCATTGACCAGCTCAGGACTATCATTAGAAATGTTGGCTATTGTCATCTAGCTAAAGAGATGCAGTTTGAAATGGAGACATAGATGGTATATTACATCAGGCTCAATGGATACTAATATTAGCAGTGGCTTGGAACATTTTCTTAAAGAGCCCCAGGTGGCAGCTTGGTTTTATTCATATATCTCTTTCTCATGAAGCTACATGACATTTTGGACAGTATAATATTCCTTTCTTCAAGATTAATTAGTGGCTTAAAGGCTGAACCAACTTTCTTTCAAGTGGTTTTCTTCGTCCTCTGGAACACCATTGTTCTCATTTTTTGCCACTAGTATCTTTTGGATCTGCCAACATCATTGAAAACATCATCGTCATCATCATTATTATTTTGTGTGACGAACACCATTGATACCTCTTTGTCAGCATGAACCTACTTATCATCTCACTTATTTGAACATGGTGGGAGAAAGTATGAAGGACAAGTATCCCTTGCCATTTCAAATATTTCTGCTGGGATGATCAAAGAAAGATTTATTATCTAGCTTTTATCAGAAGATGTAGTTGTCTTTGCTGATATGACACCAGGCCTTATTTTTTTTCCTAAATTTCCCTTAGTAGGTTTGTGAACATAATGTTGAACACAGCATTAAAATTTGCCTTTGAATGTTCCAATAAGGCAAAAACCCAGAAGAACGCCTACTTTATGGATCAGGTTAATCATCACATTGGTCTTAGAGTAAAGAAGATCTGAGTTCAAATCTTGTCTCTGACATTTGCTAATTATGTGAATTTGGGCAAGTCACTTAATCTCTTTCTACCTCAGTTTCTTTATTTATAAAATGAGAATAATAGCACCTACCTCCCAGGGTTCATGTGAGAGGATCAAATGAGATAATATTTGTAAAGCACCTTTGTAAACCTCAAATTGCTATATAAATGTCTGCTATTACAATTATTGTTAATAACATTTCATACTCTGAGCAATACTTAATGTGTGGGTTGAATTGATGAGATGAAATTAGACCTGAGAAAACAATAAACATGTTATTAGACATTAACTGTCCTTTCTCAGTTTGAGAAATTGAAAATCTTTCTCTCTTTAGGTAAGTCTCTGAGTATTCCTCTGCTCCTATAGGTGAACTGACCAATCAGATCACTGCAGATATGATCATCAGTCTTTGGTTCCTCTGGAGTTGTTTACCTGCTGACAAATTGTCAGGGATGGGTCTTTCCATTGGATAGCTGGGAGGATTTTTCAGTGGCTACTTACAAGGCTCGAGCTATTCCTGAGTCCTGTGGGTTCTGGGAGATTGGTCTCCGGCTAGCTGGGGTTTTCCTCTGTTCTGTGTTAATATATAAGAGTTTAGAATTCTGCTTGCATAAATCCATAGGAAATGATATGAAGATGAAGCTCTTTGCATTTCCCCGTAGTTTTCTTTCTTTCTTTCTTTTACAGATAGGTAGAGCATGGGCATGTGCAGAATGCTAATGCCAAAAATCATACTGTAATTAAATAGTGTACTACAAAAGTCCCAAGCGCTTTATTTTTCGTAATCTCTGCTTCACTAGCATATAGGGATCAAAGAATATTTTTTTTAAGTTACAAATGATGAAATCATGTAACAGCATACTTAATTAAAGAGAGGGAAGCTATAGTTTTATGTTGGACAATACACTTAGTTTTCACAGGAGCAGTACATACATATTCCAATGTTGAATTCTTTTGCAAACGACTGACAAGCATAAGATAAAGTCAGACACCGATGACAAGGGAATATTTGTGTTATGGCAGTAAGAACTAAGGATGGGCAATTGGCCATTGGGCCTCTAGGTGGTGCATTGGACTGAGTGCTGGGTCTGGATTCAAAAGACTAATCTTCCTGAATTCAGATTTGGCTTCAGACACTTCCTAGCTGTGTGACCCTGGGCAAGTCACTTAATCCTGTTTGCCTCAGATTCCTCATCTGTCAAATGACCTAGAGAAGGAACTGAGTGTCCCCCAAAGGTCTGTTGTTGGCAGTCTTCTCTCTTCTGCTTCTCTCTCTCTGTGATTTCATCAGCCCTCATTCACTTAATTCTGTCTATGAAGATGACTCCCAGATGTAAAGGAAAAAAAAACTCCCCAGACTCTGTTCTCAGGGTTACACTTTACAATATGTAAATAGATAAGTAAATGCAAGAGAGTTTTGGAAAACAGGAACAGCAACAAGTTGGGGGGGGGCAGGAAAAGCTTCCTGGAAGAATTTTAACTTGAGCAGAACACTGTAGGAAATGAAGGATTCCAAGAGGCAAAAATGAGGAGAAATGACTTGCCAGACATTGGAAGGAGAGGGAAAAGGGAATAGTATTTATATAATGCTTAATATATGCTAGAGCTAGACACTCTATTTGATCCTCACAACAACCCTATCAGGCAGGTGCCATTATCAACCCTATTTTACAGATGAGGAAACTGAGCCAAACAGATTAAAATGATTTGTCCCGGGGTCCCATAGATAGTAAATGTCTGAGGCTAAATTTGAACTCTGGTCTCCCTGCCTCTAGTCCTGGCACTCCATGTAGTATGTCTACTGCGCCACCTAGCTATGTTGGAGACAGCCTGTACCCAGGAAGAGAGATGGAGAATAGAAGGTTAGTTTTTGGAATAAAAATTAGGATAATTCGATTGGAATGAAGAATGCTTGAAGAAGGAGAGGGAGGGGAGTGAAATGAGTCTAAAAAGAAAAGAAATGGTTGGAAATGTCTTAAAGTACCTTTCCCATGGTCATATAGTGAGATCCAGGAAGAGCTTGGCCTAGAATCTATCTCTCTCAGTTCAGTATTCAATCCTTAAAATGATACATCTTATGTTGAACGTGTAAGTATGTAATTTGTGACTTGAAGTTGTGCTTCTTACTTAGCTCGGTGTTGAACAACATTTATTTGAGTTTAATGTTTCATCCTATATATAACTTCTCATGGAATGTTTTTATAAGTTGCAACATTGTAAACTATCTCTTGGCTTCCCTTCTTTGAGAGATTCAGGAAAAAACCATAAAATTCCATTTTTAAGGACTAGATTATGTTCCATAAAAACATATCTCCTTGGGGAAAAATGGAAAAGGGCAATTTTGCACCAAGAATTTTCTTCTTAAAAAAAAGATATTATATGCTATCCATCTCCAAAGAAAGAACTGATGGAGTCTGAATGCAGATTTGAAGAATACTTTTTCTTTATTTTTCTTGTTTTGTGTATGTGTGTAGTTTCTTTCAGAATATGACTAACGTGGAAATATACAGGGTGTTCCTAAAATCTGGACACACAGGAAATGTGGAGTTATTGCATTGAGTTCACGTGAATCTTGCAAAGGGCATCAACCTTTGCATCACAAATGATGGAAATCATATTGAAGATGTTATTTGTTAATATTCCAATTAAATAAAATGTTGAAAATTTCATTCATTTCTTGAAAATATGCATTTTTGCCTATGTGTCCAGACTTTAGGAACACTCTGTATTTGCATGGTTGTGTAACTGTGTATGACTATAACAAATTGCTTTCCTTCTCAATGGGAGGAAATGGAGAAAGGAAAGGAGAGAATTTGGAATTTAAAACGTTTTAAAAAACAAATATTAAAATTGTTTTTTTTTTACTTTTGAACCTCTATTTTTTTAAAACCTTGAGTTCCAAATTCTCTCCCCTCTTCCCTTCCCATCCACC
>CM053622.1:350055274-350095264 GCA_028646595.1 Phalanger gymnotis
GGGGGGGGGAAAATTGGGGAGAAAATCTGTAATTCAAACGCATGTGAAAATCAATGCTGAAAACTAAACATATTAAAAATAAATTAAAAAAAAGGAAAAAGTATTTTCTGATTTAGATTTTAAAAATTGATTCATACTAGACTTCCTTATTCCCACCCCCATATCTGGTCTCCTAATACTGTAATTTTAGGATGCAGTTGTTGCTCTCACCTACACCCTTGTTTAAAATCTGCTGCCCAATTTTTAGTTTTCATTCATTCTTTATAAAGTAAAAAACTTGGATTATTTATCCTGTTTGAATGCATTCCAAACACATTTTATAATGTTGTTTTTACATGTTGGTATCAATGCTGATTTTTCCAGAACATTGGCATTGCTGATTTTTCTAGACTCACTTTCCTATTGTACCTTCTTTTCTCACCCCTTCTGTAGACTTACTTATATGATAGCATTTGTAAGAGACTTTTTAAACTTCCTGACTTCTCTGGAATCCAGCCATTGAATCTCCGAATTGCAGTGTTTAACTGGAGTTCCTGAACAAAACTTGATGGGTTTGGAAAGTTTTGTTCCTCTTCAGGAAACTGAGCTTATGATTAGGGCTGCCCAGATCTATAGTGGTTGGCTTTATGTCAGGGCTGAGTACCATAAAGAGACAAATAAGACATTCACCACCTTAAAAATTACTTTTTGCCTAGATTTAAAAAAAAAAGACTTCAAGCCTAAATGGCGTAAAGTGCATTCTTTTGAAAGGAAATGAAAAACATCTAATTCCCCTTATAATCATTCCTCTTCCCAGCAGGAAATCACAATATGGTCAGGAAAAAAGCAAAAAAAAATGTTGTTGAAGCATCTCTTTCTAAAGGAATTTTGTTTTGTCAGTTGAGGCAGCATTAAGACCAAAAGTTTAATGGCCTATATGATATAGTTACATTAATCGATCATTGTTTTATAATAAATACTATGGTTTCACTGTTTACTATGATAATATTTGAAATACTTATCCACAAGTATACTTTTAAGTCATTTAATGTTGGGGATGGGAAAAGCTCTTTTTTAAGGTATGGTGAGAGGCGGTACTAGATTTGAATTATAGGTCTGCCACATGTGGAAGTCACTTTCACTGCAGTCTACCTCAGTTTTGTCATCTGTAAAATCAGGGAAGTGTCTTAGAATGATCTCCTAAGTCCTTTCCAAATTCAAATGTATGATCCTTTGATTGTGAAACAAAATATTATTAATAGATTTTTGTTACTGAGAGCTCAGTGTAGCACATGATATTTTTGTAATTCTTGTGTGTTTTGTAGTCATTTAAACTCCCAGATGATTTTTGTTTGACATTGTAATTCCATCAGAAACCTGCGTACTTATTTATGACTGCTGACTCTCCTGTATCTTCTCTATTCCTAGTCTAAATTTAAAACTTAAAAAATTTAAATTTTGGTGTTTAAAAAATGCTTCATTCATGATGGAGAATGCTATCTACATCCAGAGAAAGAACTATGAAGTATGAATGCAGATTGAGGCACACTTCATGCTAGCCTTCCCCCGCCCTTTTTTTTTTTCTTTTTCTCTCTTTTGTTCTTGTTTTTGGGTTGGTTTTTTTTGTCCTGTTTCTTCTTTCGCATGATTCATTTCATTGATCACAGTTCTTCTCCATAACTTGACTAGTGTGTAAATTAATTCAATGCGAAGTTATATGTGGAAGCTATATGGGATTCCATGCCGTCTTGGGGAGGGAGGGAAGAAAATCTGGAACTCAGAATTATGTAGAACTGAGTGTTGTAAACTAAAAATAAAAAAAAAAATGCTATAATAATAAAAAAATAAACACTGAGGATACAAAGAAGAAAAAAAATGCTTCATGGATGCTTTAGGTCATAGCAGTCATTTTCTGTTATATCTCCTTTCATACTTACCCCAATGGAACTGTCCCTTGTAACAAGGGGCAAAAAGAACCCCAATAAATACCTCAGCAGAACTGACTGGCAGAGCAACTCTTCTGAAGTGCCGCATTTTGCCCCCACAGGCTTCTGCCTCTTTACACTGAAGGGAAGAAACTTCTGTCTCATCAGATATTTTCTGGGACCAAGATTTGTCATTGCGATTAATCTGAGTTCTATTTTGTGGTTATTATTATTTGTGTGTGTGAATTAAATTCTGTAGATGTTAGTTTTCTCGATCACTTATTTAGTGGTTTGAAATCTTTAGCGTTACCAAGAGAATCTTTTTTTTTTTATTCCTTTTTTGAGATGGGGTAGGGGAGGAGATTAGGTGCCACAAATACCTCCTCTCTTTGTTAGACTAAGTTTTTGGACTTTCTTGATCAGGATCCTTGAAGCTTAGGTCAATTTAATTCAAATTGTCTTTGCCTCCAGGGACTAAGTGATAAGGAATATAAAACCAAACCTTTATTTTTTATTCTCTGTTGCCATTACTGGCTAATAGAGAAAGGAGAAAGGGAAAAAATACTAGAGAGGGAGCCTTCTTTCAGTCATAGATGTGGTTAAAATTGTGTGCTTCTGGAATGTTCCTTTTAAATTTCTCCTCTGGTGGTCGGATAGGGAGAGGAAGAACAGTAATTTATGATGTGTGTGTGTGTGTGTGTGTGTGTGTGTGTGTGTGTGTGTGTGTGTGTGTGTGTTGAGAGAGAGAGAGAGATTCCTCTTAAAGGGATGAGCCTTCTAGAAGGCCCAGGCTAAGACACTGTTTCAGGCAGCTGGGTGGTTCAGGGGATAGAGCACTGGGCTTGCCATTAGGAAGACTCATCTTCATGAGTTCAAATCTAGTCTTAGATACTTACTAGCTGTGTGACCCTGGACAAATCACTTGACCTTGTTCGCCTCAGTTCTTCATCTACAGAATGAGCTGCAGAAGGAAATGTCAAACTGCTCCGTTATCTTTGCCAAAAAAATAAAAAACCCAAACGGGGTCATGAAGTCATACGTGACTGAAATAACTCAACAAGTTGCCGTTTAACTGTTTCTCATTCACTGCGTAAACAGGTAGAATAGGCCCGTGACCACGTTCAGAAGTCATCAGTTATCCAAAAATCTTAATTTGATAGCAGGGAGACCTAGCTCAAACTCGTTCCTGTCTCTTTGGGAATTTTGAAGAGTAGCCAAGACAATCCTGTGTCACTGCAGAAGAAGAATAAGGAGAAGAGGAGGGAGGGGATGGTTTAGCAGCAGCTGTTTGCTTCTGTAATTTCTTGGTCGATGATGTAGAATCTCCTTTTTATAAGCAATGGAAACATGTCAGAAGGGTATTTTTCCCAGAAGCGGTCTCAGCCAGAGAGGACGAGTTAAGAGAATAGTACATGTCATTCAAAGTACATACCATATCACTGGATTTGTCCAGAATTCAAGTCAACAAACATTCAAGCGTCTACTGTGGAGATAGCATTGTACTGTATCCTGGGTAAAGCACTTAACATCAGATAAGAGGAAGGCTCCTGTTTTCATGGACGCAACAGTTTATTAAAAGAATTGTTATGTATAACTTCAAGAATTTTAGTATATAGGAAGTCTTAACCTTGGTAACTTAAATTAAGGATCCTTTTACTCTCTATACCCCATAAAATACAAAGTAATAAAGCTGTGGATTATGTACAAGAATACGTTTTCTTCTCCGTAAATAACCTTGGCTTAGGTGTCTGATTAGGCCCTAATAATTCCACCCGTGTTTTTCTTATGGATCCTCAAACAAAGGATATGTCTGTGTCTAATCTCATTTGAACTAGAGTCTGTCAGCCCCTGTAGGCAGTAAGCAAGGAAGACAAGAAGTGGTGTATAGAAATAGTGACCATGACGTAGGACTTCCAGTTACAGAAGAAATCAGTAACATTCTACTATGGGTAAACCAAGATGATAGCCGTTAGGTGGATGGGGTACTGGGCCTTGAGTCAGTAAGACCTGAGTTCAAATGTGGTCTCAGACACTTACTAGTTGTATGACCTTGGATAAATCACTTAACCTCTGTTTGTTCATCTGTAAAATGGGGAAAATAATTGCACTTAACCTCTTCACGTTTTTGTGAGGCTGAAATGAGATAATCATTGTAAAACACTTAAGACAGTTCTTGGCACGTAGCAAGCACTATATAAATGATATTATTATTATAAAACCATCTTTCTCTATTGTGGTTTTGCTTTATATACCAACCGGGACATTACATCAGTCTTCAAAATAGGCATAATAATCTAATTCAAATATACTGAATAAACACGAGCTGATGAAAGTTAATTATTAAAGTAAAAAAAAGTCTCTTGAGATTAAGCCCCATCTGTCTATTTCTTTGGTTTGGAATTTAGCTGTCATCTTATTTTGAAGGTGCTATGAAATGAGGTGGTCTGTTAAGAAGCCAGTCCGCCACTTACATTCTCTTTAACCATGACTGTGATTCCCCCCCAAAGCTCTAAAGCATGGATATCTACCTCGTGATTAAATAAAGGAAAGATCTCATAAAATGTCTAAGCCTATTGATTTCACTTACACATTTAATAGAAGATCAGATAGATGTTGTAATACATAGGTAAATTTGGCTTTCAATAAAGTACTTAAAATCTTTTAAACAAGCTTATTACATTTTTAGTCTCATGTTAAATGGAGAAAATGTCTATTGGCTGATTGTTAATTCTCTTCTAAGAAACTTGATTTTTGAATTCAAAGTGCTGATTATTTTTAAGTTGTATATTTTTCATTGTTTTAAAGATGAAGAATGTTGAAAAGAGCAAAGTTCAGATTGGGCTTTGGTGTATTGAACTGAAAACTTAATTTTTAAACAAGCTGCCTCTAATTCAAAATAGTCTTTTGGAAGACAGTAAATGGTCCCCTGTTATAGTGGGGAAGTCCTGGCACTGTTCACTGGCTGGCGATGGGAAGATGTGGAACATTTGGGTTATACCTGCCAACATTCAGTGTCTGGAAGAGTCTGTTCTAACCCTAAAACTCCACCCAAAGGTAATGTTATTTGAAAAAGCAACAGCATGTTAGGTCTTTATATACACTTAAATTCCTTGCTTAATTAAGAATAGTAATTTAGTAATAGATATTTATTGTAGAGCTTTAAGATTTGCAAAATGCTTTGTATATACTAACTCATTTTACCAAATTGAGCAACTAGACTATGTGCCTAACTATATGCCCATGTGTGTGATTATTTAGTTGTCTCTCTTTAAAGTTCCTTTTCATGAAAGGCATACATGAGATCAAATGACATGGCATGGGAACAGTTCTTTGCAGATCCTAAAACCTAATATAGATTCTAGCCAGCTGCATTTAAACAAAACAAAACAAAACAAAAATCCAAACCACCCCATTTCTCTGCTCAGTCTGTCTTGCCTTTGGTGTTTGTCAGTTATTAGAGAACTTTCCTCTAGTTTCTCAGCCACATGACTTGGTCCAGCTTCTAATTTATGTCCTTTTCAATGCTTATATTTGGAAACTGAGTATGAAGGACTTCCTTAGTAAAGAAAATGGTTATATTAAATCTTTAATTTATTTTCCTGATAAATTTATAAATATTGTTCACAAATTCATATTTTAATAGAAATCATGAAAGTGAGCCTTAATTTCTTTGCTTCAAGAACATATGCATATTTTATTATTCTTTCTACATTCTTAATATGGTACTTTTAAAAAATGACTATAAATATTGGATGTGTCTATGACTTATTGCCCAGTATTAGCCTCTATTTCCAAACTCCCCCTCTCCTTCTCTTTATTCACTCCCCAAGGGGAAAAAAAGTGCTTGTCAGCTCAGTGACTCGACTCCCTGTAGGGCTTTATACCATTGCATATAAAAATATAAAAATTAAAAGTTCTGAACCTCCAAGCCTCAGTGCAAAGTAAAGGCATATTCTTTGCTATGTCTCCTGTCAATACCTGTCAGAAATGATACCCAATGTTCTAAAAAAAAATCTCACCCCACCCACCTATTGGCTTGGAGATCCTTTGAAATCCTGCCCAGTTACATACCAGCCAGCTGGCTTGTCTGGCCTCACGGCTAGTCTTTCTTCTGGAAATAGAGGTGTTGTAGAATCCAAAAAAGAATTACAAAATTTATAGCTGGCAAGGACCATGGTGGTTATGTCAACCAATTCTCTCTCATGTGGAAACTCAGGCCTGCGGAGGTTAAATGACTTGTCCAAGGTCATTCGTGTAAGTAGCAGAGGTGGGGTTCTAATTCAGGTTTTATGACTCCCAAACCAATGTGTTCTTCACAACAGCATGATGTTTCTTTTTATTTCATCTGAACTAATGCTTGGTAAGTGCTTATTTATTAAGTTCTTACTGCAGTGTGTAGACTCTATGTTGCAAAGGCTTGGAGTCTGATTTGGCAGTGTTCTGAGTCTGTTTTTGGAGGTTCAGTCTCCCTAAGTCCTGTGAGGTTCATCACCAGCAATCTGACTACTTGGTGAAATATCTATCTATCTGTCTGTTTTTTGTCATGCATAAAACAGCCACAAAAAATAGCACAGTGCAATGGAAAGAGGGCTGAATTTTGTCCTGCCTTTGTCATTTTGTCGTTGTTCAGTTCTTTGTGACCCCGTTTGGGGTTTTCTTGGCCAGAGATAGTAGAGCAGTTTGCTAGTTCCTTCTCCAGATCATTTTACAGATGAAGAAACTGAGGCAAACAGGCCAAAGTGACTTGCCCAAGGCCATAAAGCTAGTAAGTGTCTGAGGCCAGATCTGAACTCAAGGAGATGGGTCTTCTGATTCTAGGCCATGTGCCACCTAGCTGCCCCTTTGTCACTTACTGCCCTGCAAGTCAACAAGCAATTTATTAAATGTCTTTTATGTGCCAGGCACAGTGCTGAGCACCACAGATGGGAAGAGAGGCCAACAAAACTGAAAAAGCAAACAAAATTCCTGCCCTTCCTTGATCTCAAGGAGCTCATAGCGTAATGGAGAAACTCATAGTCCCTTCATATCTCTGGTTCTTATTTTCCTCATGAATAAAATGATGCTGTGGACTTGAGTTGGACATGACTGAAAACAACTAAAGAACAACAAAAGTAGTCAATGACCTAAGGTCTCTTATATCTTCCCATCTTTTATTCTATGTATGAGATACTGGACTTGGCACAGGAGACATGAAGATGAAAATAAATCTCTGCATTCAAGCAGCTGACGTTCTACTGGGGAAAAGGCTGATATAATTTGTACATGTATAAATATATTTCAGAGTAGGGTATGATAAGGACAAAGAAAGGTTCCAGACAGAATGTGCTAGAAATTTTTGGGGAGAGCATTTAGCCTAGCAAAGATGATTTAGGGGGGACCATGGTAGCATTTCAAATATTTGAAGATTGTTCTCAAGCCTAGCGCTTGGCAATTCAGTAAGCATTTAATAAATGTTTGTCCACTGAAAGCAAAGTAGGAGGATGTTAATGCTGTGTGGTTCAAGTAGCGACGAACTTGGACCAATGAGTGGAAATTTCAGGAAGGTAGATTTTGGCTCCATGTAAGAAAGAACTTTCTAACACTTAGAGGTTTTATTAAATGGAATGGGCTGCTCTGTATTTAAGTTTCTTATGACTAGCAGTTTTTAAATAGAGACCAAATGTTGCCTTTATAAAGATGCTTAGTATATTTCCTTTTGTTTACTTCAGATATATGTCTATATCTATCTATTTCTTTTATGGTTTCTATGTTTTATCTCTTCCTGGCAGAATGTAAGCTCCTTTTTTTTGGGAGGGGGAAAGGCAGGGCAGTTGGGGTTAAATGACTCGCCCAAGATCACACAGCTAGTAAGTGTGTCAAGTGTCTGAGGTCACATTTGAACTCAGGTCTCTACTCACTGCGCCACCTAGGTGCCCCAGAATGTAAGCTTCTTGAGGGCAGAGACTTATTTTATTTTTGTCATTGTTTACCCCAGTGCCTAGCACAATGTCTGGCACATAGTGGGTACTTTTATAATTCTGTGGATTGAATTGATTGGGTGGCAAGTTGGAAGAAATGTGTCTAATGTCTTTTCTAACTACTGGATTCTTCTAGGTAGAGTAATAACTGGAAGCCTGACAACGTAAATACTCCTCCCTTTTTCCACTCGTATCCCCTGGGCTGCATGTAAAATCGTCTTTCTCCATCAAGATTGCCTCTTTTTGACAATCCTTGATATTCACTTTATTTTTTTCCTTTTTAAAAGTTTTATTGATTCCTTTTCTACATGAGTCATTTAAAAATATAGCAGATAAGCCAAACCAAACAATACAATGGCCAAATTTGAGAGCATTACCAGACATTCTACACCTATAACTCCTCCCGCCTCTAGCAAAAGGAGGGAGCTCCATTTTTCCTCATTTCCTCTCTGTGCCCAAGCTTGGCCATTGTAACTAAATAACACTCAATTTCATTTTCATGTTCTTTTCCTCTTTGTTTCTGAGTCATTGTATAGATTGTTTCTTTGGTTCTCGTTTCCCTCTGTCTCAGTTCATATAAGTCTTCCCATTTTAGTCCATACCTCAGACGGCTAGGATCCCAGCTTCATTTGGCAGTGATGACTTGGTGTTTCAGAACATGGCTACAATGTACCCTCAGGGATCAAGGGGTAGCCTTGGGGAGATGGGGGGAAGGTTGCAGGAATGATTCTTTTACTGTAACACTCAAGCTCCCCCTTGTGCTTATAGTCATAGTTATTAGTTGATTATCAGTGAGCTAGACTTGATTAACTTTTAGAAAAACATGTTTGTCCCTATAGTGCCAATGCGATATTCACAACACTTATGGCAGCTATGAATATGCTAGAGTAGTTCTGAATTGTAAAATATAACAGACTCTTTACATGGAAGACAGAACTAAAACATTTATTCAAACACCAGAAAGCCAAATCCCAACACCAGAAAGCCAAATCCCAACACCAGAAACCAAACCTATTATAGCAAAAATGAAATCTATTTACATTAGCAATGCAGGGGGCACCACCAACTCCAAGCCTTCCCTCTCTTAGGGCCTTCCCACAACATAAGGGCAAAAGCATGCCCTCTCTCACTAGCTCGCTGCTGCTCTGTGTGTGTATGTGTGTGTCTCTCCCATCTCTGACTGCTCTATCTCACTTCCTTTCAGCATTGCTCCACCCTTCCTGCTCCACCCACCACAGGCTCATGGGATTCAGACTCTCATGTGACTCAGAGAGGTCACAAGGGCCTATTAATGGATGAGAAAAATCTTCCTATTGCATTAACAACACATTCAATACATTAACAACACAGTCCCCAGTTGATAAATGGTCAAAGGATATGAATAGGCAGTTTTCAGAGGAAGAAATTAAAGCTATCTATAGTCATATGAAAAATGCTCTAAATCACTATTGATTAGAGAAATGCAAATCAAAACAACTCTCAGGTACCACATCATACCTATCAGATTGGCTAACATGATGAAACAGGAAAATTATAAATGCTGGAGAAGATATGGGAAAATTGAAACACTAATTCATGTTCGTGGTGTTATGAACTGATCCAGCCATTCTGGAGAGCAATTTGGAATTGTGCCTAAAGGGCTATAAAGATGTGCATACCCTTTGACCCAGCAATACCACTTCTAAGTCTGTATCCCAAAGAGATTGTACAAATGGGAGAAGGACCCATGTGTACAAACATATTTTCACCAGCTTTTTTTTTGTTGTGGCAAAGGATTAGAAGTTGAGAGGATGCCCATCAATTGGGGAATGGCTGAATGAGTTGTGTTATATGAATGTAATGGAATACTGTTGTGCTATAAAAAATGATGAGCAAAAGGATTTCAGAAAAACCTGGAAAGATTTATATGATCTGCTGCCAAGTGAAGTGAGCAGAACCATGAGAACATCGTATACAGTAATAGCCCACATTGTACAATGACTGACTTTGATAGACTTAGCTCTTCTCAGCAATGCAAGGATCTAAAATGATCCCAAAAAACTCATGATGGAGAATGCCATCCACATCCAGAGAAAGAAATATGGAGTCTGAATACAGATCCAAGCATACTATTTGCTCTTTGTTTTTTCTTTTGTTTTTTCTTTCTCGTGGTTCCTTCCATTTATTCTAATTCTTCTATACACATGACTAATGTGAAAATATGTTTAATAAGAATGTATATGTAAAACCTATATAGGATTGCATACCATCTTGGGAAGAGGGGAGGGGAGGGAGGTGGAGAAAATTTAAAACCTACATAAGTGAATGTTGAAAACTAAAAAAAAAAATTTATAAAAAAAGAAAAAAGGTATTTGCTTTAATATAGTTGATATAACCCCTTCCCCTCTGAAGTCTATGACACATCTTAACAATACAGATGGAGTCATCTGTACTGATATTTATTAGTGCTTAGTATTGGCCAACTGAGTAGCTAAAGGGCCCAGTAGATAGAGTGCCAGGTCTGAAATCAGGAAGATTCATCTTCCTGAATTAAAATTTGGCCTCAGCTGTGTGATCCTGGGCAAGTCACTTCACCTTGTTTGTCTCAATTTCTTCATCTGTCAAATGAGCTGGAGAAGGAAATGGCAAGCCTCTCCAGTATCTTTGCTAACAAAACCACACATGGGGTCACAAAGGATTGGGGAATTGGACACGACTGAAAACAATTGAACAACAATAAAATTTGCCAAGCCCTATGTCAGGTATTAGGACTACAAAGAAAGACAAAAACAGTCCCTCATGTCCAGGGACTATTGCTTTCAGAGTCTCATGAGGGAGATAACATGATAACAACTATGTACAAACAAGATACACAAACACACACACACAGAGACGCACACACACACATAATGATAAATTGGGACTGATCAACAGAGGGAAGGCATTAGAATTAAGGAGGATAGGAAAGGCCACTTATAGAAGGTGGGATTTTAGCTGGGACTTGAAGGAAACCAGGAGGTAGAAATACGTGTGTGTGTGTGTGTGTGTGTGTGTGTGTGTGTGTGTGTGTGTGTGTGTGTGTGAGAGAGAGAGAGAGAGAAAGAGAGAGAGAGAGAGAGAAAGAGAGAGACAGACAGAGACAGACACAGAGAGTGAGTGAGTCTAGGCGTGGGAGATAGCCCAAGAAAAGGAAAAAAGCAGATAGAGTATCTTATGTAAGGAACAGCAGGGAGGCTAATGTTAACTGGATTGTAGAGTATGTGGAGACAGTAAAATGTAAGAAGCTGGAAAATTAGAAAGACATCAATTTTTTGAAGGGCTTTTCAAGCAAAACAAAGGATTGTATATTTCATCCTAGAGTCAATAGGGAGCCACAGCAGTTTGCCTGAGGGGGTGAGAGGGGTCGACATGGGTCAGATCTATGATTGACGATGATCACTTTAATAGCCAAGTGGTAGAGAAATTAGATGCAGCTTAGATGGCACATGTGGTTGAGGGCTTAACTCACAGCCTCTGTAGTATTTTTGCTGAAGCCTTTAAGATGAGGTATCTTTCATGCTGAGCTCTTTGCAGAGTCTTGAATCTGCATCTAGTCTGTCTTAGGCTCCTGATGAAGATACAGATGTTCTGGGGAGGCTGCTAGGAACTTGATGGGAAGTTGGGAAATCCCAAATCCTCTAAGTACTAAATGGAGAAGAAGGAAGGAGCCCTAGGCCAGGGTATTCTTCTTGCCCCCACCCCTCAAGTGATTCCTTCTTAGGAGCTTCACTGGAGTGCTTTTCCTTTATGCTGGCAGACTCCCCAATTTTTTTGTAATCCAACTAGCTTCATGGTTTTATATAAGCCCCATAGGAAGTAACCAAGTTTCTTAGGTAATCCAAATACACTTCTTGTCATGTATAAGGGGGTCCAGACCTTGCTCACATGTAATAAATAGCCAAGAGGTCTTCTCAGCTGATAAATGTATCTTAAATGTATCAGGGCTTAGTACCTTGACACTTAGTTTAAATGGGGTGTGGATGCTTTTGCCATGTTTACTCAATTGACCCCCTACCTTTCATGTTTCTCTGGATTCCTCATATTTGAAATTTCCTATTGAATAATAATATTCCATTTATTTCATATTACAGAATTTGTATAGCAGTTAGTCCCAATCAGTGGATACCCACTTGGTTTATAGTTTGTTGCTACCACAAAAATGCTGTTATGAATATTTTGGTACATACAGGGCATTTCATTTGGTATGTATGGGGAATTTCACTAATATTAAGGTCCTTGACCTCACTGGGGTATATACCAAGCCACGCACTGATGTTCACTTTCAACAGTTTCCCATTTATAAAGGTGATTTTTTTTCCTCTGATTCTGCATCCTTTCTGGAAATGGCCTGAGTACAGCAAAATCTTAGATAACATACAGTTAGGTATAGAGTTTTTGATAGTATGTGGACTTAGTTGCCAAGTTTTTTTTTCTTGAACATGATTTTTAAATTACATACCACTGTGAGATAGCTTACTGACTATTGGGAAGTTGCCTCCCTGTGGCTTGGCCTGGCTCCTGGCTAAAAGGTCTTCCAGGCTCTGTGTTCTGTCCTGTTTGAAGAGTACCACCATGATCAGTAATAGTCACCTTGCCATGTAGCTGGAATTCCAATCACAGTAGCAATATGGTGTGGTGTCCTCCTAAGAATACTTGATTCTCAGGGATCTGAGTTAAAATCCCATCTCTGGGTGGGCTTCACTTTTCAATTTTTATAAAATGAAGGGGATGGACAGTTCAGGGCTTCTTAAACTTTTTCCCCTTGCGACCACTTTTTGTGTTTAGGCAGCACTTTGTTGGTGTTCTGTGGCTTGAAGGCATGCTCAGTGCAAGGTGCACATGCTTTGTGTTCAGAACAGAGGCTACAGTGAAGTTCTGTGATTGTGCTGCCAGAAATGCCTTGGATTCATGATGCATTTGATTTTGAATTAATTTTTGGTGGTTGCGTGTTCAGAAATCTACTGTTGCCAAATTTTTCAAGATCCCCATATAGGGTCATGACCCACAGTTTAAGGAGTTCTGGACTAGATGATCTCTGCTTTCTTCCCCATACCCCCACTTTTACATCTGTGATCTTGAACAGAAGATGAATAAAGAGAAAAAAGTCCAGAAACAGTTTAGCAAAGAAAATGAAAACTTTGAACAAGTTGCATGCCAATGCCAAAGTCAACTTGATTGGGAATGTTAGTGCGGACAAATCTGTGATTCATATCATTAGTTAAACTGAAGATAGCATTAGAAACGTGTTATGGCTCTGAGTTATGGTGCAAAAAGAAACTCTTCTTCCTCTTGCTTCTCCACCACCATTAATATGTTCCTTACTCACGTACGGCAGTGTAAACCCATTGTTCCCATTTATCTTTCAGCTGCTGCAAAACATAGTTACGATGCTTTTTTTCTTTTAACTAAGAGCACAATTATGTAAAGTTTGGATTATTGGGGTTGGCAAAACAATATTTCTATGGCCTCTGAAAACCCCATTTAACCCGGTTCCTGGGCACAAATAGGAAACTAGGCTCCTTGTATATTTTGTTTTGAGGAGTTATTGACATGTCCTCTGTATCTTTGTATGTGTTCCTATCGGTAGGTATCTTTTTTGAGATTTTTCTATTAAACTTTTCGAGTTAGGAGTAGTCCCCAGGATATTTATTTATTTGATGCAAGACCCACCCTCCACTACATGGGTTCTGTGTGGGGTGTTTTGTGCAATTGTTACCACTGCAATGTAACTCAAGCCCCGTTTCTGTGCACAACTCACTCCTAGTTTTTCTAAGAGCAAAACATTTCATTGAGATAGGAGAGCACATGACTTTTCGTGAGTGATTTCTTTGGAATACTAGTAAAACACCTAAAAAAAGTCAAGAAGTAGGGATCCAGCTGGTTACCCAAGTGAATTTCTTGTAACTGTTTGTGAAGATTTCGCATGTCTATGAAGAGAAGTCAACATTCACAGTCACCTCAGAGGAAAGGCCCATTGGGGGAAACATTTAGGGTCGGTGCTGTCTGTGCTGATAGTTGCCTTTGCTTTTGCTGGGTCTGCCCCAGTAGCTAGAGATCTACTCCAGCCTCTTTGGGCAGATATCTGGTGGTGTTTCTACTAGGCTGAACTAATTTGGGAACGCTATGGGGCCATTGTGCCATGCAGATCCTTTTTCTTCTTTTTCCAACAGCAGCTTGACTTGTTCCCTCTGTCTCTGGAGGTCTGTGAATGTTGACTTTGTTTAATTAAGATTCCACATCCTTTCTACACTGAGACATAGAGCCTCGGGAGAATTTCTCCCAAAGAATGATGTGCTTTGGGCCTCAAACATCTTGGCAAATGAGATCCTGGGGACTTTTCTTCATAGCCATGCGAAATCTTCACTAGCAGTTATAAGAAATTCACTGTTTGTGAATCACTTTAGGCTTGGGTAACCAGCTGGATCCCTACTTCTTGACTTTTGGGTGTTTTACTAGTATTCCAAAGAAATCAGTCGGGAGAAGTCACGTGCTCTTCTTTTGCATTCTTAAAAAAATCTGTTTGCTTTGGGTTAAATGTTATTTATACAAATGTAAGCATCTTTAATTAGAAGTAAGGACATATGTTCAGTATGCTGAATGCTGCATTTGTTGGTAATTATATATGCCAGAGAATTTAGAGTTAGACCTGTCTTTGAGAAAATACAACCTTTATTTTTATCTAATTATAACTTGTATTTACATGGTGTTTTGAAGTTTACAAAGTTCTTTCCTCCCAAAAACCCTTTGAGGACTTTCATAAATATTTTTGAGTTTGGGTTTATGAAGTTGAATTCTTTTTTTATTAAAGGATAGAACCACTACCCCCTTCCTACCCTTTTTAATGAACTTATGATCTACAAGTCTGCTTATAAAAGACCCCTTTTAAGTACTTTTCTGAATGTGTATCTTTCTCTCTATGTCTATGTCTCCATGTTTATGTCTCTTATCTTTTTGCCTATGTCTTCCCTGTGATTTCATCATTGTAGGGAATTCTGTGTGATGAGCTTCCTCTACCAGTATAGATGAGCACCTTCCTTGCCTGCTCTCGGTCCTCAAAGCCAGCTTTTTGTCTACTTGTCCATGTTGCTTCTCATGTAGGTATTTACTACTGGCTAAGATGATTTTTTAGCTTCTTTGAAAAGTAATCGTCCTGAATGTTCAAAAATGTAGATACTACTATTTCCAGATAGTGAAGATTCCTTCCCAACTTCCTTGAGCCAGCATCCAAGGATTTTGAGCTAGTGAGTAGCAACAGGAAGTACATTTCAGGTCAGAGAAGATTTTGTTTAATTAGTTTTATTCTGTTTATCTAGTTTTAGAATATATATCCAGGTTCAGGTCTATTTCAGATTGACTTACTAGGATTTTTTGAAGAAGAAATGCCTTTTAATTGATTCCTCTTAAAAGTAAAAAGGTCATGTTTAGGTTTAGTTTGGAAGTTTAACAATTTTGTATACTTGATTCTGACTTTTATTTGTATATTGCTTTAGTTCAAATCCAGGGTGTGGCAAAACCTCTTGCTGGTTCATGATATGTGACCTGGTTTGTGTAGCTATGTATGATTTTTTTTTGAGGGGGGGAAGGCAAGACAATTGGGGTTAAGTGACTTGCCCAAGGTCACACAGCTAGCGAGTGTCAAATGTCTGAGGCCATATTTGAACTTGGGGTCCTCCTGACTCTATTCACTGCACCAACTAGCTACCCCTGAATTTTAGAATTAAAATTATCTAAAGTTTCCTTCCTTCCATCTGTCCTTCCGTCCTTCCTTCTGTCCTTCTCCCCTTCCTTCCTTCCTTCCTTCTCCCCTTCCTTCCTTCTCCCCTTCCTTCCTGTTCCTTTTCTTTTTCCTTTTCCTTTCTTTTTTGGGGGATTTCAGGAGTATTTTGTTGAGGTAATTAGTGACATTCTAGTGATTGAAACGACAAAGTTATAAGAGGACAGTGTATGGAGCTGGAAGTAAGGCACACTCCTAAGCTCCAATTTCAGCTCTGCTACTGAATAGGAAACCTTTCTATGCTTCACTTGCCAAATTTGTAAAATTGTGGATCTCATCTCCCCTTCGTATGTTTAAAATGAGAAAATGTGAAAAGAGAATTTGACAAGGTAAAAAGTGATATAAATCATTAAGAAATATTTATTAAAAAATAGACATCCTGTGAATATTCCAGTTTCCTTTGAGAGCCAATTCTTTGGAGAGACAGTTCCCCTGAAAGCCTGGCATAGCCTAGGGGAGAGGGTGTGGGCCTAGAAGGAGACAACAACTGGGTATAAATCTCATCGTCATGACTCTGGGCAAGTCATTTCATCTCCTTGAAGCTTTATTTTCTCATCTGTAAAATGAGGTTAAAAATGGGGCACTGCCCAGCTAGCAAAATTGTTGTGAGATGGTGGCCATGGAGAGAAGCGAGGGGAGGAAGAAAAAAAAGCAAGTTATATGATAACATTATATATTTAAAAGGGATAGCAAGTTCTACATAATAGATTTGCAGTTTTATGTGCAGTCATCTTTTTTAAATTCTATGTTGTAGAAATGCTTATTTCATAAATTAAAAAATAAACAATGCTGGCACTGTACCCACCTCATAAAATTGTTGTAAGCCTTAAAGTACTATAGAACCATGAGCTGTTGTTGTTATTCCCTACTGGGCTATCTTTTAGCCTCCAAACGTTCCTTTGATTTTTCTGCTTTCAATCTATGATGCATGTCACTCCTTCTTCCTGGAATACACCTTGAACTTATCTCCACTTTTCAAGGTTCAGGCCAAACGCTCTCTCTTTTATGGATCCTTCTCTAACAGCTGTAAATTAGCTCACTCTCCCGTGAGCTTCTAGAGTATTTTCTTGGTAATATTTCAATTTTTGCATATTAGCCTTTAATTTCACCACTTGTGATAGCAATAACTGATATTTACGTAGTGTTTTAAAGCATGCAAAGCACTTTCAATTTATTATATCATTTAAGCTTTATAACAGCCCTATAAGGTATAGGCAAGATAGTTAATAGCCTCATTTAACATATTAGGAAACTGAGGCTCCGGTGAAGTGACTAGTCCAAGGCCAAACAGCTGGTGTCAGAGGTGGATTTTGAGTCTAAATCACACTGAGGGGCTTGAACATAATGTGATTTATTCTAATAGGTGAAGAAATACTATATGGTCAAGGAATGAGCCTAATTAAAGTGCTTAGCTCAATTTTTTTCAGGTAGTAGGACAGTGAATAAATATTTGTAGAAATGAAGAGATTGGACTAGATTACCACTGATGCTTTTTAAAATTCTTACATCTTAGTCATTTCCACATAGGTCCTTCCTCACTGTGAGCTTTCATGTAAAAAATAAAAAAGAAAGCCAAGCAACATATCCATCCCATCTGACAGTGTAGTCAGTATGCCCCACTCACAGTCCTTCTCCTCTCCAGTGATTAGAAGTGAGGTCCTTCTCTTCTTTTCCTACTTCCTTTTCTCCTCCTCCTCTTCTTTGCCTTCCTCCTCCTCTTTTCATCTCTTTGTGGCCAAGAACGGTCATTATAATTACATAGCCTTTAGCTTTATTTTACTTTTTCTATTTATACTGTTGTCATAGTGCATACTATTTTCGTCATTTGCTTACTTTTCTGTTAGTTCATACAAGTCTTTTCATGTTTCTCTGAATTCCTCGTGACATAGATGTCTTTTTTATGATCTCTTGTTACTTGAGAAGCTGCTCAATGTATCTTCCTTCCAGCTCTTTGTTTCTCTACAACCTTCCACTCTTTAAAGAGCACTAGGAAAACAACTCTGTGTGTTCAAAGGACCGTGGAGAAACTGGGATTGAGTAAATATTGTGCTGATCACTTGATGTGCCTCCTGATGACTGATCAATAGGACATTTAAAAAAACCTGTAGACAGTAGTACGTCACAGCTAATTTCCCCAGTAATGCATGCCTGCAGAGCTGGCAACTAGGAAAGTTTATGAAGCTACTTCGATTTTTTTCCTCTTTTCTGATGTTCTCCACATCCCTAAAATGCTGGTTAGCCCAAGATTTCCTTCAATAAGTCTACGGGTTTGTGATTTCTTAAATGTAAGTATTCCCTCCAGCAGTGCAGGGGGCAACCCATCCAGACCTCCCTGTCCATATTCTTCCATGAGGTCTCTATAATGGATCTACTGTGTGCTACAGACACTTCAGTTCTTTTTACATGTGATGGAGACTATCACGGTGCTACGACTCTCCGTCTATCATCCCTCATTCCTGCTATGTGACTGGCCCCCCTCTTTTACTGTTTGTATATTTTCTCAGTAATGCCCTTCATGACCCTTCTTATACTACTGTCAAATACGATAATAATTATAAGGTGCTTAGGACAGTGCCACTGGCACTTAGTAAGTGCTATGTAAATGGTAACTATTATTACTAGGTCACCATTGGAAAGAAAATGCAGCTAACCTGTCCCCACCATGTATTTTCTATTGCCCTTTGGGCCACCCTTAGAATCATGGAATCTTTCCAAGGCCAAAGGGACCACTGAGTTCATCTAATGCAGCCTTCCCTTTCTTTTTATAATTCTTTCTTTATTGAATGAGTAAATATTTTGTACACATTTGTCACATCATTTGCATATGGAATTGTAGATCAGCTTAAACTGTGATTATGTTGATATAGATTTTGACTCATCATGCATATCTATTCCATCTTTCTGCACGCATAAATGTAGTACCCATATTTAAGAATATTTGATAGTAATCAGGCATTTATTAAGCTCCTACTGTGTGCTGTTTACAATCCTAAGTGCTAAAGATACAAAGACAAAAAGCAAACAGTTTCTGGTCTCACATTGCTTACCTTCTATTAGGGGATAAACAAAATGAATGCAAGTCAATTGGGGGGTTGGGGGGAGCAATGGTGTAGGCAGTAGCCACTGGTAGAATCAGGGAAGGCCTCGTGGAGGAGGTGGTGTTTGAGCTGAGCTTTGAGGGAAATTCAAGATTGTAAGCAACTTTTAGATGACGAGATAGCACCTTCCAGGCCCTGGTGGGAGACAGCCTGTTTTGTTTTTTCTTTTAGTAATTTTTAATCTGGCATTAATCAAAGTTCTATTAAAATTACATCACACTCACTATCTAGAATAAGTTTTTCCATCGTCTCTTAGAGAGGGAATCAGAGGACCTGGTTATGCCAGTGACTAATAATATGACTATGGGTCGGTGGGCAAGTGATTTCTTCTCTGTGGGCCTTAGTGTCTTCGCCTGTATCAAAGAAAAGAATTAATACTGTCCTCTGTATTTAGGCACAAGTCTGCCAAAAACAACTTTTATTAACTTAACAATGTTATAAATTAAAGCATTGTTCTGCTTGGAGAGAAACAACCAAACTGACAGTCTCTTCATGTCCTCAGACATCTCTCTGCACAACATATTTTGAAGTAACATTAATAGAAATTTTGAATAAAGAAAAAGTCACAATATGATAAAATACAGCTTAGGGTTTCACATTGTGTCCCATTTAATAGAACCAGAGTAACCTAATCTTTTCCTAAAGCTACTCAAATCTTTCTTTGACCTTTTCCCTGAAGAGTTCTGGCATAATCAAAGGAATTTCCTCCCCCAGATCAATACCCTAATGCCTTTAGAATGAGGCAAGATCCTAGTACCTCTCATCCCTTCTAGGGATGGGGAAGGCAATGAGCTCAACCAGACTAGAAGTATTTCTTGTTCTAAATCTGGTTCCCACCTTTAATCCATTTTCCCTTTCCCTAGCTTTAGTTCTTTGACCTTTTATACACGTTCCCCAGAGGAAAAGTCTGGAAAGGACTTTAGGCTGTAGAAATATTTCTTATTATTTTCACTTGCACTAAGAAATGTGCTTCCACATCTGTAACATGGGGAAAGGGGACAGTTGGACTCTAAGGTCACATGCCAGCTTTAACATTTTAGCCTATTACTATTTTTTGTTGTACTCTTCGAGATTTAGAATTTCTAGAATATTATTGAATTCCGGTCTTCCACAAATCATAGTCCAGTTACTCTTTGCGTCTCCCTTGTCTGGCTGGATAAAAAATGAACTTCTCTGAATTTTAATTTTGCCTTTTAATGAATGTAAAACTTATGTTCTTTTAATGTATTGTGTTGGGAAAACAAATTTTACTTTCTGTGCATTTCTGGGGTTTATGACAGGGGATTGTGAGAGTTATTTTCATAGCAGATAGGCATCTAGATGTATTTGAAAGATGAAGAAAACATGACTTATTAGATATCTGAGGTATCTATATCTGACAGCCTGCTTAAGGATTTTTAACAGGGTGTAATAAATTTCTAATAAAGTTAATTATGAATTTGAATTTAAGAGTCACAAATTTAAAGCAGAAATTTTCCTCAATGGTAAAATTAAGATGGTGAACCTGGATTTGATCATAAAGCTCAAGTGAACGTATGAAAGCATTTAAAAAACTCTAAAATATTGTTTTGATAGCATTTTTTTTTAAAGAAAAGAACCACGACTTTGAGTTTTTTACTTGAAATTGCATTTCATGGCAAGAATATATTGTGTTGTACTCCTTGCCACTAAACCATACTAATGTAACTGGGGAATCACTTGACCTCTTGAGGCTTCAATTTCTTTCTCAGTAAATTGAGGAATGCCTCTGAGGAGCCTCTCTCCCTCTGCTGTTTTAGCTAGCTAAAGGAAAAGTGACTCATTAGAGTTTTTTCAGCTTGGTAGATTTCTTCTTTTTGCCTTTATTTCTCCTTTTTTTGTGGTGAAGGCAGGGGATTTATTGTTGTTGTTCTCATCCTTAAATAAAATCTGCTATTTGCCCTTCCTATGCCTGTAGATTCAGAATATAACCTTTAGGAGCAGGGCTCTTTTCACTGTTGTGTGATTATAAATGATTTGACTGTGAGGATGAATAAGTTATAGTGGAGGAGACTTTAAAAAAATGATGGTGGCTGATCTGGAGTATTACCTTTAACCAGGAGAGGAGGAAAAGGTGTTTATTGAATGCTGTTAGATCAAGAGTGAGCCGACCTGGGTTCCCCAGGGTGCCATTAGACTATTGTTGCCTTTAGCTATATCTGTATCCACTAACTACTGTATTTTTAATGAAGTCCAGTAGACTAAAGACCAAGGATATTTATTCTTTCTTCTTTGTGTGTTTATTGTGGGTAGGAATATTGTCAAAGGGGTGGTAAAATAATCACATGTACGGTGACATTTCTATGACTTTTGAGAGTATGTGTAGATAGTTTCACTATGATCTGAGTTGAATGGTTTGGTTTTTATAGATGCCAGGAATGGAAGAAAGAAGAGGAAAAAATTCAGTTACAGGATGTATAATGTTACAACCGCTGGTTATGATAGGGTTGACTCTTATGGGGAAACTTAAAATCAAAATAATAACATTTGAGGGAGCACAGTCTTTGTAGAGTTAGCTTAAATGATAGTATGGTAAGCTCAGTTCCTTGGAATTTGTCTATTTTAGAAACCTCTTTGTATATGTTATGCCTATGTTTCACGGAAGACACATATCGTTTGGCCCTTCCTACAAGGCATCCTTTCCACCCCCCATAATGAAATGTATATTAACTATGCAAGAGCTTCATATGGCAGCATTTTAATCATCTCCTATTGATTTATACATCAGCCTCTCTATGCTACATATGAGGGCCTCAATTCTAAGCCTGCTTCACTGTGGGCTGCTCATTCTCTCAGCTCTCTACCTGACTAGCATAATACTCTGAGGCTTTCTTAATAATTTTTTTCCTAAGGAAAACAGTTGTGATTAGCAAGCTGTAAAATGTCAGAAGTATGGTTGCTTCCCCTCTGCTTTGTGATGGGCATAAAACAAATAATGGGGCCAGAAAAATACTGTCATTGCCCATGACGGATAATGGGCATTCCGCCTTATTTAAAATTAATAAATGCAGAGTTTTGAGCTTTGGCATGAGGCTGAATGATTTATTGCAAGCTGCCGGTGCCAAAAGAATGTTTTACATTTACCAAAGGCGGGGGGGTAATGAATGAATGGCATTCTGTCAGTCAGTGGCTACATTTCCTTGAAAGGGTACTCTAGTATTTTATCCAGGAACTTCTCCAGCAGTAAGAATGACAGTTGTTCCTAAGAACTCTGGGTTTATTGCTGTAAGCTGACTGGTACAAAGGGTAATATTTTGCCTTTAAGAAAATAAAAACAGTAAGAAGTTGGGGTCTAGTTGGTGGTGGACCTGGTCCTCTTTCTCACACTCATGAGAATAAGTAAATTGCAAACCAGGGCTTCCAACTGAAACTTAGAATCTCATTTGAATTGAAAGAGTAGAGATGGATTTTGCATATGAAGGAAACTGTTCTCTCATCATTAGTATTCATGTTAAATCCCCAAATCTCCTCCCAGAAGACATATATTCTCCTCAGCAAATTAAAGCATCTTTTTTTTTAGAGGCCAAATGATGATGATGTCAACTATTGATAAAGATGAATAGGTAATTTTCCCCCCTCAATTTTTACCTTTTCCCCCCACCAGCTTTTGAAAATTTCTTTGAAATCTAGTTCAGTGTCGATTTTGGTTTTGTATTTTTAAACTAAGTGGCCAAGTCCTTTCTTTGCCTCTTCCAAATGCAGGTTGTCTTATTGGTATAAATATACAGATCAGAAAACAGAAAAGAATGTTTGAAAATCGAATGATGTTTTATAACTCTATTTGATGCAGACATATTTGCTAATGATGTTTGGATACCATTAGAACAAGAGTGAGCCGACCTGGGTTCCCTGATTGGTAGTCATTTAAAGGTTAGCAACTGAGTGTGGAATGTGGTATTCATTTGAATCTATTAAATTCTATCCAATTGAATCTATTGAATCTATCCAATTACAAGTAACTGCATATACACACACACAAGTACATATGGAAAGATTTTAACGATAGGTAAGTTTTCATCCAAAAATTACCGGTTGTGGGTTGTTTTTTCTTTTAAAAAAGTTTTATTGACACTCTTTTGTCAGTACTGGATATAATTTCCTTTCTTCAACTGCCCTAGCCCAATGAATCTTACCTTATTACAAAGAAAAACGCTAACTCTGCATTTTCAAGCTTTCCATTATGCATGTGTATATATTTATACTTTCATATTCACTGGCCGAATTGTTCTCGCTTGTGGATTGTCTGGTCTGGCAAGAAGGCCATCGGTTCCCTAATAGATGTTTCCTGACTGAGCTAAGTATCATTTCATCAGTGGTGAGTATTCAATCCAACAAAATTCAGTTCAGCAAACACTTTACTAAATTTCTGTTACATAACAATAGAACATTTAAATACTCTTGAAAAGAGGACGGAAAAGCATAAGTGGTAGTTAACTTGGAAGTGGAGAGCTCAGTAAGCAATGATATGTCACCTTTTCGAGAATTTTCTCAACAGTGAGGGTAAAAAAGAGGCATCAAAACACAATGCGAAGTTCTTAAACTTGAAGCAATACTTCTTACAGGCCAGTTAGATTTGCTCTGTTAAAGAAAGCACCAGCTCCCTTCTGTATACTTGGTAATTTTGATTTAAAATGTTGGTGGATGTCAATATTATTCCATTGGCTGTTTAGTTGTTTCAGTTGTGTTCCAACTCTCCATGACCTCATTTGGGGTTTTCTGGGCAGAGATACCATAGTGTTATGCCATTTCCTTCTCCAGCTTATTTTACACATGAGGAAACTGTGGCAAACAGGGTTAAGTGACTTGCCCAGGGACGACATAATAGCTATTAAGTGTCTGAGGCAAGATTTGAACTCAGGAAGATTGGTCTTCCCAAATCCAGCTCTGGCACTGCATCCGCCACACCACCTAGCATTGTTTGAAGGACTTTCTGCTCTACCAAAGAAAAGAGACATTTGCTCACTAACACTTCAGTGTCTGTTTTGTGTTTTATGATAAAATAGCACTGGTAGCAACTTAGAAATAGCTGCTAATCAGAACAGCTGTTATCTTGGGAGGCACTGGAATATATCTGTCAAACTCCTACCTTGAGCATGTGCGGTTTCAGTGAATGTGTCATGATAGTTATGTTACATCACAGGTATTGCACGTTGGCATTCCCCTTGGGCAAGTGATTCTGGAGACCAGGCAGTCTGCCCATTTCTTTTGGCAACATACTCTTCCTGAAATAGTTCCCGTATCACCCACCCCAGGACTTTGTTTGGTCTTCACGTTTTGCCTTGAATAGGCTGTCATTGAGGTTGAAAAATAAATGTGTCTATCATTAACATATTGGGTCAGTGGCAGCCTTTATCATGCTAATTTGGCCGTACAACATTGTTGGCTTGGAATATAACGGTGGAACCCTTAAACAGTCATCTAGGGGCATGGAATACCATCGAGACAAAAGGAAATGTGGAGAGATTTTAAAGCAAAATGTTAAGCTTAATATTGTACCCCAAAATGACCGTGCATAAATGTAAATGGTAATTTTAAAATGTATGCCTCATTTGGTATTTTATAGGTGAGAGTATCATGAGTGTTAGCCCCTTCTGATGGAATCCCTATTCAGAGTTTGGAACCTTGAGAGTTCCATGGAATAATAGAATTGAGGAAATGCTTGTCTGTAGGATGCCTAACATCTGGATATTTTGGAACATGACGGCAACAAAATTTTCCCTTTCCAGGTATTAGTTTCTAGGTATTGGTCATCATTTATCCCTGCCCCAAATCTAGCTAAGGGGGTTGAAAAATTAATGAAATATGATTTACATAATTTTTGAGATGGTTGATCTCTTGGCTTTTGTCTTCTCTCTTGTCTCCCGCCTTCATTTTTCCTTGTGTCCACATGTAATTCACAAACCTTTGGGCAAGTCCTTTTAATTCTTCGAGGATCTTTATGGACCTTTTAAGGTGGGTATTGCTTTTGAACTGAAATTGTAGAATTTCTTATTTTCTAACATTCGGTTTCAGTGTTTGATGTTCAGTTTCTCAGGAGGTGTAATAGTAATTATTTTTATGACCAATCTGGACGTACCCCCTTCTTTCCGCACAATCTTGCCTCTTTCTGTCCTAATTCTGTCTCCAAAAAGCTATATATCCATCTGTTCTCTTTATCTGGCATGTACCTATTTCTTTATTGTCTCTTCCTTAAGAATATAAGCTCCTTGAGCACAGAGACTGTTTCTGCCTTTCTTTATACCCCCAGAGCTTATCACAGTGCCTGGCATATGATAAGTGCTTGTTGACTATTTCCATTGCTACTTCCTTCATTCAAGGCCTTCATTTCCTCATGCCTGGGTTCCTGGTGTTAAACTCTTTTTAATTTGTCCATCTTATACAGAGATACATGTTTAATTGACTTCAAATACTTCCATTATAGGGTCATAGATTAAGAGCTTGGAGGCATCTTAAAGGATGTTTACTCTAACCTGCTCATTTTCCAAATGAGGAAATTGAGTCCAGAGAGGTTAAGTCCAAGGTTCGTAAGTAGTAGAGTTGGGTTTTGAACCCTTGACTCCAAAGCCGATGCCATTTCCATTGAGCCATGCTCTTTCCTTTGTCATGGCTCCCAATTGTCTGGTGGGCCATAGCCAGACTCCTTAGTTCTGTATGTCAGGTGCCCTTTTACTCTTCCTTGCCTGCCTTTCCAAACCCATTTCTTGCTACTGATATGACCCCTCCATAAGCTGATAGGCTAGGGCCTTGTGGCCCCTAGTATTCTCTCACAACCCTTACACTGATGTCTTTGGTTTTGTAAGTCCACTATTACCCCTAGAAATCCAAATTAATTACTTCTTTCCAGATCCAGCTAAAAGCTCACTTTCTCTGAAAATTCTTCCTTGAGTAATCTCACCTTGATCTTTGTAGATTCTCTATTTCTTCATCTTTTATATGAGCAAACTGTGAACTGGTGGGCCAGAGCTCAAAACAACAAGGCATCCATGATTGAAATACCTGTGTACCTTTAGACCTGGGAACATGGCCCCTGTACCAAGGAAAAAAGGAGACACTTGGTCACGTAGGCCTATTAATGGATGGGAAAGATCTTGCATTTCATTAACCCTACAACTAGCTGCATGACCCTTGGCCAAGTCACTTAACCACTATTTGCCTCAATTCTCTCAACTGTGTAAAATAGGGTTAGCAGTAGCATCTACCTCCCCCAGTGGTTGTGAGGCTCAAATGAAATAATATTTGTAAAGCCCTTAGCGCAGGGCCTGGCACATAGCAAGTGCTATGTAAATGTTAGCTGTTTTGTTATTGTTGCCACCACCTGCAGCATTGTTGTGAGGAATAAATGAAATAATGTTTGTAAAGCACTCGGCCCAGTCCCAGAGTAGGCCCTATATAAATGTTGGCTGTTTTATTACTACAACTACTATTATATTATTACCACCACCCGTAGCTTTGTTGTGAGGATCAAATGAAATAATATTTGTAAAGCGCTTAGCGCAGTGCTAGGCACAGAGTAGGCTCTATATGAATATTTATTCCTCCCCTCTCCCGAAAAAATCTATAGGTAAGTCAAAGAGATAAGGATTGAGAATAGAACATACATTTATACAGTGCTTACGGTGTGCTGGGCACTGTCGAGCGCCGAGGATGCAAATACAAAAGATAGGCCCTGGACTCGGAGAGCTTACGAGCTCCTGTGACACAAGGTTGACAAAGTGATTTGTGGGAGGGGGAGACTCCAACTGGGGCTGTCTGGGAAGGCCTCTTGAAGAAGTGGGCAGTTTATTTCCTCCTTGAAAGAGTCTGGGAGGTCCAAGAGCCATTGGTGAGGAGGGAGAGCTTTGCAGGGATAGGGGAGAGCCTGTACAAAAACACTGAGGTAGGAGATGAAATGTTATGTATGCAGAATAGCCAAGTGGGACTGTTTGGTTGAATGACATTAAGAAGGAATAGATGATCAACCAGGAGGAATAGATCAGACCCAAATTGTGAAGGGCAGTAAGTCCCCTAAAATAAGTACCATCTCCTGACTGCCCTCTGGGCTCTCTACTATGCTCCAGAAAGCTCTTCATCCTGGGAGCTCACTCCAGCCTTTGAATTCTCACTGGAAGTGACTTCTATCCTTTCTGCCTCTCCTTCCTATTGTATGGTTCCTCCCAGCACCTCCACTGAAGGAAGGCATTTGGGCCAGCTGTGGTTCTTTGCTCTCATTCTCCCCACCCCTTACTCCTTTCAGTTTCCTTTAGTCTTCCCTTATTAGTAAGCTCTTTGAGGGCAGGGATTGTTTTTATTATGCTTGTATTTGATCAGCAAGGTACCTGGCATATAGGAAGTGATTAAAAAGTACTTGTTAATTGACTGGAAAAAGTTAACGAATTCAATTTTGGACATGTAGAGTTTGAGATGCCTACAGGACATAGAGGCAGATACATCCACCAGGCATTTGGAGATGAAGATTTCTGAATCATTTTGTTGTTGGTCGAGTCCAACTCTTGGTCACCCCCTTTGGACTTTTCTTGGCAAAGATACTGGAGTGATTTGCCATTTCCTTCTTTAGCTCATTTTACTGACAGGAAACTGAGGTAGACAGGGTTAAGTGACTTGGGTAGGGTCACACAGCTAGTAAGTGTCTGAGGCCAGAGTTGAACTCAGGAAGATGAGTCATTTTTACTCCAGGCTTGATATTCACTGTGCCACCTAGTCGCCCCACTTAAATAATCTGCACAGTGATAAACCTATCCCTTAGAGAATTGTGATGAGAAGCTGCCCTGAGACAGAGCCCGGGGTGTATGTTTGCATGCATAGAGTGTAGGGGCATGCATGATGATCCAGCAAAGACTAAAAAGGTGGTGGTCAGATTAGTAGGAAGAGAACCAGTGCAAAGCACTGTCACAAAAACTCAGGGATAAGAGTATACAGAAGATGGTATCTTGGAGATGTCAAGCTTGAGTAAAGGTTTTAGGACAAATGGAGGATGCTTGGGCATGAATGTGGGAAGTGAGGAACTGGGGCAAGATGCTGAAGGAAACAGTCAAGAAATGGTTTCAAGCTTCCTTATTGTACTATAATCCTTAGAGGGCAGTTACAGTATGTTTGATTTTCTTTCTAATTCCCCAGAGCACTTTTATAAATGTTATCGATTACTAGCAGGGCAGCAGTGACCAATAGGTAATGCATTCAGTCCAATTGGAGACTCTTGAGTCATTGATGACTAGGTGGCTCTTGCTGCTTCTATCACTGCAGGGTCAGTACCTTCTTTACTTACTGCATGAGGGAGGAAGCTATCCCCTCCTAAGGTATGATACATGATAGATCATTTGTTATTGTTGTCCCATTCCCAAGAGTGAAATCCTTTTTTCCCCGAGACCAAGAGGCAAGTCTTTGCTTGTGAAATATCTGGAAGCTCCAAGGAGAAGTTCAGTGTTCATAGTTCAATGGGTGGCAGTAAGAAAGTGGAAGTTTTATTTTGATACAATAAATCTTTTATTTTGTATATTCATATGTATATACATCTTTACCCACTTATACAGATGTACATACTTATATATACTGTGATACTGGGGTCGTATGGTCATAGATATAGAATGGGAAGAGACATTAGAGGTCACCTAATTACCACCCCCTCCTTGACCCCTTTCATTTTTCAAGGAAGGAAAACGAAGCACAGAGGACCGGACTTATCCAAGGTCAAAGGTAACCAGTACAGCCAGGACTTGGAGCCTGGCCCTCAGATTTCACATCTGGTTGTTCCAGCTTGCAGCAGGGATTCAAGTGAATGTTTGTCTTGAGAATGATTAAATTTCAGAAATAATTAAGTAACTGAGAACCTGATGAAAATGACAACGTAGGGCTATGGGAAAGGTTCTCTACACATAATCTGGTGCACAAAAGGCTATATTTAACATAATATTAAGGTAACAAATGTATACCCCACAGATGTAGGTTTCCATAGTAGCATTATTCACTTGTGTATCACATAATTCTGATTAGTATAACCAATTAAGTGTGGAACTCAAAATGTGAGTCTGTAGTGCTTTGAAAGCCTTGGTTGTTGCATAAAGTCCCACATGTTGCTTTGTACAGAGATCTATCTGCTCCTGAGGAGGTGGGCAAAGGTGGTTTTAATTGCTTGAAAGAAGATGGAAAAAATTCATTCAGTGTGGAATGCTTTTTAAAGTTATACTCTTCTCTTCTGCAGTCTTTTTAATTGGAGAATATAAACTTTTAGAGGAAAGAATATTTTCTTGTTTGACTCCTGTTTGGTGCTTGGCAAAGTAGACCCCGGTAAAGGGACCCACAGTGTTGCTTTGCTTTTTTTCACAGCTTCATTGCCCATCCTCTTTCATTCATTTTTTGCCCTAATTAGCCATGGCAGTGAGAGGGTCTTTTTGCCAAGGAAAAAAAATCAAAACTGCTATGCTTTATTCTTATCCAAAATAAGATATTTACAGAAGGTTATAGAAGACTCATTTGTATTCCATGTATTTCTAAATGGTTTCATTTTTACTAGTGTTACTATGACAGCACGTCTTATGAATAATAGCCTACTTGTATATGGTAAAGTTTGAGTATAATTTTTATGTAATTTTTCTTATTTGGCCCTAAGTAGCCATGTGAGGCAGGCACTCGAACTAGTCTGCAAATGGGGTGGAATGATTCACCTGTGGTCAGCTAGGTGAGATTCGGGATTTGAACCCTTGTCTTCTGATTCCAAGGCCAGTGATCTAAAGTCATGTAGCTACAAAGGATGTCTGTTAGATGTGAGATCTGGAGAGATAAACAGTAATAACCCTTAGCTATAGGTGTTGAACACTCCAGCCTGTGGCTGTAAGGAAGAGAGAATGTATCAGGGGTGGGGAACCTGAGGCCTCGAGGCCACTAGGACCTTGGGCACAGCCTTTTGACTGAGTCCAGGTTTTACAGAACAGATCCTTTTATTAAGGGGATGTGTTCTGTGAAGTTTGGATTTGGTCTGAGGGCCTCACTTGAGGACCTAGAGAGCCACATGTGGCCTCAAGGCCACAGGTTCTCCTCCCCTGATGCAGTCTATGTCATGATTATTCCATTCTGTTGGACTTGCCAGATGTGGACAGCATTAGTAGTTTCTCATTCTTTTTTTCTTCCTTAAAAAAATATTAAATGCCTTTCTCCCTTCCTTTTCTCCCTGCCCCGCCCTGTTGAGAAAGAAAGATAAATAAAATCCCTATTTGCAAGCATGTATAGTCAAGCAAAACAAATTCTCACATTGCCCATGTTTTTTTTAAGTCCTGATTTGTACTCTGCTGCTTCTCTAGGAGGAGGTAGATAGTGTGTTTCCTCATGAGTGTTAACAAACTGTAGTTGGCCATTGCGTTGATCAGAGTTCCTAAGTATTTCAAATTTCTTTGCTTTTACAATGTTGTTGTTGTTGTATAACTTGTTCTATTGGTTTTGCTGATTTTACTCTGTATTAGTTCATAAAAGTTTTCCTAGGTTTCCCTGAAGCCATTCCCTTCATCATTCATTAAGGCATAATAATATTCCATCATTTTTGTATACCTTACCTTGTTCAGCCATTTCCAATTTATGGGCAACCTCTCAATGTACTTTTTCCTTTCCATTTTTCTTTTTAAAATCATTAAAACACAACAGAAATGTTTTGAGACCCTTTGTGACCCTGGTAGTGATGAGGTTCAGAGGGGACATGTACCATCTTCTCACATTAGAAAATAAACGGCTAATCGTTGTTTAGTCCCTTATCATTGTTTGCTTATATTTAGCTGTATGTTTTTCTTAACTCCTTTGTTTGAACTTCAAATTTCTTTAAAAATTCATTTTTCCCTGGTAGGATTAGTTATGTTTGGTAAGTTATTCTTGGTTGTAAGCCATATATATCCTTTGCCTTCTAGAATGTTACATTCCAAGCTCACCACTCCTTTATTTAGTGGTAGCTGTTATATCTTGTGTGATCTTGACTATGGTTAATTAGATTTGAATTCTTTCTTTCTGGCTGCTTGTAGTAATTTTTTTCTTTGACCTGGAAGCTCTGGATTTTAGATATAATGTTCCCAGACTTTTCATTTTGTGGCTTCTTGTATGTGGTGACTGGTGGATTCTTTCTGTTTCCATTTTGCCCTCTGATTCTTTTTTATTTATTTTTATTTTATCATTCATTAAAAAATTGAGTTCTAAATTCTCTCCTTTCCTCCCTATCCGTTGACAAGGCAAGTAGTATGATACCTTTTTTCATGTGAAATCATGTAAAACATTTCCATATTAACTATGTTTCAGAAATCCCTACAAAATGAAAAACAAAGAAAGTGAAAAACAATATACTTCAGTCAGCTTTCAGAGTTTATCAATTCTTTCTCTGGAGGTGGTAGCATTTTCATCATGGGTCCTTAGGAATTGTCTTGAATCGTTGTGTTGATTAGAGTAGCTAAGCTTTTCACAGTTGATCATTATTGTAATATTGCTGTTACTATATATAATGTTCTCCTGGTTCTCCTCACTTCGCTTTGCATCACTTTATTTAAATCTTCTTGGGTTTTTCTGAAACCTCCCCTGCCCCCGCCATTTCTTAAGGCACAATAGTGTTCCATCACAAGCATATTCCACTTGTTCGGTCATTTCCCCAATTGACAGGCTTCCCCTCGATTTCCAATTATTTGCCATCACAAAAAGAGCTGTTATAAATAGTTTTTGTACAAATAGGTCCTTTTCCTTTTCCTTTGATATTTTGGGGATACAGACCTAGTATGGTGGTTTTGCTGGATCAAAGGGGCCCTTTGGGTATAGTTCCAAATTGTTCTCTGGAATGGTTGGACCAGTTCACAATTCCACCAACGGTATATCTGTGTCCTTATTTTTCCACATCCTCTCCAACATTTGTCATTTTCCTTTTCTACCATGTTAGCCAATCTGATAGTTGTGAGGTAGTACCTCAGAGTTGGTTTAATCTGCATTTCTCCAATCGGTAGTTTAGATCATTTTTTTCATGTGACTATTGATAGCTTTGATTTCTTTGCCTGAAAACTGCCTGTTTATATCCTTTGACCATTTATCACTTAGGGTTGCCCTCTTATTCTAATGTCTTGTCATTTTTCTTTTAAGATTTCTTGAAATGTAATGCCTAGATCCCACTCCCTACCCCCACCCCCATTTTTTTTTCAGAGGAGGTATGGCTATCTGGGAGTTTAAGAAGTCTTAATTTGTTGGTACCTTATATTTCTTCTTTTTTCAGTCTTTTGAATTTGTTTTAATATTTCTTGTCATTATATTCTGTTTGGGTCATTCTAAATTTTAGGGAGTTAGTTGCTTGGGTAAAGTTTTATACCTCTTGCGCCAAACTATTATCTCCCATTCTAATTTTTTCTTCCATAGCTCTCATTTCTTTTCTGCTCTCATTTAAATTATAAAAACATTTTCCATTCTTGTTGTAAGGCCCTTTCTTCATCTTTTCCAGATCTCTATTTGAATTTTTGCTCAAGCTGTGTTGCTTTTTGAGGTTTTGCTTTGTAGCTATCTTGGAGTCATTCTCTTCTAGGTTTGTGTAATGAGCGTCTCTATTATTATAATACCTCTTTATGGCTGGATTATTATTATAATTTTTAAAATCATTCTTCCAGTTTATTTGTTGGGGTCGGTCTTTGTTAGGGATGGGTTTTAGGCACTTCTGGAGGGAATGTCTTAGTGAAGCTTGTGTCTTGCTGCAGTTTTCTTGGGTCGAGTATTGTGTTGTTCCAAGATTTCAGGGTCTGGTGGGTGAGGACCTGTAAGCTCTCAGTGCTTCTAAAGTAGCATAATCAGATCAAAGTGACATTGGAAGTCTTTCTGATCTTAGCTTTACAAGTTTCTCACCTAGAACATATGAACTCTCATTCTGTGACGTGAGCAACATACTTGTGGACTTGCCCTAGGTAAAATACTATTCAACTGGGACAATTCTGATGTGATAGAACTTCAGGTTTCCTTTTGCGTTTCCTGCCCTGGTTATTCGCCTGAAGGTTTCAGATTGGATTGGGGGCTCCCAGAGGTTGGAGCCACACAGCTGCTGTTGGCTTCTGAACTTGGTTCTTGGCTAGTATACAGCCTCTGGCCCTGGACCATTTCTCACCCTGCAATGTCTCTAAGTGCTTGTCTCTTCCTCAGTCTGCTCTGGATCTGTGACCTAAAATTGGGTGGTAAGAGACAGAGCTGCCAATTAGTATCTGTTCCCATACCCCTACAAGGTGGTGCTCCTTTGTAGGAATCTGAGAACATTTCTTGCTCTGATACACAGCATAGAGCATCTTTCAGTTTTTAGCTTGGATTGTTCCATGTAGCACACTTCAGGACAGATGCACTTTCATGGAGTATGTAGACTTCTCTGTCTCCCTATGCTAACCTACGCTGGAAAAATGACTCACTGTGATTTTGTCTTTGATTTCTTGATCAGGATTTAATCAAACACATTTTGCTTCCTTTTCTAGGTCTTTTTGGAAGAAGTTTTGGGGAGAGCTATGTTGTACCTCTTTCTGCTACTCCTCCATTCTTCTTCTTCCTCTTCTTCCTCTTTTCCCTCCTTTTCTTCATTCTTAACCTCTTCTTCCTCCTCCTTTTCTCCCTTTTCTATTCTCCTCCTTTCCCCTCCTCTTTCTCTTTTTCCTCTTCTTCTTCCCTCCTCTTTCCCCTCCTCTCCCCCTCCTTTCCCTCTTCCTCTTTCTCCTCTTTTTCCTTCACTTCCTTTTTCCTTTCTTCTCCTTTTACTCCTCATCTTCTTCCTCATTTTTTTAAACAATGTAGCAGCTCTTAAGCCCTCCAACTCTTACTGAATGAAGGGCATATACACAGTATGACTATAATATAACTAGACAGATGTTCATGCATGGCTTATGGAAGTCTATTTCATTACTTTACAATCACACTGCATGTGTAGCCGATGACAGCTTGCCTTGTGAATTATATTGTGATTATAGGTTGTTGCACTTGATTGGACACTTTCCAACTGATGCATCTTATTTTAAAATTAGTTTTTTCATTGTATTGATTGAACTTTGGTTAGAAAGTGTTGGGCTGCCTTAAATTTGGCAGCACAATAATCCATGAAGTTCTCGGTGGGTTGCTTTCCTTCAAGAGTGGTTATCAAAGTCTTTAATTATTTATAGCTTCTTGCCACCAGCCCCCGTTTCTCTTTCTTTGCCTTAATTAGCCATGGCAGTGAATGAAGAGTCTTTCATTGCAGAGGAAAAAAAGAAAATCATTTCACTAAGAATGTTCTTCATTATTCAAATCACCCTCAAGTTGTCCAAAATAAGACCCTCAGGGAAAACTTCCCTTTATTCCCTTGGGTCTGAGTGAAGGAAATGGCAGTTCCTATTTGTAATCAAATCCAAGCTCTTTTTAAGGAAACATTATTTCAATCCAACAGATACTTTAGAATTTCAGAATAGCTTGTTTACTTGACCACACCCTCCCTGCTGAGGCTGATGTAGAGAGCCAATAACCTATCTTTTGCCAGTAATGGGGGCGGGGGGGGGGGGTGAGGGTAGGAAATTCCACCTTTGGGGTAAGAAATACATATCACCAGCAGCCCTCCTTGAATCTCCCCTACCTTCAAATGCCTTTTTGCTGGAAGTCCTGGCATGGAGAAGAAAGAAATTGGGTAAATAATGACTATTTCATTGTTTTGTTTAGTCAGGCAATGAGAACAGGCCTAGTTCTAGGCTCTATAAAATGTCTAGCACCATAAATAGATGTCGAAGGCCTCTTGCTGATGATCCTTATTTTTTGTAATGGCTAATTAATATTTAATTTGCAGTTTCGAAGGCTTCTGTCCATGTTGCTACCTTCAGCCTACCCTCAAGCAATAATGTAATTGATAACCTCCCACACCTGGCATCATAAAAATCCTATCTATTAAATATGTTATACTTATGCTATGCAAAATTTTTTATACAAAGACAAATGAAACAAGATATTTTTCTTACCATTTATGCATATGGAACTTTGTGCATGGGCAAGAGATATTTCCATGTTACTGTGTGTGTGTGTGTGTGTGTGTGTGTGTGTGTGAGAAAGAGAGAGAGTCAAATAGTCAGTAATAATAATTTCTGTTGTTTGAGTTGTTTCTGTCATGTCTGACTCTGTGACCACATTTGGAGTTTTACTGGCAAAGATACTGGAGTGATTGCCATTTCCTTATCCTGCTCATTTGACAGATGAAGAAACTGAGGCAAACAGGTTTGAGTGACTTGCCCAGAATCATATAGCTAGTAAGTTTCTGAAGCAAGATTTGAACTCAGGTCTTCCTGACTCCATGGCGAGTACCACCTAGCTGTCCAGTAATAATAATAGCCAGTATTTATATGTCACCTACAATGTGGCAGGCACTGTGCTAAGCACTGTGCAGATAATATCTTATTTGATCCTCACAACAACTCTGTGGAAAAGGTGCTACTATTACATTTTACAGCTAAGGAAACTGAGGGAAGCAAAGGTTGAATAACTTGTCCAAGAACACTCAGAGAGGCTAGATTTGTTTTTCTTGGAGGTTTTTGATGTAGACTCTTTGACTTTGTTGACTTCTTCTGGCTGTATGTTTTGGTCTTCTTTGTCACCAAAGAAAGATTCCAAAGTCCGAATCTGGATCTGAGTCTGTTTTCTCTGCCTGGCCATGTTCCCAGCAACTACTTGACCCTTGAGTTTTTCATCGGGGTATGACTACTTGTAGAGTAGAGAGTACTTTGTCCCAAGCTTGAGGGGATACACTGTTATTTTCAGAGCTTTCTCTATACATCAAGCTCTGCCACACCAGCACTCCTCCTTCCCTAAGAAGCCCCAACTGGGACTGGATTAGATCTTCAGCAGGCTCTGCACTCCTGCTTTGATCCGCCACTTAATTCCTTCCACCAGGTGGGCCTGGGGCCAGAAGCAACTGCAGCTGTAGTTCTGTAGCTGCAGCACCCCCACTGCCCCAGGGCCATGGCCAACCAGTGAACTCCTTTCACTCTGTCCCTGCAGTTTTTTCGCGCTAACCTTTTCTGTTGTCTTTGGTGTTTGTGGGTTGAGAAGTCTGGCAATTGCCACAGCTCTCTGATTCAGGGCGCTAGGGCCTGTTCTGCCCAGCTGCTGGTCTGGTCGGTCCAGGCACAGCCCACTCTGGGCTCTGCTCTGCTCCATTCCCAGCTCTGTGTGATAGACCTTACCATCTAGGCTGTCCTGGACTGCAGTCCTGCTTCCCTCTGCTATTTCGTGGCTTCTGGAGTTGTAGAATTTGTTCAGAGCCATTTTTATAGGTATTTGGAGGGTCCTGGGGGAGAGCTTTAGGCCATTCCCTGCTTTCCAGCTGCCATCTTGGCTCCATCCCCTGAGAGTCTACATTTGAACACAGATCTTCCTGACTTCTAGCCCAGGGCTCTATCCGCTGCTTCACACAGAAGTATATCTGGAAATGACCACTATAAAAAGCCAATGGTAATCCATAACATTTTTTAAAAGATCTTTCACAAGATCTCGGACTCATTTAGAAAGAGTTGAAAACTAATCTTACAGGTTTAGCCACAAATGCTTTTCCCTTCATGGGGATTATTTCTTCTCAAGCCACAAATGTATTTTGTATAATTTTCATTTACAGTTATGCCCATGGGGTGCCCCTAACAGACTTCATAAACTCTCTAAGGGCTCATGACTAGAATTTGGTCACTAGAAATGATTTCATTTTTGGTTGTCATTTATGGATGCTAATGAGGACAGGACGGTCTTACCTGTGGCATTAAGGGGATACCACCTGTGCTTCTGAGGGGAGAAGAATACTATGAAATCATGCATTCTTGAAGATATGCCTAAAATTTAGGCATATTTCCAAAAAAACTTTATCATACATTCCTTGTGATCATATCATGCTTCTCTATTTTGCCTTATTGTTTTACGGATGCTATCTACCACCCTTATCAGGGACCCTCATCATTTCATGCCTGGATACTTTCAGGAGCTTCCCAGGTGGCCCTTATTGATGCCCTTTTTTGCCCTTTATTCCAATTCAGCCTATATCCAGCTGTCAAAATGGTCTTCATTTAACATTACCTTACTATGATATTTCCCACCTCAGAAACCTTGGATTGCTTCCTGTTTGAAATGAGGCTAAATCTTAACCTTTTCTATCATGCTTTCAATACCTCTGTTCCCCCCTATTTATTTAGCTTAATTTTTGCCTTCTCCCCCAAAACTTCATCCTCTGCTGTAGTCAGAAATTTCTCTTTACTTTTCCACAAATGTGCTCTGCTTGTCCCCACCCCTTGTCCTTTCTTAATTTCCTTCGCCAAAAAAAGTAGTGTTAGGGATGGGGTGATGCATGCCAGTGCTGGGACTAGGTAATTAGCAGCCATCAATCATCACTTTGACCATTCCCATTTATCCTTTAGGTTCTGGCTTGAGGACCCCTTCAAGCCTCACCTCCTCGGTGAGGCCTTCTTTGTCTTTTTGGATGTCCAGAACCAAAAGAACGATCTTGGCTTCTTAGGGTTAACAGGAGCTGAGCAGAGGGATCCCAGGGGAGCCCAGTGTTGAACCAGAGATATTAAAGAGCCTCACTAGAGATGAAGGGTACTGGTGGATCACTGTCACTTTTCAGTTGATGTGAGGAAAAAAAAGCAGGGAGGGGCTCCTGAAACCTGTCAGACAAGCCTGAATATAAGGGGAAGCTTCAGTCAGAGCTGATTGTGCAGGGCTAATTTGACAACAACAAGGGAATGGGCAGTGTGTTAGAGTAGACAGAAAGCTGACCTCTGATCGAGGAAGAACTAGGAGACTTAGAATGCTGTCATATATTGGCTATGTGACCCTGGAAAAGTAATTTAATTTTTCAGTCCTCTAGGCAGCTCTCTGAGACTCTTAGGTCGAAATGACATCTGCATTGAGAGGGGTAGTTTCCTCCCCAGAAGGTGAATAGTCCCTTGAATGCTTTATTTAGTATTACAACTTTTATTAATCCAACTCCATGTTTGATAGATACTGATCAGTGCCTTCTTCCCACTGTATGCCCCATAGCTTCTTTCTCTGCCTAAATTTTAAAGTCCTATCAATAAGCGTTTATTATAAATAGTGCTTGCTATTTGCCAAGGACTCTGGTAAACCCTAGGGATTCCAAGAAAGGCCAAAACAGCCACTGTCCTCAAGGAGTTTACAATCTAATGGTGGAGATGACTTGCAAACAACTATTTAGAAAAAGATAAAAAGAAAGCCAGGATAATCTTCAATTCAAATTTGAGCCTCAATTTGACTTCATCTGGTCCTCAAGGTTGCATATCTTGGGTCAATGTTGTGACAGCCTCAGGAATAATTTCCTTTCTGGTAGAATCCTGCAGCTGGCCCATACAGCCTATACTTCTTTTTTAATTGATATTTTATTTTTTCCTTAATTATATGTGAAAACAATTTTTAACTTTTTTTTTAAAAAGTTTTGAGTTTCAAATTTTATCTCTACTTCCCATCCTCCTTCCCTGAGGGAGTAAACAGTTCAAAAGAGGTGATAATGTGCAATTATGTAAAGCATATTTCCTTATTAGACATTCTGTGGAAGAAAACTCAAATGAAAAATAAAAAGAAAGTGAAAATAGTATGTTTCTGTCTGTATTCAGACTCTATAGTTCTTTCCCTGGAGGCGGATAGCATTTTTCATCACGAATCCTTATAGTATCATCTTGGATCATTGTATTGCTGAGAACAGTTAAGTCATTCACAGTTGTTCATCTTACAATATTGTTACTATGTACAATGTTCTCCTGAGTGTGCTCAGTTCACTCAGCATTAGTTTATTTAAGTCTTCACAGGCTTTTCTGAAACCATCCTGCTCATCATTTCTTAAAGCACAGTAATATCCCATTACAACCGTATACTACAACTTGTCCACTCATTCCCCAAATAATAGACATCCTTTCAGTTTCCAGTTCTCTGGTACTCAGAGCTACTATACATATTTTTGTACAAATAGGTGCTTTTCCCTTTTTTTATCTCTTGGGATACAGACCTAGCAGTAGTGTTGCTGGATCAAAGGACACCCACAGTTTTATAGCTCTTTGGGTATAGTTCCAGTAGTTCTCCAGAATGGTTGGATCAATTCACAACTCTACCAGCAATGCATTAGTGTCCTAGTTTTCCCACAGCCCTTTCAACATTTATAATTTTCCTTTTCTGTTATATTAGCCAATCTGATAGGTATGAGGTAGTACCTCAGAGTTGTTTTAATTTGCATTTCTTTAATCAATAGTGATTGAGAGCATTTTAAAAATATGACTGTAGATACCATATTTCACCACATAATTGTCACAGATTTTATGCCAATTCTTTTTTTGAGATTTTTTATTTTTAGTTTACAACACTTAGTTCCACATAATTTTCTTACCCCCCCCTTCCTCCCCTCCCTTCTCAAGACAGCATGGAATCTGGTATATCTTCTACATATAACTTCACATTGAACTTATTTACACAATAGACCAGTTGCAAAGAATTATGACCAATGGAATGAATCATGAGAAAGAAGAAACAAAAAAACAAAAACAAAAGAGAAAAAAAACACAAAGGGAAAAAAGGAGAGCATACAGTGGGCCTCAGTCTGCATTCAGACTCCATAGTTCTTTCTCTGGATGTAGATAGCTCTCTCCATCATGAGTCCTTTGGAGTTGTCTTTGCACCTTGTATTGCTGAGAAGAGCGAAGTCTATCAGGGTTAGTCATCATAGAATCCATATATCTCTGGTTGTGTTTAATGTTCTCCTGGTTCTGCTCTCCTAGCTCAGCATTATATCGTGTAGGTTTTTCCAGGTTATTATGAAGTCTGTATCATCCTCAGTTCTTATAGCACAATAGTATTCCATTACCTTCACATACCACAACTTATTCATCCATTCCGCAGTTGATGGGCATCCCCTTGATTTCCAATTCTTTGCTACTACAAAAAGAGCTGCTGTAAATATTTTTGTACATATGGGTCCTTTTCCTACTTGTGTGATCTCTTTGGGATACAACCCTAGAAGTGGTATTGCTGGGTCAAAGGGTATGAACGTTTTTATAGCCCTTTGGGCATAGTTCCAAATTGCTCTCCAGAGTGGCTGCATCAGTTCACAACTCCACCAGCAGTGTAACAATGTTCCAATTTTCCCCCATCCTCTCCAGCATGATGTAGTACTTAAAAGTTGTTTTGATTTGCATTTCTCTAATCAGCTGTGATTTCGAGAATTTTTTTCATATGCCTATAGATATCTTTAATTT
>CM053622.1:350095764-350153894 GCA_028646595.1 Phalanger gymnotis
CCTCTGCCTTTCTGCACTGGATTGTGAGGTTTTTAATGCCCTAGTACATGGTCAATTTTTGAGTATGTGCCATGTACCACTGAGAAAAAAGTATATTCCTTTTTACTCTCATTCATTTTTCTCCAGAGGTCTCTCATGTTGGCCTTTTCTAAAATTCTGTTCACCTCCTTGACTTCTTTCTTGTTTATTTTGAGGTTAGATTTATCAAGTTCAGAGAGGGGGAGGTTGAGGTCTCCCATTATTACAATTTTGCTGTCTATTTCTTCCTGTAACTTCCTCAACCTCTCCTCTAAGAATTTGCTTGCCATACCACTTGGTACATATATGTTAAACAATGGTATTGCTTCATTGTTTATGGTGCCTTTTAGCAGGATGTAGTGTCTTTCCTTATGTCTTTTAATTAGATCCATCTTTACTTTTGCTTTGTCTGAGATTAGGATTGCTACCTCTGCTTTTTTTACTTACCTGAAGCGCAATATATTTTACTCCAGACTTTTACCTTTACCCTGTGTGTATTCCCCTGTTTCTTGTAAACAGCATATTATAGGATTATGGTTTTTAATCCATTCTGCTTCCTTTTTATGGGAGAGTTCATCCCATTCACATCCACAGTTATGATTCCTATCTGTGTCTTTTTCTCCTTATTTCCCCCCATTTATGTTTTTATTTCTCCCTTTCCCCTTCCACTACTCAACAAAGTTTTGCTTTTGTCTGCCACTTTCTTCAGTTTACCTTCCCTCTTGATTCACCTCCCTTATCTTACCATTTTCTACTTCCTACTTGTTCCCTCCCTTCTGACCACCCCCTTCCTTTTTTTACCCTTCCCCTCCTACTGCCTATAGGACAAATTAGATTCCTGTACTTATCAGGTTATGTTATTCACTTCTTGAACCAAATCTGATGAAAGTAAAGCCCAAAAACTGCTCTTCCGCCTCCCTTCTTTCCCCCTATTATAATGTGTTTTTGTGCCTCTTCATTTTATGTAATTTATTTTTTATGTAATTTTACATTTTATGTAATTTCTTCTACCCCCTTACCTCTTCTCCCAGAACCCTCCCTTTACATCTGTTCATTATGTTTTTTATCCTTATATCAGTTATTTTGTACAGACATCCACAGTCTATGTGTATCCCTTTCAGTTGTCATAATAACTGTCTTATTCTCAAGATTGACATATACATATGTGTGTATATATATATATATCATACATAAGATGACATAATCCTATATAAAGATGTAAATAATTTGCCCTTATTGATTAATAAGGTTTGTGGGGATTTTCCCCCCTGTTCCCCTTTTTATGTCTCTCTTGAGTTTTGTATTTGAAGATCAAATTTTCCATTGACTTCCGACCTTTTCATCAGGAAGGTCTGGAATTCCCTTATTTCATTGAATGTCCATCTCCTTGCCTGAAAAATTATGCTCAATTTTGCTGGGTAGTTGATCCTTGGTTGTAGTCCCAGCTCTTTTGCCCTTCGGAATATCATATTCCTATTTCTCTTGTCATTTAATGTAGAAGCTGAAAGATCCTGTGTGATCTTGACTGTAGTTCCACAATATTTGAATTGTTTCTTTTTGGCTGCTTACAGTATTTTCTCCTTGAGTTTGTAATTCTGAAATTTGGCTGTAAGATATCTAGGAGTTTTCAATTTGGGATCCCTTTCACGGGGTGATCGGTGGATTCTTTCCATGACTATTTTACCCTCTGGTTTTAGGACCTCTAGGCAGTTATCTTTGATAATTTCTTCAAAGATACTGTCAAGGCTCTTTTTTTCATCGTGGATTTCTGGTAGACCAATAATTCTTAAATTGTCTCTCCTGGATCTATTTTCCAGGTCGGTTGTTTTTCCAATCAGATATTTCACATTTTTTTTTTCTATTTTTTCATTCTTTACATTTTGTTTTACTACTTCTTGATGCCTCATAGAGTCATTAGCTTCCACTTGCTCAATTCTAATTTTTAATGAGTTGCTGTCTTCATTTTGCTTTTGAGTCTCATTTTCCAATTGGTTGATTTTACCTTTCAGGGTGTCATTTTCTCTATTTAGATTCTGAATCTCCATAGCCATTTTGCCAATCTTATTTTTTAAAGACTTGATTTCATCAGGGTTTTTTTTTTTCTATTTTTTTCTTTTACCTCCCTAGTTTGGTTTTTAAAATCTTCCTTTAGCTCTTCTAGTAATTCATTTTGGGCTTGAGACCAGTTCACATTCCTTTTTGCGTATCAGCTGTGGGTATAGTGTCAATGTTGTTCCGAATTGTTATTTTAATCATCCCTGTCTCCATAAAAAGAATCACTGGTCCTTGGTTTTTTCATGTTCTTCATGTTGGTTAGCTTTTTCCTGGCTTTACAGTGGATTTCTGCTTTTGGGGCTCAGGGATCTCTGTCCCAGGATTCTTGTTCTGGGGATGGTGAGTCTAGTTACTGGCTTTGTGTATTATAGCATTCAGTTTCCTGAGGTGTGGGGGAGGGGTCTGGCTTCCTGAAGTCTCCTTTTCTCCTAGGGCTGCTCTCCAGCACTGTTGCTCTTCAGCAATGGTCTCAGTTGTTTGTTGTCTGTGCTGTTGTCTGCCACTCACCCTGGCTGTGCAAAGGTACATCTGGGCTCCTGATGTCGACTCCTGCTGGCTCTGCCCCTGTGGAACTCAGGAATTCCCACTGCTTGGCCACTGAAGCCCCACTTCTCTCTCTTCTATTCCAGTGTTTTTCCTGAGGAATTCTCTGGGTCAGGGAGGGAGGGATTAGAGCCATTTACCTGGATATTTTGTCTCCTGGAAGTTCAAGAAGGTGCATTTCAAACCTTTGGGCTGCAAGCCTCAGGAGTAGATGTCTTATGGTCAGAGGCATTGCGCTGCTGCCTCTCATGGCTTTGACAGACTCCTGTCCTGTGTTGAGAGGCCTGGGGATCTCTGCCAGTTTCAGGCGCTGAGCTTTCTCCCAGCCTGGGTTGCTGGCTGGTTTCTGAAGCTGCTTCCATTTTGGTGCTGTCTGGTGCAGCTCCCTATGTCAATTCTTTTTGCAAAAAAGTGCGGTATGACTATTAAGTGAAGCTGTTTTTTAAAAAAAAATTGTGCCGGTATTACTTAAAAATCATTTATTACTAAAACTGTCTTTGGTGCAAGACTAAGATGCACGGACAACTAATGAATATACATTAAAATTGGGAAGATGCAAGTCTTACCATGTCACCTGACTTACGGCAACTTTGCATAGTAGGCACTTCATTGGGTTGAGTGACAGTACTGTTAGTACTGCAGCGCTTTAAGTACTGCAGCGCTCTAAACCAATCATGGAAGTTGGCTTTTGGAAATATATTGCCGTTCTGAGAATTCTAGGCTTGGGGCTTGCAATGCTGGAGAGATAGATGCATATTCATATACCACATTGCTGCTCTGTTTACCTTTTAAGTGGCATGTAACGATTACACAGTGAAAGGTTATAAACCAGGTTTTTTTTTGGGGGGGGGGAAGGACCACCCAGGGGCAACAATGATGTGGCAAAATACCGTAGTTTTGGTTTCTTTTTCTGAAAACTGCCTGTACATATACTTTGACCATTTATCAATTGTGCAATGGCTTGTGTTCTTATAAATTTGATTCAGTCCTCTATATATTTGAGAAATGAGGCCATTATCACAGATACTAAGCCTACACTTGTATAGTTTCAAGCACTGAAACCAGTTGAAAAGCTTTAAAAAGTAGTTAATCAGTTACAGTAATGAACATATCACACTGCCTGGTAACAAATGACTGTATTTACATAGCCCAGTATAGATTCACTACTTAAGAATCCACTGAGCCCCCTTTTCCCTTTATTTTTCTTTCTCATCCATCACTCTTCTCCCTTTCTCCTGCGTCTCTTTTTCACTTTTTATTTCTTATTTATATATATTTCTTTATGTGCATATGTTTCAAACTCTACTGCAGACCATGCAACTACATTGGGCTGGCTTCATTGTTTGAATACAAAACCTATGAAAGACTATTTTATGGAAAATTGACACAGGGCAAGTGCTCACATGGTGGTCAGAAAAAGCCATACAAGGACACTCTCAAGGTCTCTCTTAAGAACTTTGGAATTGATTGTATGACATGGGAGACACTGGCACAGGGCCGCTCAGCATGGTGTGCCCACAATAGAGAAGGTGCTGTGCTTTATGAGCAAGGCAGAATTGAAATAGCTCAAAAGAAATGCTAGATGTACAGATTTAGAGAATCAACCCCAAATGTTCACATGGACTGTTTGTGTCTGACCTGTGGTAGAGTCTTCTGAGCTAGTGTTGTTCTGATCAGCCATAGTCAGACACACAGTAACTTGACTCTAACACAGCGATATCATTTTGAATCTCTTTGAGAAAGGACAACCAACCAACCAACACCCATGTTTCTTGCTGCTCTCCCCCTACCCCTACCCCTTCAATTTCTACTCTTACCAAAATCAGGGCTTGAGAAAGGTAATTAGAATGAATGAAACTGGAGAGTGATCAAGTTAGAGGAGACTAGGTCAAGTTAAGGCAACAAGTATTTATTAAGTGTTGTGCTAATATGAACAGCTAGGTGGAGCAGTGGATAGAGTGCTGGGCCTGAAGTCAGGAAGACTCCTCTCTCTGAGTTCAAATCTGACCTCAGATAGTTACTGCCTCTATGACCCTAGGCAAGTCACTTAACCCAGTTTGCCTCAGTTTCCTCATCTGTATAATGAGCTGGAGAAGGAAATGGCAAACCACTACAGTATCTCTGCCAAGAAAACCTCAAATGGGGTCACAAAGAGTTGCACATGTCTGAAAAAAATGTCTGAAATAAGTGCTGTTTGTGGGCATTCCTATGTAAGGACATGAACTTGAGAGTAAACTTGAGATGGGCCTGCAGAATTGGAGCTTAAAGCTACATCCTAAATCTGCAAAATCATTCTAAGGAGGAATAGATAGGTTTAGTTACTGTTATTGTTTTATTGTTACTGTTAGTGATTGCTCTGATTCCATCCATGACTCTAGGGTGTGTCTGTAAGCTGGAGCAGGACAGTCAGTAGGTGGAGGACTAGATGGGTCGATGGATTGGTTTCTAAGACCCAGTTAAAGGGGAGTTGGAATCAGGGCCAGAAAAATCCAGCCTTTGGGGATCATATTTGGTGAATTGCTGTGCCAGGTAAGAGGTGTATGGGGATGCTAGGCATAGTTGCTGGGGAATTGGGATATTTAGATTATATTGGGACCAGCTGCAAGATAGATTCCCTCTTGAACTGGTGAGCTACTGATCTCAACTCCTTCCATTGCCCCTTATTAGGGACAAGATTGGTTTCAGAGTTAAGAGAATTGGCATTTGAGGGATATGGGGACAAAGAACGCAAGCAGATCATTTTTGTCTGTTTCTCTTTCTCACTGTGTCTTTGTTCCCTCCTGTTCCTCTTTTCCTTTCTCTTTCCTACTCTATCCTAGTCTATCCCTTTTCTTCTGGCCATTACTTTCTTTCCTCTCTTTCTCTGTTTTTTTCTCCCTTCTCCATCTCACTTCATTTTCTTTTCCCCTCCACTGAACATAGCATGAAATTGAATTTTTTAAGAGTCTATAAAATAGTCTATAAAAATTTTACATTGTACACGTTTATTTAAACTTGTATATATTAAATAAATATATTTACTATATTATCTATGCTTATATAATACATAAATATGTAAAATTATATATACATATATATAAATATAACATATTATAGATAGCTAGATAAAGATAACTTATTCTTTACCCATGCTTAGGATTCAGTCCTTTTATTTCTTTAGGGACAAGGGCCTGGTTTGTTTTCTTTCAGTTTTCCAAGCTCTTCAATAACTGGTTTTCCTTCTTTTAAAAACATTGTACTCTCAACTCCAGGTTCACCCTTTTCCTAAAAATTTCTCTGGTCCACTAAGCCGCTGCAAAATGGTGACTCATTCCTTTTAACTATGCCATTCCCAAGAAGATTTGTTTTGCTTTTTAGATCGAAGTTCTGGTGATATCTATTAGCTGCTATGATTTGCTCATGTGGCCACTTGTCATGAGTGTAAACCTATAGCATTTGACCAAAGGGTTTAAACTTTTACAAGGTAAAGTTATTTTAAGATAGAAGTATTAGTCCATTTTACTTTGTCTCTCAGAAATCTCTTAGAAGCTGTTTCTATTGTCCAGGTGCCTTTTCTTTATTGTTTCTATTGAACAACTCATGGTAGTGACCTTTAACAAAGGAGGCAGAATTAGATTATTCTACAACAATGGCATATGAGGCCAGTGTTGATTAAAATAATTTAGAAAGGAGAGCAAATTAGAAAGGGTGTGATAATGTGTGTTTCAGTGTTTCCGTGGCCTCACTGAGTACTCCCTCTGATTCAGGGGTTCTTAACTTGTGTGCTCTATAGACCTTTTGGAATCCCTGATTTCAGGGGGTCTGTGAAGTTGGAAGGAGGAAAAAATACATCTTTGTTTTAATATAATTGTCTAATTTTGTAATTCCATGTGTTTCATTTTATGCATTTAAAAACGTTCTTCTAAGAAAGGATCCATAGATTTCAGTAGATTGCCAAAGTGAGGCATGTCACACACACAAAAAAGAACACTTGCAACTAGCCCAGTGGTGTCAAACTCAAATAGAAATGGGGACCATAACGATCTCTGTGGGTCACATATTGACATAGTTTAAAAATGTAATTTGACTTTTTTTTGGTATTTTGATTTATTTTGTTAAATATTTCCCAGTTACATTTTAATCTTTTTTGGATGGCACTTGAGAGTGTGGGCTGCTTTCAGGAGGCATGTTTGACACCTCTGCTATAGATGGCAGGTGGGCATTGCTGGTCCACCTCCCACCCCCAATAAATCCTACCTAAGGATTCTATCTAACATACTGGGAGCTTTCTTCTTCTCCAGCTAGGCAGCTAGGTGATGCATAGGCAGATGGAGTGCTGCGCCTGGAGTCAGGAAGATCTGTGTTCAAATTTGAGCTCAGATACTTCTAGCAGTGGGTTTTTTTTGTTTGTTTGTTTTGGAAAATACTTTAATTGTCTTCTAGTTCAGGGCTGTCCAAAATATGGCCGCGGGCCGCATGCAGGTGGTGGTGAGATTTTAAGTGGCCTGCCTGTGGTTTTTAATTTTTACGAGTGAAAAAATAAAATAATAATTTTCATGGAATGTATATTAGATTTTTTAATTCCATCACTACTAAATAATTTGTTGATGTTAATTTTCTTTGGTGTTTTTAAGCAGTATTAAGACGGAACATATTGCAAGGAATTTTCAATCAATCTGTGCAATGCTTTCCGTCTGCATGATGCAGACTAGTCAGTATGCACCTATCTTTATACTGTTGTGTTGTCGCTTTGTTGTTTTGTGTTTGTTTTCACACTTCCCATCTTCTCCTGGGGTGTTGATGACACGCGTTCCCCCACTTTCTTTTAGTGTACTGTATTTTTTATTCTGGATATGGCCCTTGAATAATTATTTTATTTTAATGCAGCCCTAAGATAACCTAAGGTTAGACAGCCCTGTTTTAGTTCATAAAAGATTAAATCAGATATTATTAATTTTACCAGCAACTGTACAAACCCAGCATAGAATTATTTTTACTTAAATTACATTACATATACCACTGTTTTTATGTAATATTATAGAAGAGAAATAAAATTTTTTAACATATTTGGGCAAGGTACCTAACTTTTATTTGCCTCATTTTCTTCCTCTATGAAATGAAGATATGGATAGTTCCAACCCCCAGTGTTGTTGTGAAGATTAAATGAGATATATTTTTCAGTGTCTGGCCTGTGGGCCACAGGCAGGTGTTTAATAACTGCTTGTTTCTTTCCTGGCATTTAGGTAGAAACTCCTTGATATTTATTGAGTGGATAGTATTGGAGTGTGAAGTCAATCATAACCCCCTGGTTCATTGCATAGTTGGCCCACTTTGCTTTCTATTCAGTCAATGCACATTTATTAAGTTCTGAGAACACAAATAAAGGCCAAAAAACTGTCCCTTCCCTCAAGGAGCTGACCTTTTAAGGGGAAAGACAGCATGAAAATAATAATAGATACCAGATATATTGAGAATAGATAGAAGATAATGTCTGAGAGGAGGCATTAGCAAGGGAAGGGAGGACTGAGAGAGTCCTCTAGCAGGTAGGTTTTGAAACCAGGGAAGTTAGGAGATTGAGATGCGGAAGAGTAGGAGGAGAACATTCTAGGTGTGGGAGACAACCAGGACCAAGCCAGAGTCAGGAAACAGCAAGGAGGTCTGCGACCCTAATCACACAGAATATGGAGGAAAGTAAAGTATAGGATGACTGGAAAGGTAGGAAGGATGAGAAGTGATGAATTCTTATTAGGGTGTGGCTGTGTGACTGCAGAGAAGAGGATGCATTTGAAAGATGTGAAGGTAGAAATGGCAAGATTTGACAAGAAACTGGATAAATGAGAGGGGTGTGTGTGTGTGTGTGGAGTCAGGAATGGTACTATGATTAGGAAAAGGGAATTGTTGGCAGGTGGGGTATAGGAGTGGGGGTGGGTGGGAAATAATGTGTTCTGTTTGGGCACATAGTAGGTGCCATATAAATGCTGGTTCCCTTCCTGAGGACTCCCTCCTATCTATTCAACCATCTATCTATCTGTCTATCTGTCTGTCTATCTGTCTGTCTGTCTATCTATGCAGATATAGATATATCTATATCTACCTTCCCTTTACTTATCTTGTCTCCAGTAAAAAAAAAAAAATCCAAAAGGAAGGAAAGAAGCCGCATTGAAAAACCATTACATCTTCTCTAGCGATCCCTTGTCTCCAACCTCTCCAAAGAAGGGATGGAGGTGTTGTCTAAACTCTTTTCTCTGGGCCAAGCTTGGTTATTATAATTCCACATGATCCTGTTAAATTATATTTCCTTTATATTTATACTGTTGTAGTTGTTATGCATTTCCCTCTTTTCTCTTCCCTCCCTCCCCCAATGCTTACTTACTTCACTCTGCCTCAGGTCATAGAAGTGTGCACTACTGCCATTACTTGTTAACCACTGTCAACATCTTTAATTATGTAGGTGATCTGGAGATGATGGTATCAGGGATAATATAGACTTCTGTTGAGTAAACAATCCCAGCAGCAGAGCAAATCCTTATAATAAAGGTCCGGGAAATATCTAGAATATTGAAATGACAGGAAAATAGAATCATGATACAGGTTCCCAGTGATATTTTCCAAGCAGCATTTCTTGTGCTTTACTAAATTTTTCGATCAGACTCATGCTTGAACAACCACGTATATAAACACCATGTTTCTAACCAGGGCTGTAACACTAGTCTTTGGGCTAGTTGATTTTAAGGTGGGCCCATAGTTACTGTCAACTGCTTCTTGAGTTCCTGTTGGGTAGTGGCTCTGTGCTTGGGGCTGTGATATTGTTCTGTGACTGTATATGCTGTTTTAATTATTTTCCCTCTTTGTAAGGAAAGGAATTGACTTTTTTCAAGTCCAACCGACAGACAAAAGTAAGATGGTGATATCAAAGTTCTAATTTACATATTTCCTCTGAAGGGAGGAAAGAAAATCAATTCTTTTAATAGATCAAACTGGTACAGCTCCCCCCTTTTTTTAGGTGGATGAAATTGTAGTTTGATCTTGTAATGTATTTTAGGATTTATAAGATAATGCTTGGAGGGAATAAGAGTCTGAGATATTTTAATGCAGCTCTAATTGAAGTTTGTTTGCGGCACAAAGAATTAATTATGAAATTAAAGATGAAAAAATGTTGGATTACCTTGTCTATCTCTCTGCTTTAAATACATGTCATTGCTATGTTTTTCATCAGAAGAAAACTGATTGGAGAAGTGATTTTAAAATAACAACACATTTTGGGTGGATTAACTTTTCATGGGGAATTATTGCACATGCCAGATCTTGTCGACAATTGACAGTTAAGTGTTTTGCCGAAAATATAGTTCTTGGATGGTTTGCTGAAATTTAAATTGAATAACATTTGCTGACAGAATGGAATATAGCTTCAGAATTTTGGCATTTTAATTAATTTAAATGTGTGACCAGCACAACAGAGATTGGTTGCCCTCTTTCAGGCAATTGCATTCTGAGGATTATTTAAATGATACACTTGAGAGTTTGGCTCTGAATAGCAGCTCAGACTGTGGTTTCCCAGCTCTTGGGCTGTGATCCTGGGAAAGGTCATTTAAGCTTTCTGCAGTTTTCTTACTTTTGCTTTAATAAGTAGATTAACAATAGCTATTTCCTTTCTTCCAGGATAGGGAAGGAACTCAGTGTCATGTGTAAATTCCTTTCCTTCTTAGGGTTCCCTTTTTGAGAGGATGGCGTACAACCCAAACAGCTCCATTGACGTGACAATATGGACCATTCTCCTTTATAAGCACTCTTGAAAAGGTTCTTTTGGAATAAATACATTTTAAAAATCATAATTGCTACAGGTATTTTCTAGACTTAAAAATTACTTATGGTCTCGTTATCTTCCCAAAGGCGTATGAGTGGCAGTGTGGTATAATGGATAGAGAGGTGGCTTTGGGTTCAAGTTTCACTTGTGGCACATGCTGAGTATGGGAATAGGGAAATCACTCAACATCCCAATGCTCTAGGAAAGTCTCTAAGACTAAATTCCAGAGAAGGTGCCCACCTGTGTAGGTAAGGAGAGTTTTTCATATGAGAGTTTCCTCTAACAAAGAAATCACAGGTGCATTCCCTATCCAGTATTTCAGCATTTTGTCTATCAGTTGTTTGGAATGTATAAAACATTTTTTGTATGAAAACAAGATTATAAATGATCCTTAAGGGCCTAGCCCAGGTCATGCATACTATACTATAGTATAGTATGGTATGGTATGGTATGGTATAGTATAGTATAGTATAGTATAGTGTAGTATAGTGTAGTATAGTAGCATTTGACCTTGAATACCTGAACTCTAACAATATTTAAGTTTAGGGTTAAATGAGAGCTCAACTTGGCCTTGCAGTGGGGAAGATCTGGTTCAGATCTAGCCTCTGAAGCATACTGAGTACGTGCCTACAGACAAGTCATTTGACCTTTCAGTGCCCTAGGTCAGTGGCATCAAAGTCAAATAGAAATGGGGACCACTAAACCATACATAGGCATAGGTGGTGCAATGGATAGAGTGCCTTACCTGGAATAAGAAGACTAATCTCCCAGAATTCACATCTGGCCTCAGACACTAGCTGTGTGACCCTGGGCAAGTCACTTAGCCCTGTCGGTGGTCTCAGTTTCCTCATCTGTAAAATGAGCTGGAGAAGGAAAAGGCAAACTCCTACAGTACCTTGGCCAAGAAAATCCCGAATGGGGTCACCAAGAGTCAGACATAACTGAAAAATGACTGAACAAACCATACACGTTAACTTTGCAAACCACATATTAATGTTATGTTTTATTATTTTTGTTTATTTTGTTAAATATTTCCCAATCACATTTTCATCTGGCTCTGGCTGAATCGGGGGTGTTGTGGACCACATGAGACTTCTTCATATTTGACATCTCTGCCTTAGGCAATTCTGTAAAATTATAGAGCTGTAGATCTGTTTGGTGTGAGCTCCTTTAGGGCAGAGGCCTTTCTCTGTATCTCCAGCTCTTTGCGCCCTGCCTGTCATATACTAGGTGCATAAGTGTTTGTTGACTTGGAGGAGAGAGTTTCCACACTATGAAATGCCTACAGCTTATCTGGTACCAACCTTTGCACCGCTGCCCCACCACCGTAAATAAAATGGATTAAGTGGATGTTTGTGGGCATGACCTCGGACCCTATCTGTTAATTCACATCATGTCTCTAAAAACACGTTTTACAGGTACTATAAGAAGCATGTTTCATATTTACTTCACTCCTCTTTCCGTCTGACAGTCCCCTACTCCCTTCCCTCCTATGGCAGCTTCCTGGCCTATGGGAGGAAGGGATGTCAAAGGTGTGGCATTTAAAAATATTTGAGAGACATAATTTCTGGGTAATTAGCCATTTTATTAATAATGCCAGCATTTTAATAAAAGAAGGTGTATGACACTCTCAGATGCCAAAGACAGTCATAGTATCAGGTTCATGGTTTATATAGCCTTGGAACTGGGGTGTTCCCAAGGATAGCAATCAGCTCTAATCTGCTAAGAGATTATTCTTGTTCAGATATGAGTTGGAGTAGAGGCAGCTAGTGACTTGCTGGATAAATGGAGAGCTTAGCGCTTGGTCGGGCATTGAAAAAGTCACTATTACCCACCCAATGAGAGGTGGACCTTACAAAGAGAAGTGAGATCACTCCATTGAGAGGCTGAGAGTGATATCATGTAACTCTTGGACAGAGAGACTATTCCATAACCCAGAACACCCCCAGCCTTGGGCAGCCTAGACAAAGAATCTATATCCCCAGCCTAAGCCTGAGCTAGTTGGATGGAGTAACAATACACAGAATGAGGAGAAAATCCTATCTTCCATCAGTCCTGTCCTTGAGAGATTGGACAAGGAAATAGGACAGGGGGAAAAAAACTGGGGTCTCCTCAATTTTAATAATTAGCTATTAATATGAGAGAGAAATAATCATTTCTCTCCAAGTTCTGGGCAGGGTATCAGGCTGTCTATTCCTATAAGGAACATGATCTTAAATCGGGGAATAACCTTTAATGAGTACACTCTCACCTTCTTGCATTATAAGCCCTCCTTGTTCATGGTCATTGTTAATCTTTTCATCAGTTCTCCATTCAGTGCTTCTAAATAAGGCTCTTCCCCAGGTCCAGGTTCTGTGACCTAATAGGAGGGCTTCCCTGAGGTTCCCTATTCCATTGTTAATCTCAAACCCTTCAGGAATGATAAGGATGATAAAGAATGAACATGTTTTCCTTATGCCTTTCATAATATTTTTGATGTTGAATATCTCAAAACTATTTCCCCAGCAGTCACCATAGGGGGAAACTTTGTTATTAAGATCTTAGCAGAACACAGATATGTACAATTTATCTAGTTTTCTTAGAATCATAGCTTTAGGGTTGGAAGGAAGCTTAGCAGACATCTACCCCAACCTCCTCATTTTACACATGGGAAAACAAAGCCTAGTACCATGGGATGGCTTGTCCAAAGTCACTAGGGCAGGAATGCGGTGGAAACAGGATCCTAACCCAGGTTATCAGAGGGCAAATCCAGAGCTCTTTCTACTGGGCAATTCCACTTCTGTTATATAGAGAAGCAGATTTTGATTAAAAAAAAAACCAAACCAACCCTAAAACTAAACCAAACCAAAACCCCCTTCCAAACAATTAAACCTGTTCAGTAGTGAAATTGGTTCTCACAGGAGGGAGCAGGGCTCTCTGAGGATGTACCCCTTCCCTAACGTTACTAAAGATCAAGTCTGTGAGTTTGTTGTAGAAGAGATTATTCTTATTCAGGGATGAGTTGGACTAGAGAGCTGGTGACATCTTGGATAGGGGGAGCGCTTAGAGCTTGGTCAGATACTGAAGATGTCAACATTACCCACTTCATCCCTGGCCATCACCTGGCCATCCCTTTTGTCTTGCCACTGGACTTCGATGACTCAGGAAGAGAGAGTGAGGCTGACAACTTTATGCAACTCTGCCTCACTTAAATCAGTTGACTCAAAGGTCAAGATATCACCTATAATGTCATTAGTTGTCTTTGAAACGAAAGAGGAGCAACAACTGGACAGACCATTGATCCTGGAGTCAGGAGGACCTGAGTTCAAAACCAGTCTAAGACACTAACTTTGTGACCTTGAACAAGTCTCTCAAACCTCTGTCTGCTTTGGGTTCCTCATCTGTAAAATCAGGAACATAGTAACCTATCTCTCAGGGTTGTTAGTGAGGATCAAATAAAAATAATACTGGTTAAAAAAAAATACGTGCTTATCACACTGCCTGGAACATAGTAGCTGACATAGAAGTGCTTATTCCCTCCCCGCTACCCTACCAATGGCCCCTGAGATACTTTTCAGTGTAGACTGGTTTTGGTGTCTTTTTTTTTCAAGGATTGTCAAGGAAAGAGAGCTGTCAAGATCTTAAACCGTTTTTACTTTTCTAGCCTGACTTTTTTCTTGACCTTGAAGAATTTATTCTTACATATGTGGAAAGGAAAGGAGAAATCTGATTTCTAATTCTTTGGCTTATAAGGATATAGTTTTATTTAAGTTGCTAAATAGGACCATTTCCATATGCGTCTTTCCTGAACCCTAAATAAGATAGTGAGGCCTGCAGGTGCTTGGCTGTGATAGTCAGGGATGTGACTCAGTGTAGAAAATTTAGAGACTGATGACCTGGAAGCAGAATACCTTCCTTTCCTCCCCAATTATAACCCTCTTCTTATCCTTCATCAATCATTTTTGATATCTCAGGGTTTGCTTTCTCCCTTAGTGGCCACACTTAACTGTTCTCTCCTCCAACCCTTTCTCCTTAAATTCCACATATGATGCAATTTTTTAAAATGTTATCATAGAAGCATAAACTATTTTCCTTTTTTTCCTAGTGCCTCAATCTGTTTCATAACCGCTAAACCTTTTGAGCACCAAAACTCATCTCTCCTGAGTGAATGGGGTTTGGAGACTTGAAGTGATCTTATAAACACCCTCCATTAAATAGCTTCTGAAAAATGGAGTAATAAGTATGTTCACATAGGCACAAGCTCCTTTAAATTCAACACAGATTTTTTTTTCCCTCCTGATGTGTCTTGTCTGCATTCTCATCGGCTCCCATCCCTGGCTAGTACATTTCTCTTTTAGGATAACTATCCTGCCTGAGCACAGTCTGGTATTGCTGTATCCCTTAAATGCTTGGCTGGGGAATTTAGCGTGGGTTAGATAATCCTTGTGTGAGTCTGTACTGTGATGCTGTGCTCATGGAGAGCCCTTTTGGTGCAATAATTAAAATACTGACCCCATGGTATTAGTTAAGGAAAGTACTGAGGCAGAAAAATGACACATTTTGAGGTAAAATAATATTATTTCAATGTAAGGAAATCTGCTTTTGGTGTCTTTCTTGGGAAAGCAGTATGAATCACAAGCAAAAGGTCTACCCGCCTTCCAGATAATTCATACATTTAAACATTTTTGGTTGTCTTGATATCAGGAAACGGAGTAACAGTGATTTCTCTGGAATATGCCTCACCAGCATTCCATTATTTTGACATGGGAGGAGAAGGAGGGAAGAAACTGTACACTATCCTATATGCAAAAGATGTGGATAATTATAATACGACTAAAAGCATTTATTTGATGCTTTAAAGTTTGCAAAGTGCTTTGGATTTGTTATCTCATTTGATTCTTACAACTCCTTACCTACGAGGTAGATACTCTTATTTTGAAGATGAGGAAACAGATCGAGAGGTTAAGTGATTTGCCAAGGTTCACCCACCCACTAAATGCCAGAGGCACCATTTGAACTCAGTTCTACTCCTTGGCATCTAGGTGGTCCAGTGGATAGAGTGCTGGACCTGGAATGAGGAAGACTCATCTTTCAGAGTTCAGATTTGACCTCAGACACTTACCAGAAAATCACTTAATTCTGTTTGCCTCAGTTCTTCATTTGTAAAAAGAGCTGGAGAAGGAAATGGTAAACCCCTCCAGAATCTTTGCCAAGAAAATCCCAATTGGGCTCAGGAAGAGTTGGACATGACTGAAAAAAACATTTCCAGTCCTTGGATCTGGCATTCTATCCAGTCTTGTCATCTGGCTAATGCCTTTGAGTTAGTGAGCTTTGCCCTTAGGGCGTTCACAACTTTAAAATACAGGAGATCTAGCTTTCTGAGTGGATGAGGAAATACAGCAAAAATGAGTTGGTGGTAGGGAGTTGGAATAGTTGTGGAAGATACTAGTGGAATGAGGCTTTGTGGACTGGAGGAAAGTTAAGATGTTCACTTATTCCTCTGTGGAGAAGGAGGGGGAGGAAGAGGAGAAGGTGTTATTCAGCAAGTTCACATATAATTTTAGGAGAGGGAAAGTCATATCTCCAGAAAAGAAGTTGATCGTTAACCTCGTGTCCCCTTTACAGTTTGAAGTCAAATGTTTAGTTTGGGGAAGAAATTGCCGCTTCAGTAACTTAGAAGGAATTAAAAACTGAAGGTTCTTTTCAGATTTTTTTGCCATAAGTTTATATTAAAAAAAACCTCTCACTCTTTTGAAAAAGAAAAACAAAACTTTGCAATGTGTTTTCTTACCATTTTTGCTTTTTAATACTCTTAGCAGAGATTAAAAGAGTAAAAAGGAAAATCTTTTCCAAAGTATCCATATGAGCCTAATATTTAAATCACATGGATATAATAAACATTCTATTAATCTTGCTTTTTTGTTCCGTTTTTACAAATTAATACAATATATAATCCATGTCTGACACCAAACCAAGTAGGTGGCATACTCCCCTATATGTGAAGGTAGTGCCAACGGGAGATTTTTTTTTCCTTTATTAGCTCCGAGAGTTATGTCTATGCTATTGACACTGTCCTATGGTTTCAGGTCAGAGCCATATTTTGAAGGCTCTATCAATTTTACAGCCCTCCATCTCTTCAAAGGTTGAAAAGTTCTTTATTGGGGTTGGAGGTGGGGAAGGGCAAGAACCACCTCAAACCCCAGACAAGCTATGTCTTTGACAGCTTTCCCTTCTTCCTCCTAGGTCTTCCTGCTTATTGGTGGCTGCTTCTACACCAAGGACTCCTTGAATTTGGATGTGTAAAACATTGAATCTTTATTTCAATGTAATCAGTCATTTTCAGTTCTGTCCGACTCTTTTTGAGCCCATTTGGGGTTTTCTTGGCAAAGATAGTGGAGTGCTTTGCCGTTTCCTTCTCCAGCTCATTTGAAACTGAGGCAAACTGAGTTTAATAACTTGCCTAGCATCACATAGCCATATTTGAACTCATTGAGATGTGTTATCTTGACTCCAGGTCCTTCACTCTGTTCACTGTGCCACCTAGCTGCCCTCTCCAAGATTGTGTCTTTGTTGTTCAATTGTGTCCAACTTTTGATGACTCCATATGGGATTTTCTTGGCAGAAATATTGGAATGGTTTGCCATTTCCTTTTCCAGCTCATTTTACAGATGAGAAAACTGAGGCAAACAGGGTTAAGTGATTGCCCAGGGTTTCCAAGATTACATGGATAATAAGTAGCAAAATCTGGATTTGAACCCAGGACCTTTGACTCCAGATTCATTTGTGTTTCCTAGAACCTTCCTACTATATCATGATTTTGCCTTAAATTTTTTTTCCAATAGTCTATGCTGATAGACCGACTTTTGCCTAGGACTGTATTATTGATTATCTTGTCAACATCAGAGCCAACTTGAAGAAAAAACTGCCCTGTTTTCCTCTGCCCCTCCACTTAATAGTTCTCTTCTCTCCACATATCCTTAATTGATCTTTGTTTACCACTTCCATCAATCAGCCTTTTTGTTAATTCCCTGTTATGTGGTAAACACTAGGGATATACAAAAAGAGGCAAAAGATAGCCCCTGCCCTGGAGAAGCTTACAGTCTAATGGGGGCAACAACATGCAAACAAACATACAGAAAGCAAGCTATATTCAGATAAATAGTAAAAAATTAACCGAGAGAAGGCATTAGAATTAAGAAGGGTTGGAGTTGCTTCCAGTAAAAGATGGGTTTTTAGTTGGGACTTAAAGGAAGCCCGGGTAGTCAGTAGGCAGAGGGGAAGAAGGAGAGTGTTTGAGGCAGGGGAAGGGGGAAGCTAGAGAAAATGCCTAGAACAGAGAGCTGGATGGTGTGATGGCTCAGCTGGACCTGCCCTTCAGGCAAGTACTGACCTTTCTCAACTTTTCTCTCATCATTCAAATTGAGTTGCCTAGTGCCCTATCCCTCTTGAACTCTGCTAGGAGACTGAAAATGGGCTTAAGCTGAGATGTTATTGGATGATAACAGCTTAGCACCTTACCTGCCTGCCCCAAATAATTATTTTTATCTTAGCAGGAGTCTTATTTTTCCATTTATTCATAATATCCTAAGATCATAGATTGATCTGGAAGAGACCTCACAATTCTTCTAGTCCAGCCATCCCATTTTACAGTAGAGGAGGAATCCATTTCAACAAGCATGTACCAGGCCCTTTGATAGCTATTGAGAATACAAATGCCATGAATGAATGAATGAGTGAATAAATGAATCAATAAATGAGCAAGCAAATAAGTAAATAAATAAGAACAAAAGAGAGTCCCTGCCTCAAGAATGTTATGTTTATTAGGAGAAAATAATGTACGCACAGAAAAATAAATAGACAAAGCACTTATTAAGCACTTCCTGTATGCTTGGCAGTATACATGTGCTGGTCATATAAACACAAGCAAGGAAGACAGTCTCTGCCCTTGAAGAGTTTATACTTCTAAGGTGGGGGAGGGGAGGTAAGACAACACACAAAAGGGAACTGGAAAGGAGATAGTGTTAGGAAGATGCTTCTCCCCAAGGCATGGTTTGGAACCTGTGGCCTCTGTCTGGGAAGTGGGGTGGAGATCTGGTTCCGGGGAAGATACAGCAGAAGCTCACTTCAGGGAAGAATTCAAATTTCTTGTGACAGGACTGCTGGACATGTATTTTTGGGCTTTCCCCCTATCTTTTCAATCCATCACATTGGCCACTGCCTTTTCTACCTCCTCTTAAGGGGGCTCTGGTTTTCACATATGACCAAGCATGGCTTGTAAACTTGGAGGCAGGAAATAAAACCCAAATTTGTATAACAGAGAGATGTCTACAACAAGTGTGAGGTACAGTTAGTCTGTAGAGACCATTAGATTACTGTTTCAAGTGTCTTTGATGATTGCAATAGCTTATTGACCTAGAAGCCTTTCTTGGAGAATTGTAAGCATATTCTTCTATTGGCCTTCTCATGGGCATGAGCATGACTGAAGAAAATAGATCAAACAGAACTGAGCCCATTACACAACGCTGTTTCTCTTTGTTGATGATTGACTGGATTGGATAGAATGCCAATAGAATGACTTGACTCATCCTGTCCTTGCAGAGTTACCTTAGGGCTGTATTTAACTTTGCTGACTTGTCAGGCTTACTCAGAAGTTTCCAGAATCTCAGTGTAGTTATTTGTCAGAGTTGGCTTTTATTCTGTCCTTCCTCTTAAAGGTACAGGCATACCTCATTTAGATACTTTGGTTTTTGTGAATTCTTTGAAGTACATACTCTTTCTATTTATATAGATTGTGACCTATCCATACTGGCTTATCCTGGGTGACTCCTATTTCCTCCTTCCTATAAATTATGCAGTGGGGGCAGGGGAAGCATCAAAATATTGACATCCTTCTTCTAATTCTCTCTTTTAAAAACAACAACAACAAACTTATTTATTTTTAACATTCTTTAATTTTTAAATTGAATTCCCAATTCTCTCCCTCCCACATTCACCAAGAAAGGAAGTAAAATGAAATCAATTATACGTGTAAAATCATGCAAAACATATTTCCTTGTTAGTCATATCACACAAAAATAAAGTTAGAAAATTATTGCATTCAGAGTTCATCAATTGCATTTTTTCATCATTAATCTTTTGGAATAATCTTGGATTACTGCATTGATCAGAGTAGCCAAGTCCTTCACAGCTGATTATAACTTTGCTGTTACTATGCACAATGATCTCCCAGCAACTAGGACCTAGCACTTCACTTTGCATCAGTTCATGTAAGTCTTACCATCTTTCTGAAACCACTCTCTTTTTCTTTTATTATATCACAATAATACTCCATTACAATCTTATACCACAATTTGTTCAGTCGTTCCCTAATTCTTTGCCAATAGAAAAACAGCTGCTATAAATATTTTTGTACATATAGGTCTTTTTTCTTTGCTCTCTTTGGAGTACAGACCTAGTAGTGGTATTGCTGGATCAAAGGGTATGCATAGTTTTATTGCCCTTTGGGTATATTTCCAAGTTGTCCTCTAGAATAGTTGTAATACTTCACAATTCCATCAACAATTTATTAGTGTACCTATTTTCCCTTATTCCCTCTTGCATTTGTCATTTTTGATAGGTGTGAGGTGGTACTTCAGAGTTATTTTAATTTTCATTTCTCTAATCTATTTGGAGCATTTTCCCACATAATTATAGATATCTTTAATAAAAACTGCCTCATATCCTGCCTCATATCCTTTGACCATTTATCAATTGGAGAAAGGCTTTTATTTTTATAAATTTGAATCCATTTCCTATATATTTAAGAAATGAGGCCTTAAAAGAGAAACTTTCTGCAATATTTTTTGATATTACTTCATTGTATTTGGTATCTTTTTTTTTTTTTTTAGCAAAATGTAGTTTCCCTCATTATCTTTTTTAATTAGGTCTGTTGTTGTTTTTGCCTTGTCTACCCTTGCCTTTTTTGCTTCAGCTGAAGCATACAAGATTCTGCACCAGCCTTGTATTTTAAATTTTGTGTGTCTTTCTATTTCAAGTGTGTCTCTTGTAAACAACATATTTTTGGATTCTTGTTTCTAATCCATTCTGCTTCCTCTTCCATTTTATGGGCGAATTTATCCCATTCACAGCTGCGATTACTAACTGGGAATTTCCTCCACCTTATCTCTCTCTCTCTCTCTCTCTCTCTCTCTCTCTCTCTCTCTCTCTCTCTCTCCCCCCCTCTCCCTCCCTCCCTCCCTCCCTCCCTCTCTCTCTCTCCCTCCCTTCCTCCCTCTCTCTCCTGTCACTTCTCAAAAGTCTTTTTTGCTTCTGACCACTACTTTGCTTAATCTTCCTTCCCTTTTATCCTTCTTTACCTCCACCCCAATTTTTGTAGCCCCTTCACTTGTTATTTCCCTCTTCTAGTTCTCTTGACATTTACAGATTTGCTGATGGAACCCAGGGGCTGTCATTCACTTATCTCTTATTCCAGCAATGACTTGGTCATCACACACTCTCCATGTATTTATCCGACCTTTGCACTGTGGAGCTCTTTACCGGTGGTTCTTACCAGGGGCTGTGGTCCTTACCAGGGGCTGTGGTCTTTCATGACTTGAGGCCATACAGCATTATTAGAAGAATGTTCTTGGTTCAAAAGCTGACTCTTTACTTCAGGGAAAAGTTTAGGATCATGAAATATCCTGTGTAATTTTCCCAAAAAGTCATCCAGGCCACTACCTCTTGTTCAGTTCTGAGCACTGATTATAGTTCATGCCCAGTGTGGATCTGTATACAGAAGAACTGCCTTATGGGTTGTCTATTCAACCATATATCATAGCATCTATCAAAGGTTTTTAACTGGTAATCTGTATCTCTCAATACAACTGGTTTCTTTTGTAATCCTATATTATTTATTGTATGCATTTAAAAGCATCCTCTGAGAAGGGGTCATTTGTAGGTACTTTTAGACTGTTCAAGGGGTCCATGAGGAAAAATGGAAAAATTTAAGGACCCTTAAATAGCAAAATCCCTCTTCAATCTGAACTCTGTGCTGGACATTCTTCCTGACTGTGGCAGATAACTATAGTAAGTAAATTTTTCTGTTTTGTGCTTTGCTTTACATTAATCGTGAGAGGATCATTGAATGTTCTACATCTTTCAAGGAATCTTACATGATTTTGACATATTCATGGGAGATACCTTGTTTGAGAGCCTTGGAGGGAGCTGTTTGCTTTATTGAATTTAAAGACTTGTTTTCTAGTCAACAAACCATAAGCATAATGGGCTCTTGCCTTCTCTCTACCTTACCATCAATTGTAAGACCATAAAAATGTCTCCTGTAGGGAATTATTTATAAAATGCTTCTTCTAGTTACACTGTAATACACAATGCCTGTAATGCATATGTATAGAATATTTATTTTTTCCTTTTTGGAGAGCAGGTCTCCTTGTCACCCAGATTCCAAGTGCATCCCTCACTCGTGAATCTGATCCTCACTGCTAACCTGCTCTGCTTCTGAACTGGATTGGTTTGCCTCTCCTAGGCTGCTTCCTGCTCTCTGGGAACACTGTGTTGCAATTGGATTTAGTTTAGTAACTGATGAATTTAGCCTTCCATAGCTCAGAACTCCTGAGCTCGAGCAATCTGCCAGCCTCAGCCTCCCCAGTAGCTGGTTCAGCAGACATTCATCACCGTGCCTGACCTCGTAGTGATTATTCTTATAACATTTTTGTAACAATGGTAAAGCTGAAATGTAGGCGTATTAATGCTCTCCCAGTGCCTCCTCTTTTGGGTGAGGGGAAAGAGATGGGGTAACAAGGTCTGAGTTTTTTTGAGCAAGCCTTAAATGCCCCCCCCCCTTCTTTTACATTCTTATGCAGTCGGTCCATCAGGGTTCTCAAAACTGTGCAGCCTCCACCACCTAACATTGCTAGTTGGAAAAATACATCATTAGATGAAAGTGTCCCCGGGGACATTTATTTCTATAGGAACGATGTTTCTAGTATTACATTCCTCTGCCTGTCTTACCACAGCCCCTCCAACATTGACTATTTCTGTCTCTTATATTTGCCAGTTTGCCGTCAACCATTAATTCTTTGCATCCTAAATTGGTGACTTTTTTTGAAAATTAAGGTTGTATTGCTTTGTGTTGCCATTAGACTTAGCTGAGTTAATGAAGGGCTTTAATCACTTTTTTCTTATAGTTCAGTAGATTTACACAATAGTAGATTTTCTTCAGGCCGGACTTATTAGTAACCCAGTGGTACTTTGCACAGATTAAGTATCTCTGATTTCTCATTTATTAGGGTTCTCAGGGTATAAATTAGTAAATTTAGATGTAAAATATTAACATTTTTTTCCATAGAATTGCAGAATTTTTGTTCAGGAAGACACCTTAGAGACTTTTTAGTTTAATTCTCTCATTTCATGCATGAGGAAATAGAAAGGTTAACAGAATTCCCTAAAATCACAAGACTAGCAGTGCCCAGACTAGAACTCAGGATCTTCTGACTCCTTGTTCTTCTTATTTTTTAAGCCAATTCTATTGTCAGAAAAGAGTCAGAAAAGCCAGACTCTTTCTATTTATTGATTTTCATGATGCCCTACTTTTCTGACTTTAAATATATGATCTTTGGTTAAAATAAGAGAACTATACATAATTTCATTGGGAAGCTGTGAGAAAAAAATAAGAAAGTGAGAGAAGCAGGGAGAGAGGGTAGATTTGTCCTTCATGCCAGAATTTCCTGACCTTTTCTCCTCTTCCATTCTTCCTTCCTTCTTCTTTTCCCTTTTTTTCCAGTCTTTAATCAGATAAGAATTTATTAAGTACCTACTACTCATCAACCAATTGCTGGAACATCAAACATTTTTTAAGCATTTACTGTATGCAGGCGCTGTAGTAAAGGGATACAGATGAAAAGAGATACAGATGAAAAACCAAAGGCAATCCCTCCTTCATGTAGCAGACGTTATGTAGGGAATAGGATCATCATATTGCAAACAGAGGTTAAGTGACTCTGCAGGCTTTAACTGGAAGCAAATAGTAGAACCAAGAGTTGAACTCAGGTCTTTGGACTTCAAATTCAATCCTCTCTCCATTTCATCACTGGTACTTGTGATTGATGTGCTATGCTACAGGGAATAAGAAAGAGATGTAGACTTCAATTTTTGTCCCTCTGAATCTCTTCTTGAATTTTAAGATAGGGGAAGCCTGTAGATTATAAAATATAACTTCAGCTTTTATTTTTCTTGTTGAAAGTGGTAGGCATATAAATCTAGAAAATAAAATGGGAATGATTCTTCAAATCACATAGTATTTAAAAGTGAACAAAAGTGTTTTAAAGATTATCTTGTTTGAAATATTCAATTTTCTTCTTTTCCTAGTTTATCATTTTAGTACCAGAGTAAGAATTGATATTTATATGGCAGGTGAAGCTTCATCAAGCACTTGACCACAAAGATTCGTTTGACCTTTCAACAACCCTGTGAGACAGAGCAAGCCTTATTATTCCCATCTTGTTGTTCAGTCATGTCCTATTCTTCATTACCCCATTTGGGCTTTTCTTGGCAGAGATATTGGACTGGTTTGCCATTTCCTTCTCCAGCTCATTTTATAGATGAGGAAACTGAGGCAAACAGGGTCAAGTGACTTGCCCAGGTTCACCTAGCTAGTGAGTGTCTGAGGCTGGATTTGAACATAGGAAGAAGGGTGTTCTGGACTCCAGGCCTAGTGTTCTATGTACTATGGCACCATCTAGCTGCCCCATTATCCCCTTATTACAGGTGAAGAAATTGAAAGTCGCTATGGTGAAGTGACTTTTTCCCTTGACAGAGTTCGGAATCAAACCCAGGTCTTCTGACTTCAGGGCTGGTATCCTTCTCCCTTTTCCTGGTTGTGATACTCAGCAGAGGCCTTGGCCCTACATTGGAAGTGCTACTTATTCACGACAAAGAAGGTTCAAGTTCATTGGTAGCATTTACTGCCCACCAGGCCAGAATATGTCATGTACAAGTTGACTTCTCCATTGTAATGTAAGCTTCCTGAGGGTATGTATTGATAATTAAGGTGGAACTTTTTTTTTTACTGTTTTAGAATGCTAAATTTATTAATTGTCTTTGATTGAACCTTACTAAGTGAAAAGCCCTGGGTCCACACCCTTTTGCTGACTAGGTACTAAGCTCCAGGCCCACATCCCTTTGCTAACTAGGTGTAAATACTTTGAGCTCTGAACAGAGTATAAAAACTCAAAGGCTAGCGTTTTGTCTGGGGCTCTGAACCACTGGAAGAGTGGCATGGGACTCTAGGCAGCCTCTCTAAGAGCCTCCCAGCTTGTGAACCCATATGTTGATGCTTTCCTGGTAACTATGAATTGTGATTTGGTATGTTTCTAATTTATGTTTGTAATTTGTATTTGCTCTGAAGCTCAGGTTGCTGGCTTTTCCTCCTGAACGAAGTGAATGATATTTGTATGTTGGGTTAAAGTGAGATTGTTAACCCCTTAAAGTTACTTTCCTTAATAAAACAGATCAAAGAACCTGTGCTAACAGCTCTTGTTAGTTTTGTTGGGTCTTACACCCCTACAGCAGCTGCTAGTAAGATCGTTGCTGCAGGGTAGGGTGGTTTTATTTTTTCTTTGCAATCTTCAGAGCTTAGCCTAGGTGTTTAGCATGTAGTAGGCACTTAAGGTTTGTTGATTAGTGGCCTTAAGTGAGGGAACACTGGAAGAAATTGACATGTATTTAAAAAGGCATTGGACAAATTCTCCTTTTTTGTTAGGATTTCATGGGACTTTGTTGTGGGGACAACCTTGAGTGTATTTAGAGCAAACAAATTCTTGTGTTTTCTTAGCCCTACTTATTTGGAAAATTGAGGAGAATGGGTAGAGGTGATATATTTAGGAAAGGTAGGTCAGAATTTGTGAACCAAGTAGAAATTCTGCAGATCTAAGAATTTTAGAATTTTTTTCCCCTTAAAGTTGCCTCAAGAATATTAAAAAACTCTTCCTCTTTAAGGGCAATGCAAAGTGTGTTTCAGATAGTTAAACTGCCATTGGGAAAGTTTATTCTCTTTGCAGGTATTCCCAAGACCATTTATTTTGCAGTAGAGGAAGGAGTGAAAACCCAGATATGGAATATTGCATAGGATCATCAATTTAGAACACAAAAAGAACTTTTGAGACCACCCAGTCCATGGGTTCTTAATTTGGGTTCCATGAACTTATTTTTTAAAAACGTTGATAACTTTTTCAGCATAATTGATTTTTTTTGTCATCCGTATGTATTTTCTTTATGCATTTAAAAACATTTTGAGAAGGGCTACATAGGCTTCACCAGAATGTCAAAGGGATCCAAAATACAAAAAAAAGTTAAGAATCTCTTGTCTGAGAAAGTAAAGACCAAAACTCCCAAAGTTGCATGGGTAAGCAGATGCATGTTTAAAGGCTATGGAGGTGGGGAACCTCTGGCCTCGAGGTAATTTTTTATACAGTTAAATTTTAGTTCCTATAGCTTGACCAGTAAAAGCCAGCAAGCCAAGAAGGGTTTTCTGAGTACCCCATGTGCCAAGCATGGTGCTAAGCGCTGGAAAATAATTCCTTGTATGATTGAGTACTATTCCATAAAGGTTCACATTTTTAAAAAATGCCTTGGGTGCGCATTCTATATAATATATTGTGTACACCTCTATGGTTAAGTAAGTTGTATGACTCTGAGCCTACGTTTTAACTCCCGATCTCTTTTCACTAAACCAGGGTTGAGGGAACAAAGGCCTAAGTTTCTCAGGAGCAGTTTTCATTTCAACAAATGTGTTTTCAGAAGCTGCTAGGTGTTTGACATGCCGGGCAAATGGAAAATATGAGACAAATTTGTGACATGGTCCCTGCCATCCTGGACAATTTCAGGACCCCCAAAGCCTGTTGGGAGTTTTTGAAGCCTCAGTAGGAGGTTGTGGGCTAGAGGTTCTTAGAAGTGATCTTCTTTGTGTCCTGTGAATGATAACTTTGAAGGCAGCCTAGCCTCTGTGCTTTACTGCTGAGCTATGTGCATTGCCCCCATGTGTTATGATGACTTTGGGACTTTGGAAAAAGTTGAAAAAACATTAAATGGATATCATTTAAAGTGGATTGCCCAAAGTGGCATGCTTGATGTCTTACATAAGCTTCTGGGTGTGATGAAATGTTTTTAAAGAGATCATGAGTGTTTGATTCAGTATAGAAAATGAAAAATAAATGGTAGGGCTGCAGTGGACCATTTAGAGATGCTGTGACTAATTGTAAGAAAAATGTCAGAGCCACTGACAAGCTAGGGAAAATTTAGAAAAATGGCCTATTTAGAGAGAGGCCTGGTGGGAGTGTGATCTGTTGGTTAGGTTGGATTGGGATCCAGGGGCTTGGCTCTGTTCTTTCAAATATTTTCCTCCACAGCTATATGCCTCTTCTCCATTTTCTTGGATGCAAATGATCATTTCCCTTATCCTATAGAGGGGTTGACTATGATTACAAATCCTGGCTCATTGTTCTATGATCATACAGCAAAACACAATTTCTTTTTCACAATTTCCTGTCTCGTTTTTATGTCTCCCCCATTTTATGTCTTTCATGGCTTGGTAGGAAAGAGAAATGCCCAGAAAGGCTGTGTAAAGAAACCACATCACTGCTGTCTTAAGAATTACCTTCCCTTAGCCTGTTTTGTTTTTCTACCCTGCTAATCTCTAATATAACAATCTTCTTCACAGTAATTAAATATAATATTACAAGCCAAGGAATTTAACTTCAGGTGAAAAATAAATGCGGGAGTTGGTGAACCTTATACAATAAACATTTGCATTTTGTGCAGCTGTCGCATAGAATTAAGAGAAAATGCTGTAAGGAGAGCTGTACCTTAACTGGGTGGATGTTTGTCACCTTCCGTCTCTGAATCCCAGTGCCTTTGAGTCCTTCAGGACTGGAATGTGGCGAAGGTGATTCAAAGAATGTCAGTGGCACATTGCCACCTTGTGGCCACAAGAGTTTCCCTCTTTATTTATTTATTTGTAACAGAAAAGGCAAATTGGAAAAAAGAAATACCAGCTTTGTAATCCTCAAGTACCTTGGTCTAACACGAACTTTTATGTCTTATGTAGTAAACGTTTGTATTTAAAGTTAGCGTATCCACAACACCAATGGAATCCGACTTTGGGTATATATTGAGGATATGGAAGTGGGTATGCCTTTTTTTTTTTTTACCTGCCTGGGCATTTGTATATCTAAAAGTATGTTTCTCCTAAATATGTAAGTAAAAAATATATATATACTATTGTTCAAGTATGGAAATTTTACTCCTAAAAACTGGGCAGATATTTTAAAAATTCTTTTTATCTATATCTGTGATTTCATCTGGGGATGGAACTCTGTAATGAAGAAGTCCATTAACCAGTTTATTGTTCAGTTGTTTCAGTCATTTCAAATTCTTCATGACCTCATTTTGGGATTTTCTTGGCAAAGATGCTGGAGTGGTTTGCCATTTCCTTCTCCAGCTCATTTTACAAATGAGGAAGCTGAGGCAAACAGGGTTAAATGACATGCCCAGGGTCACAGATCCAGTAAGTGTGTGAGGCCACATTTGAACTCTGGGAAGAGTTGACATCCTGACTCCAGGCCTAGCACTCTATCCACTGCACCACCTAGCTGCCTCATTAACCATTAACCAATGCAGATCAACTATTCTGCAACTTATACATAGCCTTAGTGAGCTACCTAGAACACTGAGAGATTAAATTATTTGTTCAGGTTCAAAAATTTCATACTTGTACCTATATCTTACTGGCCCCATGAATTACTCTTTATAAGTTTCCCATTCATTCATAAAATCATAGAATCATAGATTTGGAGCTGGAAGGGAACTTAGACACTTTTTGGTTAAGTTCAACTTCTCATTTTACAGATGAAGAAACTGAGGGAAAAAGTTAAGAGTCTTCTGAGGCAGGATTTGAAACCAGGTCTTCTAGAATCTAAGTCTTCTGTTATAGGTATCATTAAAGTAAACATGGCTAACGGTGTGACAGGAGGGATTTTATTTAAAAAAAATAAACAATGTTTTTAATAACTGAGGTTTAGGTTAAGTGACTTGCATAGTCCTCCAATTAGTAAATGTGGGCCAAAAGATCCAAACCCAGATGGGTCCTCATTCCAAGTCCAGCATTTTTTCTGTTCCATCATATGGCCTCTCTTCAAGTGATTTTGCCTATCAAAAACCAAAACCCCAAAACAAAAGACACTGTATTGTTTTTTTTCCTTGTAACAGATTTCCTTTAAAGTATTGTGTAGGGACAGATGGATCTGTGTGTTGGTGGCACTTTGAAAATACCTGCACGTATCCAAGAATCAATATACAAGCAACTTTCCCTCTTGTGAATAACTGAAGATGTATGTTAATTGTCCACACGCTCGTTTTGCTACTAGGCAGAGAGTCTTACGGATGAAAAACGCCACCTTGGATCTCTGCAATTCCCAGAACTAACCAATCAAGTTCAAGACAAAATGGAATAGGGAGAGAGAGGAAAAGGAAATAGGAAGCAAATAGCTCATTAGTCTTGCCTTCTGGGTTTGGAAGGAATGTGATCCCTCAGAAAGTGACACTTGTTTTTCTGTCTTTGCAGCTTGATCACATATTGTCCCCTCCGCCCATGCCATTTCGAAAATGCAGCAATCCTGATGTATCTGCTGTCCCTGGAAAATCACTTAAATTTAAAAGACAGCTGAGCGAAGATGGGAAGCAGCTGAGGCGAGGGAGCCTTGGGGGAGCGCTGACTGGTGAGTACTGGGATAGTGGGTTGCCAGGATGTTACTGTATTTAGTATTGCTATAGCTTTTCCTTTGAAGACTCTAGAGTAGTCTGTTAAGCCCAAATTCCTCTTTCCATCGCTATAATCTCAACCAGTCTGTGACTCAGGGAAGTCCTAAGGAGCTATCTGAGGTATATAACCATTAGGGTCAGATAGCTAATTTCAGTTATCAAAACTGGGATTTGAACCCAGTTCTTCTTGTCTCCAAGTCCTGTTTATCTACTTGGTCAGCTTGCTTCTTAGCTGATGCCTAGCTGTGAAAATTGGCTCATTTGAAAATAAACTGGCTCCCAAGTAGACTGGCAGGTGAGATTTACCCAAACAAAAACAACAAAAATAAAACAAAATAAGGAAAATCCAGAAGGACCTGAGTTTGAATTCTGTCTCAGACTAAATTCTCTAATCTTCACCACCACCGTCAACTGTCTTGGGGCCTCTGCAGCCCCATTTTCCCATTTGTGAGTTTTCCTTGGAACCTCCATTTTGGGGAAAATCAACCAATTCTTCATTCTCTGAGCTTTGCCTTCATTTCTCAACTGCCTTCTTCCTCTGCCATGTAGCCCACCCTTTCATTTCCTACCCTTGCTTTTCAGCTCCCTTTTATGTGTTGGACATGGAGGGAGAGACAGAAAACATTCACCTACATCTACTAAGCCACTTAGAGTCACAATTAGGACAGTAAGAAGACTAACAGGGAGGAGTTTGGTTCAACTATAAAAAAAATAGGCAGAAAGATGGTTTCCCTTCCCTTTACATTGTTCCTTGAGGGCAGGAACTGTCATTCTCTTTCCTGGTACATAGTAAGCACGTAATTTATGCTTGTTGACTAGTTGTATGATAATTAGCAAGTCATTTAATGTCTATGTGCCTCAGTTTCTTCAAATGTAAAATGAGGATATTGGACTTGATGGCCTCTCAGATCTCTGGTTTGTTTATTTTCTCACAGGAGTCTTTTTCTTGGTAGAGGACTAACCCTGTTCCTGTTTTCTCTAAACCCTTACTATTGGGTAAGGAGTAGCCCTTTTATGGCCATGGCCTTACCTATAGTCCTCTCTGTCAATTAGCTGTCTTCTGTGCCTACAATGTTCTTCTTCTTCATTCCAGCCTCCTGACTTCCTTCAAGTTTCAGCTCAAGTCCCATCCTCTGCATGGTCTCTCCTAGGGCTCCTTAGTCTTAGTGCATTTCCTCTGAGATTACACCCAATTTATCTTGTATATATCTTGTTTGTGCATGTAGTTGTTTGCATGTTGTCCCCCCTTTAGACTGTGAGCTCTGGGAGCAGAGACTTTTCTTTTAGCTTTTCTTCTTATTATAGGTGCTTACCACAGTGGCTGGCACAGAGCAGATACTTAACAAATGCTTGTTGACTGACTACCAAGTCTTGGTCATAACTATGAGGCCAAATTTCCTTTCATGATCTTTTTTTTCCTGTACATTTTGTGCACATTTTGTATCATCGTCATCATCATCATCATCATCATCATCATCATCTCATATCGTAGGTATTATTATTGACCATCTTTCTGGCTATTATTTTCTTACAAATGAATCAAATTCTTTACTGCTAGTTTTCTTACTGTGTTATAATTGTTACTCTATTTTATCTGGCTGCATATATACATGTGCGTGTGTGTAAGTGTATGTATATATACACACATATATACACATATATATGAATGTTTTCTCCCTCTTCCTCCATGTTCAATATAAAGACCTCTTGATTAGATTTGCAAGTCTCCGAACAGATATTTTATATTGATCGTTGTTGGATTTGTTCTGTCACTGCTTACTGCTGTGTCTCAAGTCATGACCCAGAAAACCATGGCCAGCACCTAAATCCTTATTATATAAACAATTTCCTAGTATTTCTGTGAAAATGAAGACAACTCTCTAAATGATACTCAAGAGCAGAGATGTCAAACTTGCTGCTAGTCCCAAACTGCCTGACCCAGATTAAAATGTAATTGGTAAATGTTTAACAAAATAAATAAAAATGCAGTGCAACATGGGTAAGGTTAATTGACAGTTTTCTAGTCAATATATGGCCAGCAGAGATCCTTTCCTATTTGAATTTGACACATTTGTCTAGAGGATAGTTATAAGACAATTTTGCCCGTCAGATATTTCAAACTGGATGTGCTGGAAACAGCCTACACCCACCATATCCAAAACAAATTTGCTGTCCCTCAGCTTTCTTCCCTATTATTCTATTTCTGCTGAAGATACTGCCATTCTTCTGGGCTGCCAGGTCCAAACCTTGGCATTACCCCAGATTCTTCATTTTTTTCTCACTCCACATAATGTGTTCAATTGCCAAATCTCATCATTTCTCTCTTCATAACACCTCTTGTACCCCTTTTCCCTACCCTCACAACTACTACCTTTGTTCTGACCTGTTGCCCTACACTATTACATCAGTCTCTTACTTGGTCTGCTTGTCTCAAGTCTTTCCTCACATCAATCCATTCTCCATATTGTTACCAAAGTGATTCACCTTAAGGTCAGTTCTGACCATGTGTTTCTCCTACTCATTAAACTCCTAGTGGCTCCCAATTTATTGCCTCTAGAATTAAATATTATGAACGCTTTTATTTAGCTTTTAAAATCCATATGCCACTTTATTGTTTCAGCCTTATTGTATTTTGCTCTTCCTCCTGCATTCTACAATTCAACCAAACTACCCTTCTTTTTATTCCTCACCTACGTGATTCCCTCTCTTCTCTCCAAGCTAAGGCACTGACTGACTGTCCTCCATACTGGGAATGTTGTTGTTCAGTCGTTTCAATTGTGTCCAACTCTCTGTGACCCTATTTTAGGGTTTTCTTGGCAAAGATACTGGAGTGGTTTGCCGTTTCCTTATCCAGCTCATTTTATAGATGAGGAAACTGAGGCAAACAGGGTTAAGTGACTTGCTCGACGTTACACATTTAGTAAGTATCTGAGGCCAGACTTGAACTCATGAAGATCAGACTTCCTGATTCCAAGGGATCTATTCACTATACCATCTAGCTGCCTGCTTGTAATGTACTCCCTCCTCATACCTGAGAATCTATCTTTTCCTTCACAAGTCGACTTTTCCTTCACAAGCTCTACTTCCTGCTAAAGTTTTTTTCCTCATCCCCTCCATTCCTAGAGCCCTTTTATTTAAATGTTTTATATGTATTTTTATTTTTGCCTTTTATTTAAATATTTTATATCTATTTGTATTTTTAAAATATTTATTCTAAATATTTTTAAGTCCTTGTCATCTCTGCCATTAGTAGGAATTATTTCATTTATTACATTTTTACCATCAGCACTAGAACAGTGCCTAACACAAAAGAGATGCTTAATAAATATTTGTTCATAAATTGATAACAATTTTCTCATCAGAAAATGTCCTAGACTGATATTTGAGATTTCTAGTTACTGGAAACATTGGCTACCTTGAAACTTCAGCCTGACTACTTGGAATCAATCGCAGGGGCTGGTGGTGGGAGGAGATCTCCTGAGGATATGGCTTTGGCTTAATTTGGGTGCCATCTGAGTGTCTAATCTAAAAATACATAATTTGATTCCATGATCCCATAATATGGCTGTTGAAATTAGACACTTTTCTAGGGACAAGGGTAGTTAGCAGTCCAGGAGTAGAGGCAGGTGGGTGAGGGGAAAGGGAGGTATTTTTTGTCTTTGGATCTCTAAGCAATAACTGCTTAATCAATTCTTGTTGATTGAATGACTGATAGTAGAATCCTTGAGCAAACACCCAGCTTTGGGGATAGAAAAGGTCTGTCATTCCCTTCCACCCTGACCCAGTAGGATAGTTACTGTTGACAAGGTTTTGTCCTTGAAACAATCTATATAAATTGTTTTTTCTTGACTACCATTTTGATTCAGTAGCTATAGGATATTTTATTAAAAATAAAATTGGACAATTTCTCTTTAGTGCTGGTCAGAAGTTGGGGGCACGTAAACAACAGGACCCCAAGGGCTGCAGTTTATTGCATACCTTATCATCTGGTGGTAGAGGTTATTTGGGAGGAGAAGGCGAAGAGGAGGAAGATGATTCACTTTTTATACACCCCAGAATGCCGAGGTCTCTTAAAAGTACTATGTAAACATTTGCTGAGATTCCAGCACCCTGGTGAGGGAGATGAGGCAGTATTCTAATCATTTTTCAGACCCATAAAGTGCGGCCAAGAGATGTTGTAGTATGCTTAACGGTTCACAGCAAGGAAGTTACAGAGTGAGAAGCAGAACCTTGGGATCTCGACTTCTGGCTCCTTGATGTGTAAATGAATGCCCAGAAACCATTTACAGTCACTGAGACTGGGGTCTGTTTCATGGACTTCATAACCAAGGATTGAAAGGCATCCTTTCTTTATAAAGAGAAGCAGCGTTTCTTTCCAATGCTTCAGTGTTTGGGATAGAGGGAGGGTGGAATACACACATATGTATTATATACATGTACCACACATGTGTTATAGGCATGTATATAATAGTGTAGCACACACACAACACACTATCCAGTTCTCTATATACACGTATATTCATGCACACACGTATGCAATATACATGACCTCACATATATGCACACATGTATTATATGCACATATAATAATGTTTATATGCACAGAATTTACAGTGTGTTGTATATGTAAACATGTGCATGGTATGCACATAGGTCTCTGAAGAACTTTGGAATTGATTGTGTGAAATGATAGGCACTGACACAGGACCACCCAATATGGTGGGTCCACATCAAAGAATTGCTGTGCTGGATGAGCAAAGCAGAATTTCAGTAGCTCAAAAGAAAAGTGAGGTGTACAAATTTATAGACATTTCTACTCCAAATGTCTTATAGACTGTTTGTACCTGCCCCGTGGTAAAGCCCTCTGAGCTCACATCGGTTTGATCAGCCGCAGTTGGAATGCCCTGTACTCCAACATAGTGGTATCTTTTTGGACCTCCTCAAGAACAAAGGGCAACAAGCAAGCAACCAACAACCAATACATATGTGTACAATACACAAAACATGCATACATATGCACTCTATGCGTTTGTGAATACACTATGCACAGATTAGATAGTCATCTGTGTATATAATATACAGATATACACTTGTTATGTACATGCACATACACACATGTAATTAGAATAACAGTGAGAAATAAAGTATTAGCATATAAATCAGAACTCATAAACTCGACTGGTGTTGTAGTATTACGTACTGTGCAAAACCAATGGAAGTATTTTTCTTTACTGAAGTATGGAGATTAAGAATGATATACTGGGGGAAAAAGAATTTTGAATAAATAACTGAGGAGAAAGGAAAACAAAATCACTTGCGTGTGCTTGCAGAATTCCGCCACCATGGAGGCAGAATGAACTTCTCTCTAAAAATCCTTGAGACCACTGTGATTTTTATACGTTTGGGGTTCTTAGCTTTTATTTAAATTTCTTGTATCAGAAGTAACAAATAGACTAGTCTTTGAATTCTGAAAAAGTTTGTTAGGGACTTGAAAAGTTATAGCAAAGCAACTGAGATATTTTCCATCTGATGGAAAGCTGGAGGTTGTAAAATGATTATTCTCACATCTCAACTGATGAGCTGTCTTCACCTGGCATTCCTGTGTAGATCCTCTGATTCCAGTTTGTCTGTCTCTGGAAATGAAATCAGCTTTGGATTGATCAGGTCTCAGGTCTCAAGGCCAGGCACCTCACAGGCCAGTGACCTCTGGCTAAGACTAGTTTTATCGGGTTCTTTGGGACCTATTTTTTTTTAATTCTAGGTTTTCAAATGGCATGGAAATATTCCTTTATTTTTTATTATTATATTTTAATATTTTTCAATGAACAAAAATCTGTGTTCTCTTTCTCCTTCCTGATTCTCTCCAAATTCCAACATGAGGGAAAAATTAAAACAACAAAAAACCCTGTAACCAGTATGCATAGTCAATCAAAATATTCCTGCATTATCCGTATCCTCCAAATGTCTCAGTCTATACCCTGAGTGCATCAGCTCTCTGTCAAGAGGTGGGAAGTCTGCTTCATTGGTCCTCTGAAATTGTGGCTGGTCATTGTATTGATCAGAGTTCTTAAGGCTTTCAGAGCTTAAATAAATTTTTACTGATGTCTTTTAATATCACCAGAACTTTGCTTAGTATCTCTCACCTTTCCTTTTCCAGAGTACCATCTAATATAATAAATAACATTTTTTAAAGAAAAAAGAAGAAAAAAATTGTCAGTACAACAGATCAGTACATTGAAGAAACCTGAAAATATCCTCACAGTATCACACACACTTGGATGTCTCTCTTCTGCAAAGGAGTGCTATGGGAGTATCTTTTCCTGTCTCTTCTTTGGAGCCATGTTTTTCTTTGTAACTGATGTTGTTATATAAATGTTTCTGCTCACTCAACTCTGCATCAGTTCATGCAAGACTTCCACCTTTCTCTGACCTGTTGTTTTTTACAGCACAATAAGTGTTCCATAATGTTTTCCCAATTTATAGATCCCATCACCATTAATTTCCAGTTCTTTGCCAGCCAAAAAAATTTGCTCCAAATATTTTTTTTTAACAAATCGGTCATTTAGGGACACTTTCAAACACTGTGAATTATCTCTTTGTTGTATCCGACTCTTTGTGACCCCGTTTGGGGTTTTATTGGCAAAGACGCTGGAATGCCTTGCCATTTCCTTCTCCAGCTCATTTGGCAGATGAGGAAACTGAAGCAAAAGGAGTTAAGTGACTTGCCTAGGGTCACACAGCTAGTAAATGTCTGAGGCCAGATTTGAACTCAGGAAGATAAATCTTCCTGACTACAGGCTCAGCACTCTAGCCGCTGTACCACCTTCCTGTTGCATACATGAACTAAATGCTGCAAAAGTCTTAACTATGGTAAGGTTGGACAGTCAGCTGAGTGCACTCCTATTGAGAGGCGCTCCTAGTCAGGGGGGATAGGAATCTGGGTGGGATTTCCTTTTTGGTCAAAACGAGTATTTGAATGTTATGAGCACAGCAGTGGCAGAGTGCCACAAGCCAGGCTTGTTTATCTAGCCAATGTATTGCATTGTGCATGAATAGTTTCTCATCCAAGTGCCTCATTAAACACCAAGAGCAACTTTAAAGGAATCTAGATGGGGATAAATCTAACTAAAATATGGCTATTTATAAGTGGCTTTGGCATTGAGTGAATATTGCTTCTGAAAACCTAGGATGCACTATACATATCACTTACTGTTTAAAAAAGAAATACTTGTCAGAGATGGTGGTTGAACACAAGAATCAAAAAGATGAGTTCTGATGCACATGAATTGTTAATAAGGGCAGAGTAGGATCTCATTTATCCCTGTATCACCCCTTCCTCTAAGGCTAATGGTAGATCTGAATAGAGAACATTCTATTCAAAACATTTATTAAATGCCATCTCTGGGCCAGGTGCTGTATTTGGTATTGAGAAATACAAAGATGAAAACAAGAAGCAATCACTACCCTAAAAGAATTATACTTTCAGGGTGGGATAAGACTGGTATGCTGGTAAGGAAATACAAAGTAATTTGAGGCGGGAGACAAAATGGATAATGAGCGGGATCAGGAGGGTGGCCCTTGAGCTGAGCTTTGAGTGAAGCAAAAGATTCTCAGAGGCAGAGGTAAAGAGGGTGTCCATTTCAGGCATGGGGAGGTTGGGGGTAGGGGTGGGAGATGGAACTTGAGGGTAGCCTATGCTAAAGCATGGAATCCTGAGTAAAGCATGGAATCCTGAGTTTGGAGGATAGCAGCAGGCTAGTTTGTCTGGAATATAAAGCCCCTGTTGGGGCTTTAAATAAGTTTTTGTTTTATCTCAGAGGTAATAGGGAGTCATTGAAGCTATTTGAGAAGAAAATGACAAGTAGTTTAGGAATGTTATTTTGATAGCGTTGTGGAAGATGGATTATAGTCTGCTTTTTGAAAGAAATGCCAAGAAGATTCCTTCCTAAGAAAATGTCAGATTTGGGTTTTCCATTCTTATTCCTGATTTCTACTTTCCTTGCTAATAGTATGTACCATATTGTACACAGGCAAACCCACAAAAGACAGCACCAGTCTCTCGCCTTGTGGTAAGCCTTGCCTGCTATAAAGACCATTCTTGCTACTGCCTGCTATTTTCTCCTCCAAACTTATGCGAGGCTGCGGGTATACATCTAGGGGGAAAAGTGTGAATCCTTCTCCGTAACACAGGGAAGAAATTGGTTTAACTTGATTCTGCTGAATCAAACCCATTTAGAACTGAGAAAAATATGTAGCTTAACAGAAATAATTTGTGAAATTGAAGAGTATTTCTGCTTATTTGAGTCTCTAAGCAACAGATAGACTTACTGGACTAGCATTTTTGCCTTGGTAATAAGCTTTTTGAAATATTTCTTGGCTCTATACTTATAAATCATTTTCCATCTTGGATGTTTTATTGATCATCTGGGTCATATATTTAGAATATGAATACATGTATCTGCCTATCTTATCTTCATTTCTTTGTTTTTTTCCTCTTCCTTCCTGCCTGCCTGCCTTCCTGCCTTCCCACCTTCCTGCCTTTCTTCCTTCCTTCTTCCTTTCTTCTTCTTTTTGGAGTAAGCTTTGGTCTTAGGAGACCTTCCTAATGAGACATCCAGCTCTTCCACAGCTCTTTGACAAATGCTGCTTCTCAATGAATTTCTGTCAGGGAGACTTACTTTGAGTCTGATTTCCCATGCAGATGGTCTACATGATGAGTTATTGCTTTTTTTAACTCTCCCTCCCATTCCCTTGCCACTCCTTCCAGGAATTGGGGTTGCCTAATGACTAGGAACTTCCAAATGGCCTCTCTTTTCAGAACCAGACAGGCAGAGAATTCTCTTTAGAAGCTCATCTTTTTTTTTCAGATACTAAAACTCCACAGCTTCCTCAAAAGAAGATGCCAAATAAGGATAGAAAATAAAATAGTAAAGAGGGTGAAAGAGGGACTAAATTAAGCATCCTAGTAATGCAACAGGATTCTTTTCCTTGGAGTCAGCTGAGCTGATGCCCTGCTTGAGTCTGAGAACTTACAGGGGCCTAAAGTTTGCTCTGAAAGCTTTCTCACTTTGGGAGGGAGTCCCATTTTATTAGCAAACCTCTTTTTCCCTTTCAGGATCTGTTTTAATATTCTGAAACAGATATTTGAAGGATTTAAAACCAATTAGATGGGGTAAGGAGCATTAATTGACTGTTATGTCAGTCTCTTGAATATGCCTCTTTCTGTCTTCTGACACTACCACCATTATGATACAGACTTTCATCTCTTCCCATCAGGATTACTGTAATAGCTGACTGGTCCTCTTGCCTTAAGTCTGTCCTCACTCCAGTCCATCCTCCACTCAGCTCCAAAAGTCATCTTCCCAAAGTGCAGGTCTTACCATGTCATCCCCCATACTCAGTAAACTCTGATGATTCCCTGTTACTTCCAGGATCAAATATAAAATAAAATCATCTGGCTTTTATAGCCCTTCACAGCTTTCCTCCCTTCCTACCATTTCTAGCCTTCTTACTCTTTATTTATTTTTCTTACTCTTTATTATTATTTAGAGACACTGGTTTCTTTACCATTAGTGCACAAAATGTTCCATCTCGTATGCTGGGCATTTCACTGGCTGTCCCCCATGCCAGGCATTGTCTCTCTGCCTCCTCATTTCTTTCAAATGTTAGCTAAAATCTCATTTTCATAAAGCCTTTCTCAGCCCTCCCTACTATTCATCCTTCCCTCTGATATTGCCCCCAATTTTTCCTCTATATATCTTGTTGGTACATACTGTGGTTCTTTATGTGTTGTCTCTTGCTTAATTAGATTGTAAGTTCTTTGAGGGCAGAGACTGTTCTTGCATTTCTTTGTATTCCCTGGTGCCGGCACATAGTAGGCACTTAATAAATGTTTCTTGGAGAGTGACTTCCAAGGATGCTGGTTTGTCCTATACTTCTGAAATTATTGTTTGCAGAAGTAAAGTAGTTTGGACTCAAGTTTCTAGATGCCTTAGAGAATTAAGACCTCAGATGTGTTCAGATATATCTCCAAGAACATTTGCTGCGTAACGATAGTTATCCCTTCCACATTGCAACTTTCCCCATTGAGGTTTCAATATATCAATGACCTGCATAAGAAATTAAATGGAAATCTCTGGGGAGTTTTGTGGAAGCTGCAGACCACACAGTAAAGTTTAGAAACTTGGAAATGCATATCCTACTATATAATATCAACACATTTTATCCTTTAATATCATAATAATTCAGGCTTCTTCTTTGGTACAAAGGGAGGCACAAAACGTTTTATGTGGATTTTCTGGATCAAAGGGGCACCATGCCCCTAACACCTGAGATGTGGGAGGGATAACTCTATTGGATTTCTTGATTGTATATGGTAGTTAGAAGGGAGTTGTGACAAACCAGCACTTACAGGACAGTGACCGGCACAGAGCAGGTACTTAATAAATCTTTGTCCACTGACTAAGACCTTTATTTTTCTCTAAGACCTCCAGCAAATGGAGTCTACAGAAGGGCATTATGGAGGAATCAGGGACTGTGTTCATTTTAAAGTTCTTTGCAGGTGATGTTTGGTAATTTGTGTTTGCAGTGAACCAAATTCAGATATCTAGGTAATTCTTCAGCTCATTTTACACATGAGGAAACTGAGGCAAATAGGGTCAAGTGATTTTAACAGGGTCACACAGCTAGTAAATGTCTGAGGCTGGATTTGAACTCAGGAAGGGGCGTCTTCCTTACTCAAGGCCAGTGCTCTATCCACTGCACCACCTAGTCACCCCTGAACAATAACAAACAATACCTATTAGATTGGACAAACTGGATTTATGGTGATTTAAGAAGTACAGAACAACAAAGCAATGTGCATGGTATTAGTATCACATAGAAGCTAAAGTTTTCAGTCTCTGGATTTTTTTTCTACTTTTTGGCTTCTAATATGGTTCTTTGTGTTACAGACCTAAGTCCTCATTTAGAGAAGGGAGGAGGCAAGCCTTTATGGTGCATCTAGTATCTGCTAGACACCTTACGCATTCTCTCATTTGATTCTCAAAACAATCCTTAGAGGTAGATGATGTTGCCATGCCCATTTTCCGGTTGAGGAGAGTGAGGTGGACAGAAATTAAATGATTTTTTCAGTGTCACACAGCTAGGAAGTATTTGAGACTGGATGTGAAGTCAGGTCTCCCTGACCCCAGGCCCAGATCTCTCTCTACTTCACCACCTAGCTGCATAGGTACCTAGTGGGCACCCAGTAGGTATTTCTTCGTAAATGTAGTTTATTCTTTACCTAATTCTCTCCTATAAGGAACAAGTTTTTTCTTTTAAATTTTAAAGCAGCTTTTAAAAAAAATGAAACTTTGTGGTGAAATCTGAATTTGGTTCACTGATATGTTCACTGTGGGGTTTAATTACTTTAAATTTACATCATTGTCACTTTCCCCCTATTTTTTCTCTACCATCAATTTAGTTGAACAAACATTTGTTGATGACCTACCAGGAAGGCAGCTACGTGGTTGCCATGGATACCAGAGTCAGGAAGATTTATCTCCCTGAGTTCAAATTTAACCTCAGACACTTACTAGCCATGTGACCTTGGGCAAGCCACTTCACCCTGGTTACCTTAGTTTCTTCATCTGTCAGACAAGCAAGCTGGAGAAGGAAATGGCACACGGCTCCAGTATCTTTGTCAATAAAACCACAAATAAGGTCATGAAGAGTCGGACATGACTGAAAAATGACTGAAATGAAAAACATATACTAGGAGTTAAGTTACTGTCCTATTTTCTGGGGATACAAAGATAAAAATTATAAATAATCTCTGCCCTCAAGGAACTTTCATTTGAATGTCCAGCATTTTAATTTAAAATAGCCTACTGAAAACTACACAGCTTTCCCTGGGGAAGATGTTAGGTAAGAATTAAATTATAAACAGGGCAAAAGGGGACTAAATCAGCAGACCGCAGGAACCGATTAGGTTTCTTTTGTTTGTGGTCAGCTGAGCTGATACCTGGCATATGTCACTGAAAAGCACTCTGTTTCATACTTTTGTATGCATGAATATAAAGCTCTGTGTGAATTGGAAAGGCCAGCAGTCAGAAACTATCAAGGGCCTACTCTTTTGGCCCAGCTGCTTTCCAGCTCAGTAACATGTCCTCTGTGTCCATTCATGCTCCTGGAATCGTGCAGCTTATGACTTTTCATCTTTATGGCAAAATCTTTATGGAATACTATTCTAGGTTGTAAGGAGGAAAACATGGTCCATGCCTTCTTAGAGTTTTACATATACATAGAGGGAGACATAATAAAGTGGGTAATAGTATCTACTGTTGAAAACACAGATTTTAGCCAGGACATTGGAAAGTAGCAGAAGGCTGCATCAGCACAGATCATAGAAAAGGAGAGTAAACTGGTCTAGGGCTTTACTTCCAGTTTTTTTCTTCTTCTTTTTTTTTTTTGCAAGGCATTGGGGTTAAGTGACTTGTCCAGGGTCACACAGCTAGTAAATGTCAAGTGTCTGAGATTGGATTTGAACTCACATACTCTGGTGTTCTATCCACTGCGCCACCTAGATGCCCCTAGTTCCAGTTCTTAAAGCCCTGAATTCTGTCTTACTGCATCATAAAATTATAGATTTAGATCTAGAAGGAATTTTAGAGATGTTTTAGTCCAACTCCCTAATTTTGCAGATGAGGAAATTGGAGGCTCCAGAGAGATCCCACAGCTAGTAAGTATCTGGGGTACAATGTAAACTTGATTTTTCTTGACTCTCAGCCCAGCACTCTGTCCCTTGCATTACCTAGCTTTCTCCTTACCTCTGTGAATATACAAAGTTGAGCAAAATGCTTCGTGGGCTTTCTCTTGGTGGCATCTGAATCATGAACCAAAAATCTGCGGTGGGAATAATTCGAGATAACCTAGTTTAATAGGGATGTATATGTAAGTGCCCAGGATAATTACAAAGACAGGTGAGACGTGGTAGTCATTTGGGAGTCACTAAAGCATTGGATGCCAGATGTACGTAATTGGGAAATTATTCATAGAATAACTAAATTTTAGTTTAAGAATAGAAATGAAGTGACTTGACAGATGGGAGGCGGTGCCTTAGTACTGCCCTTGATCTCAGACCTCTATCCAAGGTACTTACTTGCTGTCTCCCTGCTCCTCTTATTTTCAAGTACTTTCCCTCCCTCCCTCCCTTCCTGAGGGTGGAAGAATGTCACTTTCACAGTTCTCCCTAAAGTCCACTGCTGGCTGAACAAACCAGGCATGTCACCTCTTGTTTTAAATTCATTTTTGGTGACTGACAGAAGATAAAATAAATGTAAGGCTTTGTGTTTATTGGGTAATAAGCTTAAAAACAGAGCTAATTTCATGTATATGATCGACATGAAAAATATGTGAAGAGAATTGTAAAGGCTACCCACTACGAAGTTTAGAGATTTATAAAAATTAGTGTTTCTGAGATATTAATGGCTCTGGTGGTGGTAGTTGACATTTGTCATTGTCATTTTCCATTGTCAGTCAAATACTTAAGCAACCCATATTGTCAAGGGTAAATTTATTTTCTCATGTCTGCCTAGTTCAATGATTTCTCTTTTCTTTGACATTAGTGCCTCTGGATCTGACGTCATTGAATGGTGTCCTGAAATGAAAGCTGGGGACAAATCTTTTCTTTGTTTTTAACTCCTTCCTGACTTGTTCATTGGTGCTTTCTAGTCTCTAAAGGAATCTGCCTCCTTCTGTCTGAGCAGGAAGCTACTAGATATCATCCTCTTCATCTTCCCTGATGATCTGTCTACACTGTATTACTGAAGATATTGGGTTAGGCACAGAGGCTATATGAGGGCTCTGAAGCAAAGTCCCAAGGTAGCTAAGGTGCACTTGAGCATATACAAATCTATGTGTATAATATGTAGAGAAGGAAATGGCAAACCACTCAAATATTTTTGCCAATGAAATCCCATACAGGGTCACGAAGAGTTGGATACGACTGAATAGCTGAACAATAATGAGTGCACATACACACATACAGGATGCTTATTGTACATTCATTTAAGCAGATATTGGTATGCACAAAAGTAATGCAGAACATTGCAGTTAGTCAATACATAGAGTGTGTGTGTGTGTGTGTGTGTGTGTGTGTGTGTGTGAGAGAGAGAGAGAGAGAGAGAGAGAGAGAGAGAGAGCGCGCGTGTGCACACGCGCTTTCCTTCAGAAACTGAGCAATCCTATTTGAGTTAGGATCGATCATCCATTCAACAAATATTTATTGAGCATACACTATGCCCTGCTATCTCCAGTTACCGGGTTGTTGGATCTGATTTCATGCTCTTGCCATGTGAAAAGGCTGTTTGAATTTGCCCTCTGTGACTCCCCCAATCCCATCTATTCAGCACCTCTATTACCATTCGTGGAGCAGAGCCTACAGAGAATAAATGATTTTAACAGAATGGACAGAAAAGTGATATCACGGTCTTTTTCTCTTGAGAATTGGGTTCGTAAGTGATTGAAATAAGTACATAGCAATATACCTCTGCATAGTACATTGCAGACCCTTGGAACACAGAAAAAGATTCTTAAAGGAATGTGAGGGGTTCTTATTCCCAGTGGAAGTGCTACTCTAACATAGGCATGAGGTAACAGGCTTGTGCATTAGCTGAAATTTAATAACATCCTGACATTTGACATCTCAGAAGCCGTCAGTGGCAAAATAATGGACCAGAAGTTTAGATAGTAAATGCTGTAACTTGTAGGTGATGTGCTAACAGACAAAGGCAGCTACTTGTCCTTATCTTCATTTTGACTTTGGCAATAGGAGAATGGTAGTGTGTAATGCTTTTTTAAAATATTGTTTTTGTTCAGTTTTGTATAAGTATTTGCAAAATGATATAAAGCAGGCTGTCCATAAAACAGCTCCTGTTCTCCATTGGTAGCTAGCATGATAGAGAGAGCACAGCTGAATGTCTTAGTCTATTGAATGGACTTAATGAGAATGTGGATTGAGATATGCACCATTGAAAGGAACACTAAAGGAACACTCTGATCCATCAGTGAGATGGCAGATGTCTTGGAGCGTAGCAGCTATTGGTGTGGCATTCTTAAGGTCCTATATCCCACAGTTTTTACTGGCACCTGGGCGGCACAGTGGATAGAAGGTGGGATTTGAACACAGAAATTTGAATCCTGAGTCAGACTTTTACTACCTGTGTGACCCTGGGCAAGCCTCAGTTTCCACTTTTGTGAAAAGAGGACAATGATAGCCCCTACCTTTTAGTGTTGCTGTATGAATCAAATGAAATAACTGAAAAAAATTGCAAACATCAAAAGCACTGCATAAATGCTGTCTTGGTAGTTTTGGCTGTTCCAGCCATGTTGGGGGGGGTACTATTAACCTCTCCTGAGAGGGGTAGAAGGGAGAACTCTATTCCTGGTTTGATCCCAGAAGAAACTTGAATATGTATCAGAAGTGTGCACGTTGTATCTGATCCCTTTAGAAACCTGAAGTGTGTAGAAACTTAAAGGGATCCAATATGTTTAGTCTCTCCCCCCATCTTCCTTCTTTCTTTTCTCTCCCTTTTCCTCTTCTCCTTTCCCACCCCATCTCCCTCTTTATCTCCTCTTTATCTTCCTCTCTCCTTCTCTCCCTTTTTCTTTACTCCCTTTCCCTCTTTCCCCTCTTTCTCTCTCCCTCTCCTTTCTCTCCCATTCCTTCTCTTATATCCCCTCCCCTGCTTCCCCTCTCCCCCTCTTCCTGTCTCCTTTTCTCTTCCATATTGCATTTTAGATTCCTTGTTTATGAATTACAATTAATTTGAATACACTATAGCTGAATAGAGTTCTAGACCCAGAGTCAGAAAGACTCTTCTTCCTGAGTTCAAATCTGGCCTCAGACATTTACTAGCTGTGTGGCCCTAGGCAAGTCACTTAACTCCATTTACCTCAGTTTTCTCATCTGTCAAATGAGCCAGAGAAGGAAATGGAAAACCACCCCAGTGTCTTTGCCAAGAAAACCCCCAATGGGTTTACAGAGAGTCGGACAGGACTGACAAACAACAGAGAATTTTTGAATAACTAGTGAACCTAGGAGACAAAGACACAGAAGAAGATGAAAATGAGTTTGCTAATGTACAGATGTGACCACGTCACTGCCCTGCTCAAAACCTATCAGTGATGCCTTCCTTCTTGTAGGAAAAATGCAAATTCATTAGCCTGGCTTTTAATGCCTTTCACTATCTTACTCCAACCAGTTGCCCTTCATCTCTGCTTCTGTTCCAGCCCAGCTCCACTGCTGGTGTTTCCTAAGCTCAGTGCCTTCTGTGGCAGCATGTTCCCACCAGCCATTCTTCATGCCTTCAGTGAATTCCCTCCTCCACTCTGCCTTTTCAACTTACTATCTCTCTTCGGGTGTCAGTGTTGTTGTTACTTCTGTGTAGATTCCCTTGATCATCTCCCCAGTTAGGGGAATATTTTTGTAAAAAGAGGAATAATATTAAGATTGTTAACTTGCATTTTCAGAACTGGATCATGTTTACATCAGTGGCAGCAGAATGCATTTGAATATGCAGAGTTGTGAAATTGGTGATGTAGAATGATTTCAGCCAAACAAAATAGAAAAAAAATTAAAATTTCCAATTAATTTAAAATTGCAAGAAATATTAATACTGTTTTACTTATTGCTCACTAACAATAATAATATACATATACATACACGCATACACATACACACACAGTTTTAAGGTTTACAAAGAAAGTATCCTCCTCACAATAGCCCTGCGACATAGAGGGTGTAATAGCAGTATTATCTCCTTTTTACAGATGAAGAAACTGTGGGCTCATAGACAGCTAATTAAGTGACTTTCCCAGGGTCATATAGATATTTACTGATAGCACCAGATCTACAGCCCATACCTTCTTATCTTAATACTAATGTTATTGCTACTATGAGGCAATGCTTTCAAATGTGTGGGGGAAATGGTCCCTAACATTATCCACCACCCCCACCACTACCAGCCTCCTTTAATCACAGGAAGCAAGAGGCAGATGTATAACTAAGCAAGAGGATTAGGAAGTATGAAGCTTAGAATGGATTGGATGAGGAGATATGTTTGGAAAAAGATTGGCCATGTGCTTGTTTTGGTCCCTAGAAAGTTTGGATACTTAATTTGCATGGAGGCTGGGCAGGTGCACGAAGCCCAAGAAGAACTAAGCGGAAGAGATCTAGGGGAAAAAAATAACCTTCTACTCCCATCGATATTTTGCCCCAAAGTTACTTCTCCAGTAGGAGAAAATGTCCCTAGCAAGGAGTGGGGCCAGTCAATAGAGGTGGCCTTTACATAAGAATCATATTACTTGAAATATATGCCTATTATGTAATTTAGTTAAACGCCACACATACATATGGGTACATTCTACATTCCGATATAACGTTAGGTCCTTTGGTCTTTATAACCTCGTGCCTAGTGTAATGTACCAGTTGAAACTGTTCCTCTCCCTCCCTTTTACCCTTTTCATTTCCTAACTTATTTCATAATAATCTGTGTCTAGTTCGTGTCTTCTGGTAGAATATAAGGTCTTTGGAGACAGGAAGTGTTTCATTTTTGTCTCTGCTGTATCCCCAGCACCTACTTAATAAACATTTGTTGAGTTTCCAAACTTTGGAGGTGGTGGTAGGGGGATTGGAGGGAGTGAAAAGACATCAAAGAAATACCAGCTCTTTTAGAAAAGCCTCCAGGAAAGCCCAAAGAGGTCTTTATGGTGCAGCCTGTGTGTACATAAGGCTCTGAAAGAAAGACCCTGAAAGGAAACATGCTGTTGTGTGTGAAGTTATAACAAGGGGCTACATGTGTCTTTGTTCTGTTCCTACTTCTGTTTAAACTCTGCTACTGAGTAAAGCTTAAGTCTTACCTCCCGGCAGGCAGCTGCTTTCTTGTTTTTGTCTTTTGTGGATCGCTTGTGCTAATGACAAGTAACAGCAAAACTCCCTGGCCTCGTTCCTGACTGTTTAAATTTAGGGCTAATGTCAAGAGCGCTTAGTGTGCTGGAAGAGATGTAGGATTTCCCAGGTAATTTGGATATGTCAACCAATTTTTGAGTATGGAAAAGAATATCCCTACGGGTTTGAGTTGAAATCCCTTCAAAACACAAGGCATCACATTAAAAGTGTGAGTTACTATCTTATGTATTGCTATTATATAATGTACTTTCAGAATATATTCTACTCTGTACCTTGGAGTAATGACATCATTTCTTTGGAGGCTTAAAAAAATCAAGTTAAAAATTATCCTAGTTTTGGCTGGGGCATGACTAGATTGCCTCCCTAATTAGGATAACAGCTTAAATAATAGGTAATGAGGTGATTTGGCATGTGGCTCCTGTCCCACAGGATGCTTGCCATCTAAATGGAACACAGTTGACTCATAGGTAAAATGCACTTATGCGTTTGTATCCATGGATACAAGAACAGAAAATTGGGACTATGTATGCAGGCCACAACAGGTGACATGTAAGCAGTCTCAGTGATTGGGTTGGGAGAGATGGCCACCCAAAAGGCCTGCTTGAATAGGGGAAATCAAGTGCGGTTTCAATGAGGAAAATACAGGAGAAAGAAATTTTAAAAGATGGATGAGAATAGCTAAGTCATTTCAGGTGTTCCAGGGCATTGAGATGAAGAATCAATCACTGAAAATGGGTGATAATGAGGAGGAGTGGGAAGTGACCGCCATTAAGTAGATTAGGATCAGCTGGTGAAGAGCTTTGGGCCATTTTGTAGCTCTGAAAAGGGATGGGAGCGGATGCCTCACAGTGAGGAGTGACCTGGTTACTCAGTCAGGGGTGGGGAACCTGTGTCCTTGAGGCCACACGTGGCCTTGGGGCCTCACTTGAGGACCTAGAGGGCCATACGTGGCCTTGAGGCCGCAGGTTCTCCACCATTGTAGGGCTTCTAGGAAGGGAATGTTTTGGTAGCATATTATTTTACTACCATTTAAAAAGGATTGGAAGAAAGAGAGATTGGAGGAAGTGAGACTGGAGAGAAAGAAACTGCTTTCACACTTGCTATGTAGTTTTAGTTAGCTTTCTTTGGAGAGGTTTTCCCCAAAGAGTTGAGGAGGGTAGAGAAAGCAGATGGAATGAGGAGGAAGAGGAGGAGGAGAAGGAGGAGGAAGAGAAATCAGTGAGGTTGCAAGAATTTTAGCAGCTGCTCCACACATCCACAACTGACTCCTAGAAAAAATGGTTCTATTTATTTGCTGTTTCCGTTCATATATCTTGCTAGCAGCATTCATCAATATCTGTCATTTCTCAGAGGGTTTAGACATGTCTAGCAATTCATTCTACTGAATTATATTTCAATACACGAATCAGGGGGAGGCAGAATTGCAGATGTTAACTTTGACCTGTGCTCCAACATCACTTAGACACCACCACCCAGTGAGCAACCTGACCTCGCTCAGATATACATTCTAAGCAACACTGCACAGTGTTATTTTCTTGTTATCACACTGACTTTAGCAGACTGTATTTAATACTTTAAAAAAAATCAATTCTGAGTTGTCGCATTAGCCATTGAACTATGCAGCTGAGGCTTAGGGGCAAACCATTATTTATTTCTAATAAGGATTTTGTATCTGGATAACAACTACCTAAAGGGGAGCTTACCCTGGTGGTCCAGGAACAGCTCCCTGTGAAGAGGGTCAGCTTGACCCAGGCTGGATTTTGAGGTGGGTGGTTGTTGTCTTTTTTTGGTGGAAGGACGGTGTGGGGGAATATGATTTTTTAAAAAAATAATTAATTTTTAGCTTTCACCATTCATTTCCCCAAGATTTTGAATTACAAATTTTCTCCCTATCTCTCCCCTCCTCCCACCCCAAGATGGCATGCATTCTGATTACCCCTTCACCCCATCTGCCCTCCCTTCTATCACCCCCCATCCCTTTCCCCACTACTTTATTGTAGGGTAGGATAGATTTCTGTACCCCATTGCCTGTATATCTTGTTTCCTAGTTGCATGTAAAAACAATTTTTAACATTCATTTTTAAAAGTTTGAGTTCCAAATTCTCTCCCTTCTTCCTTCTTCACCCACCCTCATTGAGAAGGCAAGCAATTCGATATAGGTTATACATGTGTAGTTGTACAAAATATGGGAATATGATTTTATCGTCATGTCTTAGGAGGAGAATTTGCAGTCTGTGGATTCAAGGCCGATGAATGGCAGTGATGTGTTTAGAATGTGGTAGAAGATGGTAGTCTTGCCTGAAGAAAATAGTCATCACAACTTGAAGAACATGGGAGGAAAAAGATGAAAAGGGTAGATCTCTCCAGGAATAGGCTTTAGAGCATCTCCAGCCTTTTCTGTATTTAAATGTCTTCTGTATGTCTGTGCCCCTCTGCGGTGCTGGCCTTCTCTTAGCAGTTGGCAATATTCACAGTGAAAGTTCTCTGTTGGTGTTGAGGAAGAGACCACAGTACGATCTGACCTGCCATGAGGTATTGTATATGGTTAAATAAGCCTGTAATTTGCTATGATGCTTAACACTTTGTCTCAATGAATGAATGCATGAAAAAAACATTTATTAGGCTTTACTGTGTGCAAAGCACATATATTCTCCAACTTTGGGGATATAAGTGAATAGATAGTGGAGGCAATTCCTGTTATCAAAGAATTCAACTTCTAATAGGGAATAAAAAACTTTTTTTCAGACCTTTCCTTTTAGATTAATGGTCTGTTGGGATTCTGTGCTGAATTCACTTCAATTGAATATAAAGTCCATATAATGCAGTTTTTAGGGACAGGTCAATAGCAATTGAGGGCATCTGGATGAGTTTCATTTAAGGAGGTGGCACTTGGATTGAGCCATAGAGAAATTGAGGGATTTTATAACATCTAGGGGAGAATATTGTAGAGATGAGGACTGCCTATAAAAAGGCCTAGAGGCAGAAGATTATAGGATAATAAATTTCAAGCAGGAAAGGACTTTATAGGTCATCTAGTCCAAACCCCACATCTTACAGATGGGGAAACTGAGGCAGAAGATGGTCAAGTAACTAGCGTCTGAGGCAGTACTTGAATCCATGTTCTCCTGATAGAGTCTAACACTTTATTCATCACATACAATGCCTTTAGTTAGAAGACCAGATAAGGAGAATAGGAGTGTCTACATACCAGCCTTGTTTGGGTACCGCTGCTATTGCTCAACACCTCAGCAAATTTCTTTGTTGGACACTGTCCTTCTGTGTAATCTTAAAACATTAGGATTGTAACTTTAATGATGAAAGGAGCCTCAGAGGTCCTGTATGGCTCTCGTTTTACAGATTGGGAAACTGAGGCCCAAGGATACTAAATGACTTGTCCCTACTGTCAAATAGGTAGAAAGTGAAAGGGACGGGATTGAAACATGAATCCTTTGACTCCAGATATAGCACTTTTAAATTTGCCTGGTGGTGGTCATCCTTTTGTAATTATATTTAATGGCGAATAAATGATGATTGAATGACATTCGATAAATATTTATTAAATGCCTTCTATATACCCTGTTGGTGCTGGAAATACAAAATTCTCTCTGTCCAGAAAGAAATAAATGTTTAGTGGGGGGAGGAGAAGACAGACACAAGCGTGATAAGTTTTAATATTCTAAGTTCGTAGAAGAGGGATTTGAGAGAGAAGAGGTCACTTCTTGCTGAGCAGTCAGGGGAGGCTTCATGGAGAATATAGAAGCTTGGCTGGGCCTTGAGGGAAGAGAAGGACTTCAGAAGGTATTGAGATGCTGGAGAGTTAGATTGTCAAGTCCTTGAGAGGCCAGACTATTTCACTTTTGTCTTTGTGTTTTAGAATATCTATGTATTTAGAACACATTCGTACTTAGAATATATATTATAAGAATGCAACATTAGAGAGGAAACTTAGGGCCAAGAAAGTGAAATGACTTTGCCAAAGTCACACAGGTAGCAAATGGCACAGCCAATATTCAAAGCCAGGCCCTCAGACTTTTTTTTTTGCTAGAAGCAATTGGGGTTAAGTGACTTGCCCAAGGTCACAGAAGCTAGTTAAGTGTCAAGTGTCTGAGGCCAGATTTGAACTCAGGTCCTCCTTACTCTAGGGCTGGTGCTCTCTCCACCAGGCCACCTAGCCACCTCATCCTCTGATTCTTGGTCCAACACTTTGTATTATTTCATTGCCTAGAAAATTACAACACAGAGTTCTACTCTTATAAATGCATATTGATTGATGAGGAGCTTATAGGGTTATTATTATTTTAGGGTTATTATAGGATTAATTCTGAGGAGGTAAATGAAATATTCTTAGAGTCACTGTTCGAAAAGGGAAGAGCAAACTGTAAGATTGGTGAGAATTTTGACTTGACAGTAGCATATAATGCAAAAGTAGATTTAAGGAACCAGACTGTGAAGGGTCTGGAATGACAGGTTGAGGAGTTTGCGTTTTATTTGGTAAGCAAAAACAAACCACTGAAGTTACTTGAGCAAGAGAGTGATTTGATCAGAGTAAGCATTGCAAAGGGTTCTATAGCAACTCTACCAAGACAGGTTAGAGAAAGCAGAAACTAGTGACTGGGAAATCAAATAATCTGTGGCTATACTCAGAGTTTTTCCTCATGTAACTTGTCTCTTAATAGTCTTCCCTAGGCTTATGGTCTGTCTATAGAGTGGTACCAGCTTTGTAGAGGGGCCAGAGAACTACAGGTCTCTCTCTTCCCTTCTTCCTCTTCCCTTCCTTTTCCTCTTTTCTTCCTCTTTCCTTCCTTTTCCTCTTCCCTTCCTTTTCCCTTCCTCTTTTTCTCTTCTCTTCCTTTTCTTCTTCCTCTGCTCTTCCTTTTCTTTTCCTTTTCCCTTCCTTTTCTTTTCCTTTTTCCTTCCTTATCTTTTCCTTATCCTCCTCTCCTCTCAGTCACTTCTCTCTCCTATCCTCTCAGTCTCTCCTCTCCTCTCTTCTTTTCTCTCTCTGTCTCTCTCCTCTCCTCAAGAGGCTCAGTTTCTCAAATCATATCTATTTGTGTCATTAACAGTAGTGATTTAGTGGTGTTGTTGACTCTCTGCCAGTATAGTCATTCCCTTGCATTCTGGGCAAGAAATTGAAAGTCATTCACCCATTGGAGAGGGAAGATTAAAGGAACCAAATCTGTGTACTACAGTAGCACAGCTAAATGATGAATGGTGGGGGGGGACTATAATTGCCTGTGAGTATAACAGTCACCAGCAAGAGGGAGCAACTGTTGGGGGGTGAGCAGTGGGGCATGAATAGGAATGAGAAGGAGCCATGTTCTAATGATGATGGAGTACTGTTTCATTTGTATGCCTGCTGAGTCATGGGTTTTACTCCGGTTACAATCAGGAACTGACTGCTCTCTTAACTTGTCTCTATCGTTAACATATATATATAGGGAATATGTATTAAGTCAGGAACTTCTGGCATATCAGCTACTCCCTGGAGATTTTAGACTCTTCGGGGATATCAGTTCCTCCATGCTAAGGTCAGGCTAGTCTGTTGAATGTATTTCCTTAGTGTAAACCTCCAGTTTTCAAAGTATGGCATAGGGTCCCCTGGGAGGTTCCCCAAGACCCTTTCAGCAGGGGTCTGTGAGATTAAAACTGTTTTTGTCATAATACTTTTTTCATTTCTAAGATGGTAAATATTGATAGTCATAACCCCCATAAACAAAAGCTCTCTGGGGTCATCAATAATTTTTAATAGTATAAAAGGAAAACCACCGATGTAGGCTTAGTCATATCACATGATCATGTTTGGTTTTAAATTATTAGCATCCTTCCTGTATTTTGCAACTCTTCCTTTTGGTTATTTTGTGAATCTAAGAGGGATCAGAATCGTGTGGATGTAGCTCTTAGGGGATATATAATGATACGTTTTTAAAATCTTGAAGCTTGAAATCCCTTGAGAAATAGACAAATCTAGCCAAAGTTCCCTTTCTCTTTTATGTCCTGGCAGTTAGGTGCCTTTCAAGGCTACATTGACTCTTTCAATAGGGATGCTGCTGAAATCGTTGCTGGCTATGTACTTATCTTCCTCAGTGGACATTTTGAGATACTCCAGCAATGCATCAGTCCAATCAGAATTGCTACATTAGTGGAGGACACTTGGGGCTGCTGCTTGTTTGTTGTCTCTCTATGGACCAGATTTCAAAGGACAAGAAGTATAAGTCCCAGAGAACGTGCTATGTGACAAATTAGGAAAGCTCTGGGGAAAGACCGGTGGTAGACTTTTTAATCCACTTTAACAAGATGGTCTTAGAGACTAAACACTGCCACTGCTTCTGCCTTACATCAAAACAGATGATTGTCCCAGGACAAAACGTTGCCCATCCACTACCAGATCTGAGCAGCAACTGGCAGTTGTAGTTGTTGCTTCAAAATTCCAGTTGCTTAAATTTGAAAGTGTTTAAATACATTCTTAAGTACATGGTAAAATTTTACTAACTTTGATTTTATTTTGGCCTGGACCCCCAATTTCATTGTTTAAGGGAACTTCCAGGGAAGAATCCTCGTCAACTAGCTCAGATTGGGAACTGTGCTACGGTTTAGTCATAGAGAGATGTTTGGGCCATGGAGAGGTTGAATGACCTGCCCAGAGTCACATGGCCAGAACGTCTCAGATGTAGGATTTGAACCCAGGTTTTTCTGATTGAAGGTATAGTTTTCTATCCACATTACCATATTTTGTCTACTAGAAGTTACTTGAATTGAAAGAGAAAAATTAAACCACCTATTCAGTTGTGAGGGGCTCAGTTTAGTATTAAAAATAGACAACTTTGGTGGCAGAGTTGTCTTCTCAAATATAAGAGTAGCTGCCACTATTGTCCATTAATTTCCACCACGTGCATTTGTGTAATGCACTTGACAGATGCTTATTTTCTTAAGTTGTAAGCAGCCAGTGATGTATAACTAAAACAGAAACACTTTTCCTTGGCTTTTGATCCTCATCAGAAATCAATTTTAAATAAAGTTTGATGTAATCATAACTAACTAAAGCATGATGTTAGTGGCTTCTAATGATTGCCAGAAACCCATCTCATACCCTCTCCTTCTCTACTAAACTAATGAGGATCTAAGCATGAATAAAATGACCCTTATGTGGTAGTGTCAGGCCCTAAAACTTACACATTCCTGTCCTTAAACATTGAGTTGTGAAGGAATAAAGATCCCAGGATTTTGTTCAGTATAGAACTTCAGTATATAAACATTATTGGTACATTAATGCTTTCATGATATCCTGGAATGCTAGGTCAGTATTTATTATGGTTACTGGGGAAGACCGAGATTTTTAGTCTCTATTAGATGTGAAAAGTAAATAGGGTGCAACACAGAGGCCAGTGAAAGCCAAATGTCATGATGGTTGAGTTGTGAGCCAATACTTGATACCTACAACTATGGAAGTCACCAAAGGTGGCTAGAATAGCATTAAGTCCAGTCTCACACTGAAGGATCTTAAAAGTTATTGCTTTGGAGACATGAGGAACAACTGGAGAGCAATATAGTATAAAATATAATTAAATGTTAAAATTGTGTGGCCCAAATAATAAATATTAAACATATTAACAGATGGTAGAGAAGAAGCACCTGGATCAGAAAAGTGTGTAGTCAACAAGCATTTATTAAGTGCCTATTATGTGCTAGGCCTTGAGGCCACAAAGACAAAAATGAAACAAGTTTGTGCCCTCAAGGAGCTTGCGTTCTAAGGAGAGGGCAATAGTGGTAGGAGAGGAACATATACATATACGAAACATTTATTAAGTCAGTAAACATTTGTTAGTGCCAAGCACTATGTTAAGCAATCAGGATACACAGAAAGGCAACTTTAGTCCCTGTCTTCAAGGAGTTACAACCTAATGGGGGAAACAATATGCAAACAACTGTATAAATTGCATAGGGGACTTTGGTCAGGTGACTTCCCCTTTCTGGGCCTCATTTTTTTTCTCTGTAAAATGGAGGCACTTGACTGGATGACTTCTGAGGTCCATTCAGTTTTCAGAATGCCATTCTTTGGTTTTGGTGTTGTTGGATTTTTGGTTTGGTTTTTTTTTTTAAGTTTTCAACATTTGCTTTTGTAAGATTTTGAGTTCTAAATTTTCCCCCTTCCTCCCCTCCCCTCCTTTCCCAAGACAGCATGCCATCTGATATAGGCTATACATGCTTGATCATATTAAACATATTTCCACCTTAGTCATGTTGTGAAAGAAGAATCAGAACAAAAGGGAAAAAAACCATGAGAAAAGGAAAGAAACAAAAACAAGAAAAAAGAGAAAATAGTATGCTTCGATATGCATTCAGACTCCATGGTTCTTTCTTTGGATGTGGATGGTGTTTTCCATCATTGTGTGCTGAGAAGGGCTAAGTCTATCAGTGAATCCTCACACAGTGTTGCTGTCACTGTGTATAGTATTCTCCTGGTTCTGCTCACTTCACTCAGCATCAGTTCATGTCAGTCAGACTGTCATTCTTGTTACGCTTAAGAAGCTTATGACAGAGTAGGGGGAGAAATAAGATCAGTATCAGTGTGGATACCCAGGGAATTCATTGTCCAATTGAAAAGAGAAATGTATAGAGGATGGGATGAGCAACTAGGTGGTACAGTGGATAGAGCATGAGGTCTGGAGTCAGGGAGACTCATTGTGAGGTCAACTCCAGACTCAGACACTAAGTATGTGATTCTGGGCAAGTCACTTAATCCTTTTTGCCTCAGTTTCCTCATCTGTAAAGTGAGCTGGAAAAGGAAATGGCAAATTACTCCAGTATCTCTGCCAAGAAAACCCCAAATGGGGGCACAAAGAGTTGGATATGGCTGAACAACAACAAAATAGAGGATGGAAATAATAAGTGACAGAGATTGTTTAAATTGTATGCAGACAAAGGATAAATGAATAAGAAGAGAACTGAGTGGAGTCAACAGAGAGGTTTAAATCACTAGTCTAACGGTCTCATTTTGAAGACGAAGAAGCAGGCTCTTGGCTTATGTAACTTGTCAGCTACTGGAAGAACAGGTCCTAGAACTTGGCTCGCTTAGCTCTCAAGCCTGGAGTTTTCTTGCTTTAAATTGGATGACCTCTGCTCTTTGGCAGCGACGCTGAGGAATCCATTTGGCCTCTATTGTGGAAGAATAGTGCAGCCTATTCTATCCATCTATTTTTAAATCAAATGTAATTGAACTGATGCAAAATGAAGTAAGCAGAGCCAGGGAAATATAGCATGACTGTAACAGTGGCAGTGGAAAGAATAGCCACAAAACAATTGAAAGTGAATGCTGCAAAATTGCAATGAACAAGCTTAGCCCCAACGGAGAGACTCGAGAGGACACCTCTTCCATCTCATTTAGAGAGGTGGGGGGGGTCGGGGAAAGGGGTTGGAGGATCTACAGGTGTGGAGCACTGCTTACAAAATGTCAGATTCTTGTTACTGCTGTAAGGTTAGTTTGCTGACATTTTTTTTTCTTAAAAAATTCTTTTATATGGGATCATTCTCTGGGAGAGGGCAGGGGAAAAACACAGGGAGAAATCTAGTAAAAACAAAAGGTATGAACAAAATCTATTAATAGTAATTGTAGTATTTCAGTGGGTGATTTTAACACAAAATTATCTAATGATTTTCATATATCCATCCTGAACTTTGTTCCCTATGAAATGCCTAAGGCAGAGCAGTGGGTAAGCTCTATGTGTATGTATTTATTTACATCTCTATACTTTGGATGTGTATGTATATATGTGGGTATATCTATTTATCTGTCTCTCACCCTCACTCTCTCTCTCTCTCTCCCTCTCTCTCTCTCTCTCCCTCTCTCTCTCTCTCTCCCTCCCTCCCTCCCTCCCTCCCTCTCCCTCTCCCTCTCTCCCTCTCTCTCTGTTTCTCTTTCTCTCCCCCCTCTCCCTCCCTTCTCCTTCTCTATCTCCCTCTTCCCTCCCCTGATCCTCCTCCCATCCTCTCTCTTCTTTTTCTCCTTTCCTCTCCCTTCCTCTCTCTCCCTCTTCCTCATAAGTATTAAGAACAAGAACATATCTACCCTCACCTTCTACTTTAGAAGAAGCTGTACTATTCAGCCTCTACTTCTCTTTCCACTGATAAACCATTTATACATACAAAAGGCTAACTAAAAAAAGGAAGCTTAATTTTGAACACAAAATACAAAGGCGCAAAGAGAGAAATAAGTTGATACATTCGGTTTTTAATGGTTAACCTGCTGAGTTTTCTAACAAGTAACTTCATAGAGACTGTGATGATTCAGTTCAACAAATGGTATTTAGTGACTGCCATGTGCAAGTCATTGCATAATAAGCTGCTTGTGACTTAAACCTATCATGAATATTATGTTGCACACTGTGCATACTCTTTGCATTTGATTTATCAACTTATTAAGTCTTTACTGAGTTGCAGGCAGGCAGGCAGTCTTTCATTGTGGTTAAGGAGCTGACCTTGAGGCCAGAAAGAACTCTGTCCAAGACCTGCCTCTGACTCCTACTGGCTGTGTGACTCTGGGTCTGTTACTTATCCTCTCAGGGTCCCAGGAAACACTCTTAAGACTAGAAGTTGCAGAGGAGGTGTCTTCTGACATTGGTAGATGGTATTTTCTTTTTTTCTTTCTTCTTCTTTTTTTGGAGGGAACTGGGGTTAAGTGACTTGCCCAGAGTCTGAGTGTCTGAGGTTATGTTTGAACTCAGGTTCTCCGGACTCCAGGGCCATTGCTCTATCCACTCTGCCATCTAGCTACCCTTATGGTATTTTCTTGCTAAGTTTTACTACATCCGTGAAATCAGAAGTCTGTTAAAACAATACCCTCTCCCCCTTCCTCAAATGTTAGGCACTTGGGATGCAGAGACAGAAATAAGTATTGTTGCCCTTACATTCAGTCCAAAGGGCTCTACCTCTGTAAGAACACAGGGACGTTTGGTGTCATTTGCCCTTTTGGACAGGGATGTACTTAGGACACAT
>CM053622.1:350154394-350165464 GCA_028646595.1 Phalanger gymnotis
ATCCCAGTCCCCAGCAGCTTTTCCCACTAACCTACTCTGTTGTCTTTGGTGTTTGTGGGGTGAGAAGTCTGGTAACTGCTGCAGCTCACTGATTCAGGGTGCTAGGGCATGCACCGCCCAGCTCCTGGTCTCGTTGGTCTGCGCTGCCCACGCTGGGCTCTGCTCTGCTCAGCTCCACTCCCTTCCACTCCCAGCTCCGTGAGGGATAGACCATACCTAGAGACTATCCAGGCTGTCCTAGGCTAGAGCCCTGCTTCCCTCTGCCACTTTGTGGGTTCTGCAGTTCTAGAATTGGTTCAGAGCCATTTTTATAGGTTTTTGGAGGGCCTTGGTGGGGAGCTCACAGTAGTCCCTGCTTTCCAGCCGCCATCTTGGCTCTGCCCCCCTTGATCTATACTTCAACGGAGCTTTGGCTGAAAAGCTGATAAGTAGTCTGGACTATAAGTGTAATATCTTGCATAAGCCAGATTTTTCTGAGCTGATGACCAATACTCCAATAGAGAGAAGTAGTAGAATTTTAAGTGATAGGTTTTATGCCTCAGTAAACCTATATTTCTGGGTCATTGTTGTTATTTTATTGGGCTAGTAGGCTCAAAGGCAGAACTATGCAGCAAAGCCATTTTGCCAATGAGAGTAGAAGTCAGTTTCTGAGTAGAAGTAAAGGTTTCTTAAAAGCATTTCAAAGTAAAAGTCAGTACTGCTTAATGTGCAAAGTGCATGTACAGTCTTCAACATTTTACTAAGTTCATTTTTTTCTAGTTCTGGGTTTTAGGAAGTTAGGTCTGGATTTATGCACATAACCCTCTGAAGTGATCCTATGCATTCAAGTTGGTTCTATTCAAAATTATAATTATCTATGGTATTTGGTTCTAGTTTAGTCTAGTGGAAATATGCAGTGTGAATTCTAATAATGCCACCCCTTCAGGGGATTCATTATTCACACTAATCAGGACCCAGTTGATATCGTTGATATCAAACACAGACTAGTTAGTTTCACTACCTGATGCCAGTGAAATAATTCAATAAATTCAATTAAATTTTAAAGGCATTTAAAAATGCTTACATTTTCCCATTTGCCTGCATAAATATTATGAGGAGCTTTATGCCTAGCATTTTTCATGATCAACCTTGCCCAAAGGGAAATGAGGCGAGCCTGATATGAGTGAATCTTAATGGATCTAGTCTGGTTCATATTAATAATGGATTTACTTCATAAGTAAATCCTTGGCAGGGCATTGTACTGATCTCTAGACACAGTCCCTGCCCTCATAGACACTTACAGAAGTAGCTAATCCAAAATAGAATGAGGTAAGATCACCAGGAACATACAAAGTGCTACAGAGCACCGTGAGAGGTTGAGGAAGGAAGGATGATCCTAGCCAAGGGAGACCAAGAAGTCTTCCTGGAGGAGGTGACTAAGTAGTAATTGAACAGGAGTAGAGGTATATAGACCAACCATATGGGCAAAGTCATGGAAGTTGGAAGGCAGGACACGTTGTTCGGTTCTCGTTGCTGCTTTTCATTTAAATCTTGAATGACATATGAATCCTAGCCACATGTCTAACGAGTAGTCACAAATGAATGAATGAGTGAAAAATCATTTATTAGTTGCTTAATATGTACAAAGCACTATGCTAAGTCCTGGGGATACAAAGAGGAAAAAAATTCTCTCAAAGAGCTTACACTTTAATAAGGGACACAACATATAGGGAAGGTTTCAGTTGCAATTCCAATAGAAAGGTCTCATGGTTCTCAGGGCCCAGCAGCAAAGCAGATGGCAATGCCACTGGATGAATTTCCAGGAATGGAATAGGGGGTGGGTTAGATGCCAGTGCTATTTCGGAATTAGGCATTCTACTTTGTCGATATTCTTAACATCTTCCAGACACTCAGAACTAGAACTTTGTGATGATACTGGATTATCAAGACCTGTATTTTGGACACTTTGCTTCTGTTAATGAAGCCTAAAATCACTTTTTTAAACTTACGTCACACTGTTAATTCATATTGAGTTTGCAGTCCACTAAAACCTGTAGGTCCCTTCCTTACCTCAATTTTAAATAGTATCTGGTCATTTCTCCTATTGTACACTTCTGCAATTGAGTATTATGAATCCAAGTATGGGTTGTTACATTTATCCATATAAAATTAATTGTCTTATATTTGGTCTGATCCTACATTCTGTAGAAATTTTTTGGGGTTCTACTCTCCAGAGTGTTATCTGTTCCTGCACTTCAAACAATGCTGCTGTATGTCATTTGTAAATTCAATAAATTGGTTATATGTTATCTTTTAGTTTGTGATAAAAATGTTGAACATAATAGAGACCAAGGATGGATTCTCATGGCATTGCACTAATTGGCATTTTTTTTGCTTTGTTTCGGTCTAGAAGACAATCAACCACTTCAGAATCCATAAAGCTAATGCTTTAGTTATATTTATATTATATACATAATTATATTTAATTTAAGAGATAATTAAGCACATCGTAATTATGTATTTCTGTTTACATTTCCATTTGCCTATGCAAATATCATGAGAGGTTTTAAGCACAGCATTTCATGACTGACCCTGCCCAAAAAGAAATGAGGCTAGCTTGATATGATTGCTTCTTAATGGGTCTAGTATGGCTTATATTAATAATGGATTTACTTGCTACGTGCTTACAAATACTCCCTTTAAATATAATCTCTATTTGATTTTTAATGGAAATTTGGAAGCTTACCATCTTAACAGTGGTTTTGGAGAATTCATCTTTTTATCTTATTTTTCTAAAAATTTAGTATATTATATATTTTTCTTTAGTTGTCTTGTACCTGAGAAGCAAATTCTCTGTGCATTCAACTGGATTTTATAACCCATGAAAGCTGGTAAATAGTGGTTCACCACAAACAAAAACCTTGTTACTGTGTGGCCAGCTTTCTGATCATGAGCATTTTTGTATTTTGCTAGGTTAGACAGTGGAGACCTTCTGTCACCAGATTTGTAGTTTAGAAGCCTTTTATGTTTCTTAGAATTTCTTAGAACTTGATCTGCACAGACAGAGATCTCAAGCCCACAGTTCATCAGAGTAAGGCTTCTGTGAAGAGACTTGCACGTAGTTACGTACTTAGGTTAATCAGTAATAATTTATTAAGTACTTACTACATGCCAGGCACTGCTCTGGGTTCTGGGGAACAAAGAAAGGCAGAACAATCACTGCCCTCAAGGAGCTTACACTCTAATGGAGAAGACAGTATGGAAATAACTGATTACATACAAGATGAATTTAGAAAGGATGAAGGTAACGTGAAAGGGAGGGCAGCTAGGTAGTACGATGCTGGGCCTAGAGTCAGGAAGACTCATCTTCCTGACTTCAGATTTGGCCTCAAACATTTACTAGCTGTGTGACCCTGGACAAGTCACTTAACCCTGTTTGCCTTAGTTTCCTCATATAAAAAATGAGCTAGAGAAGCAAATGGCAAACCACTTGAGGTATCTTTGCCAAGAAAACCCCCAATGGGGTCACGAGGAGTCATACATGACTGAAACAACTCAACAGCAACAACAACAAAATCTGAATTGTCAAATTCATGGAGGAGATTAGGGCTGGAAAAGTAGGAAAGGAGCTAAATTATGAAGAGCTTTAAATGCCAAAAAGGGGATCTTCTGTTTCATCCCAGAGGTAATATAAGGAGTCACTGGAGTTTATTGATCCAGGTAGATTACATGATCAGACCCACACTTCACAAAAATCATCTTGGCAGTTTAGTGTAGAATGGATTGGTATGGAGGGGTACTTGAGGCAGGGAGACCACTTAGGTTGCAGTGATTTAAGTGAGAATGGATGAGGACCTGCATGGGTTGTGGCTGTGTGAAGGAACAGAAGGGGACAAACATGAGAGATGTCGTGAAGGTATAAATGGCAAGATTAGGCAATGGAGTGGATATGTAGGATGAGTAAGAGTGAGGGGCCAAAGATGATGCTAAGGCTTTGAGACTGGGTGGTGCAATAATAGGAAAACTGGGAAGAGGGGAAGGTTCTGGGGAAACATGTTAAGTTCTTATCAATTGTTTGTTTGAATTAAATACTTATGCTTATTAGTTAGGTAAATAAACTCTGTAGGGGTAGGAGCCTAATTTCTCATACATTTAAAAAAGCATACCTTGGCATTTGCTAGGTAAATAGTAAAGGATAATTCCATCCAATTAGAAACAATAAATATTAAGTACCTACTATGTATAGGACATGATTTTGGGGATGGGAGGATGCAGAACATAGTAATCAAACATGTAAGAAACATAACAAAGGATAATCTCTTTCCACAAGGAACTTAGGATCCAGTAGGGGAGATGACTTATGAACACCCAAGTGTAATAGCAGTTAAAAATAAGTGCCAAAAGGAAGTCTTTATAAAATGCTACACTAGAGTCAGGAAGGATTGATTGAGAGACTTTCAGCAGCAGAGGAGAAGGAAGTGCATGAAGGTGAGCCTGGAAAGGCATTTTGGTCATAGATGTGAAAGCCTTTAATTGTCAGACTTAGGATTTAGGGACTTTGTTGGGGATGAAGTAGGGAGCCAGTGGAAATTTTTGAGCAAGGAAGTGATATCATCAGAGCTGTGTGTTAGGAAGATTACTCAGCCATTTGTGTGAAAGATTGATTGCAGAGGGGATAGACTGGAGGCAGAGAGAGCAGATAGGAGACTATTTCAGCAGTCCAGTTAAGAGGTGATGGACCCTACCTAGGGTTGTGGAAAGAAGGGGACCAGTTGTCAGATGCTGCAGACTTGGTGACTGATTGGATGTGGTGAACGAGAGAGAGGAAAGAGTTTAAGATTATATAGAGGTTTAAGTCTGGCTGTCTAGGAGGGGATGGTGGTGTCATCAATGCAGAAGTCCAGCAAAGCTTAGCTTTCCTTTAAGCATATAAACATATGCATTAGCACATAATGTAGATGAAAAAGTTGTGCAATATTCAGTTGTTCAACCCAGACTATTGATGTCATGATTTATGCCAATAGAAGATAGGCATTATGTAAAATCTATCCCCTATGGGCACACTTGGATAGCTACATGTCTCACAGGAGTTAAAAGAAAGGGCACTACTAGCATGAGCAAATTGAATGTCCTTTTTTTCACCTTGAATGCATGCCATCCCTTGTGTTGGTCTCAGCTGTCTTCATTTTAGATTGTAACTTCCCTGCATCAATATATTTGATGTGATTTCTTGTATGTCATCATTAGACTTAAAAAGACATTAAAAAAGATGAACTTTAATAGATGCAATGTTTGATGGAAATTGAGGATGCTTTGCACTCAGTTAATTACAAGATGCATTTATTGAGCTTATTTTATGTTCAAGGCAAAGTATCAGAATGCGATACAGAAAGGAAAGTAACGGTCCCTTCCTGCAAGGAGCATGCACTCCATGTGTTGAATGGGATTACAGGTGCATAAATAATTAGGATATGAGGAGGATGGCTTAAGTGCAAAAGAAAGATTCAAACTGTTTTTAGAAATTTAAGGAGGAGAAGGTCACTTTTAGTTGAGAGCAGAGCAGGGCTAAGGGAGAGTTGTATGGAGGAGATGACATCAGAGTTTGGAACTTGGAGGAGGAGAGGGCTCTCATACAGTGGCAGTGCGAAGGGAGGGTGTTCTGGCCGTGGTCTAGGGAGGTCGGGATGAGAGTGGAGAACCACAAGTGGTTCAGCTCAGCTGCAATGTAGAGGGCAGGAAAGAGACTAAAACTGGGCAGGCACATTAGAGTCAGCTCTGGGGAGGCTTAAAGTCCCAGTCCGAAGAGTTTTTATTATAATTCAAAGGTATTAGTTTATAGCAAGGCTGTCCAACCTTAGGTTATCTTAGGGCAGCATTAAAATAAAATAATTATTTGAGGGCCACACCCAGAATAAAAAATACAGTACACTAGTAGAAAGTGGGGGAACACGTGTCATTAATACAACGGGCGAAGGCGCAAAAGCAAACACAGAACAACAAAGCGACAAAACAGTATAAAGGTAGGTGCATACTGACTAGTCTGCATTGTCCAGATGGAATGCATCCCACAGATCGATTGAAAATTCTGTGTGATATGTTCCATCCGTAATACTTCTTAAAAACACCAAAGAAAATTAACATCAACAAGATTATTTACTAGGGATGGAATTAAAAAATCTACTATGCATTCCATACAAATTATTATTTTTTTTTTTTTTGCTCATGAAAATTAAAACCCACAGATGGGCTGCATAAAATCTCACTGCGGGCTGCATTTTGGACAGCCCTGATTCATACCCCAAAGGTTTGTTGTCATGTCCATTTCAGTTATGTCCAGCTCTTTGTGACATCATTTGAGGTTTTCTTAGCAAAGACACTGGAGTGGTTTGCCATTTCCTTCTCCAGATCATTTTACAGATAAGGAAACTGAGGCAAGCAGGGTTAAATGACTTGACCAGAGTCACACAGCTAGTAAGAGTCTTGAGGCCAGATTTGAATTCATGAAGAAAAGTTTTCATGACTCCTCATGCTCTATCCACTGCACCACCTAGCTGCCTTTCCCCAAAGGTAGGGAAGTATTAAAATTAGGTGAAGAGATTAAAACAAAGAGACCAATTATAGTTAATCAATGAACATTTATTAGCACCTGTCATATGCCAAGTAATGTATTAGGGGATGGGAATGTGAAGACAAAAAAGGAACTATCTGTGAGAGAAAACATGTAGGTATATACAAAATAAATGCAAGATATTAGGGGGAAGGGGAAGATAGTTCAGGTGAGAAGTGATCAGGCCTTGAACTTGGGTGTTAACAGTGTGAGTAAAAGAGATGTAAGTAAGAGATTTTCCAGAGTTAGAAACCATAGGAGAGAGGCTCAGCATCACACCTGCCATTACTTTCAGTGCCGTCATGTTTGCCATTTCCTCCTCCACCTCATTTTACAGATGAGGAAACTGAGGCAAACAGTTAAGTGACTTGACCAGGGTCACACAGTAAGTGGCTGAGGCCACATTTTGTCAGCTTTCCCTTTTCCACTTCATCAGATATGTTTCTGTGTCTTATGAAATGCATTCTTAAGAGCTTGTCATTCTCTTTCTTGGTCTGACTTCCCCTGTAGAATTTCAGTCCATGAAATCTTAACCTATTTTTTCTCTGAACTCTGAAATCTTCTCTCCCAAAATAAAGGATATTTGCTAGATCATGTCTGCCTTTCTTTTCTATCACACATCCTAAGACGGAGTCATCACTTCTTCCCCATGTTTCTCCGGCTTAGTGAAAAGTCCTATGCAGAATAGAAGTTTCATTGTTTCTCCCGTCTTTGAAAGAAGAGATTACTATAAAAGCAAGTCAGATTGTTAACTACTCTACTTTCTTGGCAGAGAGAGTACCAGCAGATGTTGAGATAATTGTATCCCCCATCATAATTATATCATGTGCTTGTGCCAGGCTCATAATCTGTTTGCCGAATTCATCTATTTCCCCTTTCTGTCTAGGTGGTCTAGCCATGGGTAGGGAACCCTGCAGTCTTGAGGCCATACATGGCCCTCTAGGTCCTCAAGTACAGCCCTTTGACCGAATCCAAAATTCACAGAACAAATCTTTGTATTCAAAGGACTGCATTTGAGGCCCTAGATGGCCACATGTGGCCTTGGTGCTGCAGGTTCTCCACCCCTGGGACTCTAGCTGATATCAAGTCTGTGTTAAGGAGATGCATCTGGCCGCAGTGTGTCTAGAATCAACTGCATGGAGAGAGTGCAGTTAGGAAAGATTATTAGGAAGGATACTGAGGAATATAGAATATATAACATGTTGTGGCAGTGGAAATTGAGAGGAGGGAATGAGTTTAAGAAATATTGTGGGGGTAACAGTTCCAAATGACTCATAATGAAAAGTGCTATCCACTTCCAGAGAGAGAACTGATGCAGATTGAAGCATTTTTTCTTTGCTTTTTTTTTCTTTCTTTTTGGTAACATAGTTAATGTGGAATGTGGAAATACATTCACATGAATTTCTACATATGATGGGCATCCCATTTCTTGTCTTCTCAGTGGGTGGGGGAGGGATAAAGGGAAGGAGAGAATTTGCCGCTGAAAATTAAAAATGAACAAAAAACAAAATATTGTGGAAGGAGATTCAAATGAACAGTCATACCTAGTCTCTGATTGAATATGAAAGGTGAGGGAAGAGTCAAGGATAACACCAAAATCTGAAACATTGTACACTAAGTGCCATTGGCAGAAATAGTTGGCAGTTATCATTTTTATTTCCCCCAGGAATTCTAGCTGAACTTGTCTCCAAGCAGTAGCTTTCTTTGAGGTTTTGCTTATAAGAGAAAGGAGAGGAAGGGAAGGGAATAAGCATTTATATGGCATCTACTATGCCAATTACTATTACTCTGCTATCTCATTTGATCCTCAAAACAATCCTGTTATTATCTCTGTTTTACAGTCGAGGAAACTGAGCCAAACAGAGTTTAAATGACCTGCCTAGGGTTCACACAGCTAGTAAGCATCTGAGGGCAGATATGAATTCAGGTATGATTCCTGGTCCAGCACTGTATTCACTGTGTTACTTAGCTGCCTTTTCTAGATGTTTTGGAGTTGTTCTGTTCTTTGGGCTTGTATCTTGGGCATCTCTGTCACCATAATAGCTCTTTAAGGAGGTATTCTATATTTTTGTTTCTTTGCTCATTTTTCTATCCTCATTTCTTGGGAGAGAATGTCCCTCTTGGGTCATACTGTTGTTGCTTTCTCTGGGTATTGAGTGCTTTGTGATTTAAGGATCTCCTGAATAATCCAGACTGGGCACCTGCAAGCTTCCAATGGATCCAGAGTGTTCTGATCCAGGGCAAAGACTGATTGCTGCCTTCCTGGTCCAAGTTTTGCAAGCTCTGGACCCCAGTTTGTGTCAGAGCAGCACAATGGTTAACTTGCTCCTGGCTAGAGGTACACCCAAGTTTAACTGGCCCCAGCTACCATCATCTAGCTAGAGGAATCTGTCAGTCTAGAATGAGGACTCCTTTTTGGTCTGAACTCCCTATCCTGGCTATTTTGCTACAGGTTTCAGACTGGGTTGGGGGCTCTATCTGAGACTGTACTCTGTTCCTAGAGTCAGAGCCACACAATTATTATTATTAATTATTATTATTATTAATTATTATTGATTCTGGCTTGCAAATATTCCTTGCCCAAGTCTAGCACCCCTTCCTCAGACCACTCTAGATCTGTGACCCAGCCTGGGGGTATGACTGACAGAGCTACCAGTTGGCACCTGCATCCAACCCCTCTGTTTTGGATCCTTGACTCTTCTTGCCTTAGTACACAGCATAGGCCATCCTTCAAGCCTCACACTGAATGAGAGGAGAATACCAAAGTGGAAATGCTATTGAAAATAAGGACTTGAAACTCCTGAGAGGTGATCAGTCTGAATTGAGGTAATAATTGAAATGGGAGGAATGAATGAAATGACCAAGGACTAGTGTGTAGAGACAGGAGAGGAGGGCCAAAGACATAACCTTGGGAGCATGGTAAAGAGTACTGCTGAATTAGTGTTAGTTCTGTTAAATTGAATTGAATAGAGGCAGCTGGGTGGTTTCTTTCTTTCTCTTTTTTTTGTAACATGGTTAATGTGGAAATACATTTTGCATCAGTTTCTACATATGGTGGGCCAGTGGCCCTAGAGTCAGGAGGCCTTGAGTTCAAATTTGGCTACTTACTAGATGTGTGACCCTGGGCAAGTAAGTTAATCCTGATTATCTAAAAAAACAATGACTTGAACGTACTTTAAGGGGTCAGTAAGAAGATGACTTAGGAAAAGCAACAAAAAAGATGCAGTTACAGAGATTTGGAAGAGTCATATAAATATTTGTTATGACTGTGATGTCTCTGGAGTACAAATGGTAAATTCTCTAGGATGGGGGTGTGATTAGCTTTGTCAGATGATACAGAAAGGTCAAAGGATAACAGGACCAAAAGTAAGCCATTGGATTAAGTATTTGAGTAATCCAAAAATACTTATTAAGCAATTCCTTTTTGCCACAGTGCCTGACACTGTGCTAGGCCATGGAGTGCAAAGGCAAAACAAAATAAGACAAAACCAAACCAAACCAAAAACTATAGTTCTTGCCTTAAAGAGGCTTATAACAAGTCAGCAAACATTTATTGAATGCTTACTATGGTACCAAGCTCTGTGCTCAGGTAACAAAGAAATTTTAAAAAAAAGACTCTGCTCTCAAGGACTTCACAGTCTTAAGAGGAGAAGAGAAGAGTAGGGAGGGGAGAAGAGGAATTGCCCAACTGGAACTGGCCAGTCAGGTCCCCAGCGGGGCAGCTTGGAGTACACACAGGTTGTTGTTTACCTTTCATTCTCGAAGAGGACCATTACATCAGGAAGATGATGCCAGGACTTGCAAGTAAATTGGATTTAAGTGAGGGAGGGCTGTGCAAGGTCACCAGCCTCACTTTCTCCTCTGGAGCCATTTGGGTCCAGTGGTCAGATATGGATCAGGACCACTGGACATGGTCCAGGATGCAGTGGGAAACCTTGGCCTTTTTAATCTAAGGTCTTTCCCAGGTCTCAGTTTGATGGAGGCAATCCATAGGATTTTAGCTGAGCCTTGAAGGAAGCCAGGAGGCAGAGGAGGAGGGGGAGCTCTCCAGGGAAAGGAGAATGAAAATGTGAAAATGCATGGAAGGGGCCGAAAGGGTGAGGAACCTGCAGCCTTGAGGTCACATGTGGCTTTCTAGGTCCTCAAGTGTGGCCCTTTGACTGAATCCAAACTTCACAGAACAAATCCCCTTAATGAAAGTATTCGTTCTGTAAAACTTAATCAAAAGGCCACACCCAAGGACCTAGAAGGCCACATGTGGCCTGGAAGCCACAGGTTCCCCACCCCTCGATAGGGAAAGAGAAGGTGGTCTTGTTTTAGGAAGAGCAAAGAGGTCAGTGTGAATAGATTGAGTACATGGAAGGAAGAATAAAATATAAAACCAGAAAGACAGGAAGGAGCCATTTAATGAAGGGCTTTAAAAAACAAACAGAAAGTTTTGTATTTATATGTGTGTATGTGTGTGTGTATGTGTGTGTGTGTGT
>CM053622.1:350165564-350186469 GCA_028646595.1 Phalanger gymnotis
TGTTCTGTAAAACTTAATCAAAAGGCCACACCCAAGGACCTAGAAGGCCACATGTGGCCTGGAAGCCACAGGTTCCCCACCCCTCGATAGGGAAAGAGAAGGTGGTCTTGTTTTAGGAAGAGCAAAGAGGTCAGTGTGAATAGATTGAGTACATGGAAGGAGGAATAAAATATAAAACCAGAAAGACAGGAAGGAGCCATTTAATGAAGGGCTTTAAAAAACAAACAGAAAGTTTTGTATTTATATGTGTGTATGTGTGTGTGTATGTGTGTGTGTGTGTATATATATATGTATACATATATGTAAAATATCTGGAGATACTAGATAATCAGTAGTGTTTATTGAGTAGAGAGGTGTCATGGTCAGACCTGTGGTTTAGGAAGATCACTTTGCCATTTAACTAGAGGATGACCAGAATAGGGAGAAGAGACTTGAGATTAGGAGAACAACCAGAAGATGATTGTAATAGTCCCAAGCCTAAGGTCATAGGGCCTATACTAGGGTGATGGGAGAAGAACAGTATGGACACGAGTACAAATAAATTAAATACAGAGTAATTTTGGGGTGGAAGGCGCTAGCACCAGCAGGGAGGAGGGAACGATTAGGAGCTTTTGAGCACAAATGGAAGCATATGACTCTTGGAGGTTAAGGTAAAGAGGGATTATTTTATAGGCCTTTGCAAAAGCAGGTAGTAAGGAGATGAATCGTCATATATAAGGGACAGAAAGAATGTCGACCATTCTTATTGAAGAAAAGCCCTTGAAGAGGAGTACCATGTAAGAAGCCTGGATAAGTGTTGCAGAACATCACTGATCAAATATGTAAAAATGAGAGGTTTCATTCCCGTGGGGAAACCAAGGGTCCGAGAGACGTGATTTGCTTCAATTTACGTGGGAATTCAGGCTCTGAGTCTAAGCTTGGCTATCCTGATTTCAGATTAAAATTTCTTTTCTATTTGGTGACAGTATTTCCCAGCTTAGAGGCAGTATTAAAGGCACTAGGAGATAAAAGACCAGCCTCAAAATTGGGAGACCTTGTATACAAAGCCTGCCTCTGAGGCATACCATGTGTTTCCTAACCTTAGGAAGTCCACAGGGATTCTTTATCTAGTTACCTTCAAGGGCTCTAGGACTAGATTTTAGGGTGTCTGAGCTTCCATGAGGAAAAAAGTTAATCTTTATTTTCATTTATTTTTAACAACTTTAGCATTTACTTCAATAATTAATGTGGGCAACAATAATAGGTATCTATCTGTAGGCCTTACCAGCCTGCCAATTGGGCCAGTTGCACAAAAAATTTAAGAATCTTACTCGAGAATTATTGGTGGAGGGATTTTCCTCACTGGGAGCTCTCTCAGCACCAAAACCCCCAAACTCCATAAAACAACCGCTCATTTTGGCAAATATAAGTGAAAATCCCAGTCTGTTAGGAAACAGGGGGACAGAACTGGTGTTGGTATACTTAATTACCATCCAAACCGTGTTTTCTTTGTTTGCATCCAACAGGAAGGTACCTACTTCCAAACACCATCGCAGAGCAGTCATGGCTGGCAGCTGCAGAAACCTCCAACCTCATCCGGATGCGCAGCCAGGCTCTCGGTCAGTCAGCTCCTTCCCTCACTGCTAGCATGGTGAGTGAAATGCAGGCTTCATTCGAGCCTGACCGAAAGGACATGGACTATGCTACAAGATGGTTGAATTTCAGGGGCAGAGTGAGTGTGGAGGGAGAGAAATACCTAGCCATGACATGTGTAATTACAGGTTTTCACATCCTGTCTGTCCTTTGGTTTGTGTATCATGTTTAACCTGGGCAGTAAGAATTTAATTATTAAATAAATTATAAATTAAATTATTGATACCTTAAATGATTAATAACTGCCTGCTAGAAATAAGCAGCACACCCAGGAATGTAAGGGTATGGAAACTTGCGCTTTAAAATACCTGATATTTCTTTCCATGTTGAATGTCCTTCAGAGTATTTCACATGCCTTCCTCTTCCCAGTTAACCTCCCTATTTCTTTACTCTTTGCTCTGTTCTTTACCAGGCAGCAACAAAAATCTACCAATAAAATGGGACAGAAAGAAAAGATCTCATTGAAAAACAATATATGTATCAAACTGCATTTCCCATTTAGAGTTATCTCATGGGCCTCTCTCCTTGGTTCCAGGTTTTACACTCCTGTGTAAAAAGAGGCTATAAAAATGGCATTTGTGCTTAGCATTTAGAGTTGTTATCTAATAGGCCCCTCTTCTATTAGGTTCCTGGTTTTACACTCTTGTACAACAAAAAAGGCTATAAAATGGCTTTTGTATTTAATTTCTATTAAATGTGGTGAATGGGGATTTGTGTGGCCATGGCAACATCTGCCACAGGAAGATGGGCCTCCAACTCTGTCATGAACGATATATAAGAAATACATAAATCTGTGCAGGTCCTTATCTGGAGCCTTTTGCATTGGGAGTCATATTTTTGTTAAATGATGAAAACCAGTCACATTTGTACAGATCTTTAAGGTTTGGAATACACCGTTCTCATGGTGACACTGTGAAATAGAAATTTTACAGGTAAGGAAACTGAGGGTCTGAGAGGTTGAGTCACTTGTCTGTGGCTACTAAATGTCTGAAACAAGATTCAAATCCAGGGCTCCTGAGTAAATGCTCGCCCTAATTGCCTCATCTCTTAAATAGACCTGGTTTCTAATCTTGGCTAGTGCACTAATCTGCCATGGGAGCTTGGGCCATTCACTTAATTTCATGGTGCCCCAGTCTTCCTGTAAAACAAGGATGGCGTCCTCAGTTTCCTCATATGTAAAATGAGGGATGTACAGTCTATTTTCTCTACATTTCCTTACAGCTCTATCTATGATTCTGTGAACCGTTCCTAATGTCTAAGGTCCCTTTTAGCTTTAAACTACCATGGATTGATTTCTTAAGCAATTTATGTTCTCGACTGTCCCCAAATACGGTTTTGTTGGCTGAGCTGCTCTTCTGAAGACCTTTTGTGTGTGCAGAATGAGGCTGCCATTTGTAAACCTGATCTATCCTTTTTTTGTGGATGTAGAGTTTATACCTAATTGTGTTTTCAGTCCCAGGTAGCAAGAAGTCAAATTCATCTTTTTTTTCCTCTTCTGAGAAAATGTATTAAAGCCTAAGTTAGAATTGTGCCTGTACTGCTTGAGAATTTTAAGTCTTTTCAGCTAGCAACTTTTTAAGTAAAAAATGATTTCTTAAACACTGCAGTATTGCTCCTGCATCCTTCCATAGTAACAATAATTGGTTTTACTTGGCAATGATAACAGATGATTCTGGTCAAAGCAAGATTGTTACAGAAAGGATAATGATATCTAAGGTAAAATATCCAGATAGGAAACATTTATTCTCTACTGAAGTTCCTGTTTGATGTTGAGCTAAGATACTTGCAGACAGAACCAGAGAGATTTTGAGAAACATTGATAGCAAACAAATGAGGAATCACAGAAAACTGTGTGGTCCACTTTCCATTTCCTGCTCAGAATTTCTTATTAGTTTACCTACTGCCAATATTTAAATTGGAGATGTTTGCATAAAGGGAAGACATCAAAAGTACTGAAGTGATTTAATATCTAATTAAATTTGACTTGTATATAAGTGCTTACTATGCGAAAGGAACTCTGCTATGGATAAAGAAACAAACCAAAACTCTGAAAGTCTCTGCCCTCAAGGAGCTTCCATTTACTGGGGATGGTGGTATATATTGTATAATATGTTGCCTAGATCAGGGTTTTGTTCATTATCTTCCCCCAGCATCACAGATGTCAGGTTGACATTTTTGGATTTTAAACCTGCTTTAAAAATTATTTTGTTTTTGTTTTTAAAGCACATTGCAAACTTTAAAGTGCTATATAGGTTATGATCATTGCTGTTATTTGTATCTCAGTTTCACTTACTAAACGAAAGCATGATGTCATAATCTTTTTAGTTGGTACTTTTTAGTACTTAGCGTTCAAGTTTATTAACTATCCAACTCTTTCCTCCTTTTCCCTCAACCCCACGCTTCTATTGATGCACCGATTGTAATCTTAGGAAAATATTGGTAAGCTGTTTTGTTTCAGTGATGCAGAATAACAGCAGGAGAGGATGGTTCCTTCTGGTGCCCCTCTTGTCTTCCTTTCCTCATTATTCAGTTCTGTGTCAGGCCAGACATCTCTGCCACACACAGCACATGCAATTATAGTGCTGAACGTCTTGTGAATCATTTTTATGTGCCAACTTTTAGCACAAACAGTCTTAATAGTACATAGCGGGGAAAGGTCATGTTTTTGATTCTTCTCTCTTTAGGGAGAATAGAATAGAGTATAGAAAGAAAAGGGGAAAAGTATAGAAAAGTATATTTAAAAAGTATAGAAATGATTGCAAGCCATTGTAACAAGGCAATTTCAGTAAAGAAACAGGAACTTTGATTTCCTGGAGAATGGTGTGGAAGGGTAGACATTGCCCACCATGGTCAGTTTTGTATATTGCCTATCTCTTCTTTTATTCATGGGGAAACTGACCAAGTCCTCTAGTTGTGGAATTGATAGCTCTTCTCTGTGCTCTAATGGATAACCTATTGAGTTTCTTCACTTCAGCCTCATGTGATCTTGTTACTTTGTTGTAAATCCCAAGATGTGCTTTGAAACTCCACAGCATTAAACAATTTTGATCAGCCTTTGAAATTCTGAAATGAAATGCATCCTGTTTATCTTGGCTAAGGTTACAGAAAAGTGAAAGCAGCAATATAGTCACCTCTGCTGCCATTGTAGAAGGTTGTAAACATCCTATGCAAGAGAAGTTGGTCATTTTAATTATAAAAGGAAACTGATTTTTGGCGTTTTGTGGCTACCTGGAAAATAATGAAATTCAGGGAGATATTATGTGTTTTCAAGTATGAGAAGACAGGATACAGTACAGGAGGACTTCCTAAGCTGTGTACTGTCTCGTACAATATGGCAGACTCTGATGCCAGTATGTAGGAAATACACACTTGTCTATGACCTTTACTTGAGTGCATGCCAGTGAGATATAAATGAGGTTATTTATGTTTTGGCAGGTGCAGCCTTTAGTAAAAATGTTGTCTGTGGTTCCTTTAATGTCACAGACAGATTAAGCATCACTAACTACTCTCTTGCTTAGGAGATGAATTCTTAGCCCAAAGTGGCTCGTTTTCCTTGGCTCGGCTAAATGTGGTTGTGCTGCCTGAACCAGACACGTTGGACGCTTCAGATAATTGGCTTGGTGCCGCTTCTTCCCGAGTAGCCAGATAGTGGGCAGAATACATGCTTAGTGAGTGTCTGCCTGCTGGGGTACCAGCCAGGAGTGCCGATGAGGTGTCAGATGAATACTTCATATACATTAATCTGGAGAAGGAAAAAAGTCTTCTCCCATTTGCTTCTTCCATCTTTCTGTCCCTCCTTATACATGGGTAGTTTATCAAAGAAGCTGCTGTCATCAAAAACAGATGGATTTATACAGATGCTTCTCTTTGGCAAGCGGACAGGAATTCAGGAGGCAGAAACATGGTAACTTATCAGTCTGCAGGAAAATATGAGGGCAGTAAGGCTTGCTGACTAGAATTTGATAATGGTGCATGTAGCAGTCATAAGAAATGCCAACTTGTGTGATACTTAGCAGTAATGGATGAATGTCAGCACACTAAAAGGATAGAGTTTCAAGTACTCATTCTCTCTGGTTAATTTTTCTTTGTGTTATTTCTTTCATCCTTCATTTCTTTCACTTCCCATCCTCGAACCTTTTATATATATATCGTACTCTAATTCTCTCATGTTTTTTTAAGCGTAGGTTCTAGTTGTGTAGTTTCTGTTGAACCTGTGACTCAATTTTATGTGTTCAAGTTAGTTGGTCCTCACGGTCAATCCATAAATATTTATTAGGCACCTACTATGTGCCAGGCACTGTGCTAAGCACTGGAAATACAAACACAGGTAAAAGATAGTCTCTGTCCTATAAGATGCACACAGAAACAGACATATCAAATATAAATTAGAAATGGGAAGGGGAGGAAAACAAGCATTTGTTAAACACCTGTTCTGTACCAGGCATTCTGTTAAGAGCTTTACAAATATTATTTCATTTGATTCTCATAAAACATCTGAGAACTAGGTTCTGATATGATCCTCATTTTATAGTTGAGGAAATTGAGACAGACAACTCAGCTTATAAGCGTAGGGGGTCAAATTTGAATTCAGGCCTCGTCCAATGGCATGCATCTGATACGCCACCTTCTTCACCTCCCGGAAGTCAAGCTCCAGATTGGGCTGAGTTTGAATGCAGCTTAACTTGGTTCAATTCAGCAAGCATTTATTAAGTACCCACTATGTGGTAGGTGATAGCTAGCACTTATATAAAGCTTTATGGTTTGCAAGATATTTTACAACTATCATCTCCTGATCTTCCTATCAATCCTGGGAGGTAGGTATGCTATTATTATCCTCATTTTGCATATGGGGAAACTGAGGCAGGCAGGTTAAGTGACTTGCCTAGCATCAAAAAACTTAAGTGTAGAAGCAGGATCCAATTTGGGTGTTCCTGATTGCAAATGTAAAGTTCTCTCTGCTTCACTGCCAAGGTATACTAGATAGGGACACATAGCTCTTACCTTCCTTCCTCTCCCTCAAAAAGGAAAGAAATAGGAAAAAAAACAGCTCTTGCACTCAAGGGGCTTACGTTCTATTGACTGGGAGGGGTTGGGCTATATGGAACAACAGGTACCTAGGTAAGTAAATGCCAAATCCACAGCAAGTAAGTGGAAAATAATTTTTGAGAGGAGCACTAACATTTGGGGGGAATCAAGAAGGAACTCTTAATGACCATAAAGAGCACCTCTCATTTGGTCAGTAAGTAGAATTGGGAGGAAGGAGGTTTGCTAGAAATCAGTAGCCTAGTTTTGGGGGAATGATGATATGTAGGCCATGGTGTGGGGGTGGGTGGAGGGTTAAGAAGAAAGTCTGGACAAAAAGGGAAATACACATACATAGAATGTAAATATATTATTTATAATGTAATATAATAATATAATTGCTTGAGGTAGTTCAGTATTTTTATATTTAGTACAGAATGAAGGTGAACTACTGTATCGTTAATGGGATTTGAAGATCTTCCCAGCCCATTAATTGGCCTCACCTGGAGCCCATTGTGGAGACGGACTTGCCTTAGAGGGAAGCTTGCTTGTAGGAAAGCTCACACTTTTTGCTGATTTCTAATTAGGCACGGGGTTGTTATGCCCTCTGACTCTGAGAAATGTATTTATACTCTGAGGTTAACATTTTGCTTTGGGGTTCACTCATTGGAAAAGTGCTCTTGTGATTGGGCCAGACGAAACTCTGGGTATCTGTTAAGGAGCCCTCCAGCTTTGAAAACCCAGATACTGGTGCTTCTCTCTCTGGTAACCATGTATGTATTGCCATGGTCGGACAGTCAGAAGCCCTGTTGATCTGTGCTATTTTCTCTGTTTGTATTTTCTCTGCTTGTCTCTACGTTCAGGGTGCTAACATTTCCCCTGAACTAAGTGAATGATATATATGTTTGATTAAAGTAAGATTGTTGACCCTTTTAAAAGCTATCTTTCCTAGTAAAGCAGATCAAAGAACCTGGGCTAGCAGACCATCCTGGATACGCTAGGGGGCTTGCTATTACAACTACTTGTTAATTTCTTTCTTCCCCATGTTTCTTAACCTGTTTATGGTATGATGGTGTTGGAAGAAATTTCTCCTAAATAGATTTGTTTTCTCTTCCCCTTCTGTTTTTTTTTGCTTCCAAGTATGAATGTCACCTTTAAGCTTGACACATATTAGTTTTATAAAAAACTTAAGCTTTTTCGTATATTTGTGTTCCCAGTGCTTAGCACAGTGTCTGGTATATTGTAAGCACTTAACGAATACTTTATTTAATCTTAGTGGCATTTAAGGTTCTTAAAGTAGCATAATAATAAAAATAACTAGTGTGTACATATGTATGTGTGTATATACATGTGTATGTGTGTATATATAGTATTTGTACTTATATACATACATGTATACACACATAATATACCTATATCTATACATGCACACACATGCATATATACACACATAGACACACATATATGTGTATATATGTATAAAGGTGTGAATATGTATATGCATATATATGGGCGTGTGTACATATGCATATCTGTCTGTCTTTCTATCTCATTAGGGTTTGTAAAGCATTTTACAAATACTAACCCATTTGATCATCATAGCAATCTTGGGAACCTAACAGCTATTATTATTTTTAATTATCATTATTATCCTTATTCTACCTATGATGCAACAGGTACAGACAGAGGTCAAGTGATTTGCCCAAGGTCACCCATATAGGAAGTACCTGAGATAAAGTTTGAAGTCAGAACTTCCCAAGTCCAGGTTTAAGGCCTCATCCACACCACTACCGAGCTGGTAGGAGTTTTGTAGTTTTCTTTATTAATTCTCTTTAAAAATTTTACTAGCTTCTTCTAATTGAAATGGTTATATTTTCTTTAGCACTAGAGATCATGAAACCAAAACTCTTATGACAGTAATAGTACATTCAAAGAGTGTAGAGGAATATGTGTGTGTATGTGTAACGATGTTTTATAAGTTAGAAATAGATAATGCATTGTAAAATGTATTTTTCTTGCATGATACTTTAAAATACGATATTTTGACAGCATTTGTATATATGTGTTACTTAACATTATACTAATAAATCCTTATCTCTCAGAAGAAAAATCTGGCATGAGACCTAATTAATGCACTCTGAGATTTTCTTTTACATCTTAGCGTAGGAGCACTTAGTGCATTTCAACAAATTGTTTTGGGATAACATGGTCATAGAAAGTTATAAATTGACATTCATTGCAAGAGATTGACTCAGCACTGTTTTCCTTCCTTTTTTTTAATCATTTGACCAACAACTGATGGTTTTAATAAGCACAATATTGACCCCTTCACTGTGATCCGTCGCCTGTCCATCAGGAGCTGTGTGCACTCTTCATCATTGGTCTTCTGAATTCAATGCTGGTGACAGAGGCCTTGCAGTCTAAGCTGTTTGCCTTGATGTTATTGTGACTATCATGTCATTTGTTCTTCAGGTTCAGATTACTTTGATCTTCATCAGTCCATGTGAGTTATCTCAGATGTCTTTAGATCTATTGTATTCATCAGTTCCCATGGCAAACTAACGTTCCCTTACATTTATATACCACAATTTGGTCAGCCATTCACAGATTTTGTTCCCAAATTTCCATTTTGTTTCTAATTTTTGCTACAACATAAAGTGCTACTGTCGATATATTTGTACTTGCAGCTTTCTTTCTGTCTTTGGTATCTTTGATATAGACTAATTTTTTAAACAATTATTTCCCTAATAGATTTTGACCATTAACTTTATCAGCATAATTTTGGTAACTATTAAAGTACTTTTCCATTTCTTCTCTCTCCCCTCATCCCCCTACCTTTTGAAAAGTATTTTTATTTCTTTGGAGGATTACAGTAAGAGACAATCTACTGTAGTCTGAACGGCATGTGATATCCTCCTTTGGATTCCACTGGAGAGATGAAGGTAAAGAGAATCCTTTCTATGTAAGTGAGCTTATTTGGGGAATGTATTTTCAGGTAAATGTAAAATCACTGTCCACTGATAAGTCAGTCATGTGGCCTCAATTGTTTTTGCACAGTTGTGACAAGTAAGGTTGTCAAGAGTATGTCAAAGCAGGTGGATCCTCCAGCAGAGAGCTAGCAGACATCTTCTAGTACTTCAGAGCCCAAAAGGAGGCTAGGGATCTTTGAGTTCAGTCTCCTTAATTAAAAAAGTAGAAACTGAGGCCCATAAAAGTGATATAACTTGCTCAGGGTTTCGTTGTTGTTTAGTCGTTTTTGGTTGTGTCTAACTCTCCATGACCTGATTTGGGGTTTTCTTGACAAAGATGCTGTAGTGGTTTGCCACTTCCTTCTCCAGCTTATTTTACAGATGAGGAAATGGAGGTAAACAAGCTTAAGTGACTTGCCCAGAGTTGAACAGCTAAGTAAGTGTCTGAGATTGGATTTGAACTCAGGACTTCCTGACTCCAGGTCCAGCACTTTATCCACAGCACCACCTAGCTAGTAAATGGAGCGCTATGATTCAGATACAGGTTGCTGAACTCTAAATCAAGTGCTCTGTTTACTACTCCATATAAAACCTATTTTCACTGATTTCTTGAGTGAAATGGGATAATTAGAAAAAGCACACACACACATACACACACAAAACATTACCTTTTCCGTACATTTCTTTCCTGAGCTAAAGTTTTCATTAATCATCTACTGTTCAGAAGAGATTCATGGAAATAGATAATAGAATTGCTTGAAAACCACGAAATACAGGAAAAGTTTTGAAATACACCTAGGTGCACAAAGTTTAAGTTGAAATTCTAGGTCCCTAAATAAAACTGTATGACAGGACCCTTTTCTAGACTTCTGCTCTTAAGAATCATCCTTGCCATATTCCCTGGGAATATGCCTTCCAATGTGGTTGCCAAAAGATTGGGAGCAACTTGCAAAGTCCATTGTATGAACTCAGTTCCTTCCTACTTGCTGACCAATTAAATAGAATAAAGAATTGCTGATGCTGAGATAAGTATCGATCCCATGATAAACTGTCAGATACAGAGCGCACGTATAAGAGTTGAAAAACATTGACACGAAATATATTAAGGAATGGCTATAAAATGGGCAGTACCATATATCTTCATTTTGGTTCATTTTACTCAAATGGCCCATAGTCTTAAAAAATTTTAGAGCTTCCTATGCCCTAATTTTCCAAACTTTTAATATCATTAAAGCCAAGCTGGAAAGAGCAACTATTAAACATTCATGCTGATGATTTTATTGTAATTTACCAGCATTCATATTAGATGGATATCCTCATCCTTCACAGAAGTTGCTACTCAATGATGTTTCTTACTTCAGTCAGTGTGCCTAGAAATATGTTGTTTCCTACAGAGAGTTAGTCATAAGGTTCATAAGGCTCATGGGATCATAGATTGAAAGCTAAAAGAGACCTTAGAAGGCCATCTAGACCCACCCACCTCACTTTACAGATAAAGAAACTGAGGAACAGGGAAGTTAAGTGATTTGCCTGAGGGTGCACAGGTACTAATAATCAGAGACAGGATCTGAACTAGTTAGAGCCAGGCCTCTTTCCATTGTTATCAGCCCATGCCTTAGCTTCAAAAGGCCATAGTCTCCAACATCGTCCAGGGCTATCTCCAGTTATGCTGATCTCTATCTAGTCACTGGCAGATGGCTCCAGAGGAGAAAGTAAGGTCAGTGACTTTGCATAACTCTCCCTTACTTAAGGCTTGCAAGTCATGTCATCACCTTCCTGATGGCACAGTCATCTTCGAGAATGAAGAACAAACAATAACAACCATACTTTAGACTGGAGTCACTGGGAAAGCCTTTGTGGAAGAGTTGGGACTAGACATAGACCTTGAAACATGCCTAGGACATCAAGAGGCCATACAGAGAAGCAGATGGAGGGAGTACTAGCAAAAACACAGTGGCAATAATAGGATAGTAGATTGAAAACTTCTAGAAGAGACTTCAGAATGCTTCTTAGTCTTTTTTATTTTTAAATGAAATGGAGCCCCTTTGGTAGGCTTGGGGATATCTATGACTGTGCTTTTCAGTGCATAAAATAAAATGTGTAGGGTTTTAAAGGAAGGCAAGTCTAGTGAAAAACAGGTTTTAAAATATTTTTTAAAATAAGTTCATGGACCCAAGGTTAAGAACCCCTGCTTTTAGATCAAATCTTTTCTCCTTTTTTAGGCAGGGGAACTAAAGCCTGGAAAGGGAATGCCGTTTGCCCAGAGTTATACCCTGAGTCAGTAGCATAGCTGGGACTGAAGCCCGGGTCTCCTTGACTCCCAGGTCCACTATTCCTTCCTTTCTACTATACTAGTATTTGAGGCAGCTAGGTGGTGTGGTGGATAAAGCACGGGGACTGAAGTCAGGAAAACCTGAGCTCAAATATGGCTACTCAGGCACTTTATTAGCTGTGTGACCTTGGGGAAGTGACATAACTTCTGCTTGCTTCATCCATCTCCACATCTTTAAAATGGAGGTAATAATAGCACCTACTTCCCAGGGTTGTTGTGAGCTTCAAATGAAATAATATTTATAAAGTGCTTAGCACAGTGCCTGGCCATAGGCATTCTATAAATACTAGGTTGTTATTAGCTATCCTGTCCAATAAGAATATCGGCAGGCTTGGGATCATAGGAAGAGCTGTTAGGAGACGTGGTTGGATGAAATAATACAATGGACATCTCTTGATCAATGTTTCTCTTTAGAATAGTGTATTGCTCTTGACACAGAGGGAAAGGGGACTCTGATAGTTTCGGGAACATGGAGTGCCAAGTTGATGAGGACTTCTCACCTCAATTCTAGCCTTAGAAGAGCAACAGTCTTTATTAGTAAGGAGAATTTAATGTCCTCAGATAGATGAGGAGGCAGAAGCCATCCAATTGAGAGTTTCTGGTCACTGAGTACATTTTGATTGATAATGGAAATTGAGAAACCTGGAGAAAATCACCTAAGCACCACAAGCACCTGGGTCCTGAGGATATTCTCAGCTTTTTTGAGCCAAAATGACCATGTGGTTGTTCTCATAAAGAGAATGATAGGATGTTAATAATTCCCTACTGGATCCTGATGTGTTTTCCATATGGCTTAGCTCCAGTGAATCCCCAGAAAAATGAATGATGGGACTAGGTGGGAATACTCAGCTCAGGCATTTTGTGACATCTTAAGTCTTCCTTGCTACTGTTAAGGAAAAGGCTGTGGTGGTTTAATATGAAAGTTCCCCAGCCTTAGTCTTCTTGGGTTTAAGTCCAACGATGAAGGAAAGATATGACGGAAGACATTTTCAGGAATCTGGAAATTATTTTACTTAACAACTCGTGGCAGGAGCAGCCCTTGTTTATGATCTGTGTGTAAAATTACAGAGGGGTGAAATCTGTGTTTAAGAATATATTTTAATCTAATCATTGATTCTGGACTCTGCCCGTGACAGATCTTTTCCCCACCCCACAGGGCCTTTTCAGTGATGTGCTTGATTCCCTTACGCTCTAAACCTCAGGCACATCTGTTGTTTATTTTTAAATAATTCTTCTCTTTTTTGGCTGACCTCAGTAGTCTGCTTACATCCAGCATTTCCCATTTCCTTTGGCTTGAACCGTCTGCATATTCCGGATGCTAGGTTGAGATGCCTTTTTACCAACACTTCTTAGTTAATATGGTAGATGAGGAAATGCAATACACTGTTTTAGCACTCTACTTCTGAAGTTATCTTCTGATGTAGACTAGACCAGTTGCTTGGTGATGATTGTGGATTGATCACAGGCGCTACTGGATGAATGAGAAGAAATTAAGAACAATTGTGGGAAAAGGACTAAACTCGCCTATGTCAAATTCCCTTTTATAAAGGGCTTTTGGTTAGAATCTAGCCTGCTGCATAGTCCTAACCACAAAACTAAATTTCTGTAAGATTATACTTGTTTTTTTTCTTCTCTTTCTTTGCTCTTCTTAGGAGAGAGATGGGGACTGGACCTGCAAGTTGGTACCTTCTCTGTATCAGACAGCTAGGCAGAGCAGTGGATAGAGGGCTGAGCCTGGAGTTGGGAAGACTCATCTTCCTGAGTTCAAATCTGGCCTCAGACACTTCATAGCTGTGTGACCCTGGGCAAGTCACTTAACCCTGTTTGCCTCAGATTCCTCATCTATAAAATAAGCTGGAGAAAAAAAAAATGGCAAATCACTCCAGTATCTCTGCCAATAGAACCCCATATGGGACCACAAAGAGTCAGACATGACTGAAAAAATGACTGAATAGCAACTACATCAAGTAGTCTTGGAACTGGGGTTCTTAACCTGAGTGTCAGGGGATCCCAAGGAGTCTGTGGATAGATTTCAAGCGGTCTATGGATTTGGATGGGGGGGGCGGGGAATTACATCTTTATTTTCAGTAAACTTTGGTTTCCTTTGTCAGTTCTATGTGTTTTATTTTATGAATTTTAAGACATTATGTTGAGAAGGAGACCATAGATGTTATCAGACTCCCAAGAGGGGTTTATGACAAATGCAAAAAAAATGGTATGAATTTTTATCTTCAATGTTTTAGAGCAACAGATCTCAAATTTTTTGGTTTCAGGATCCCTTTACATTCTTGAAAATTATCAAGTAGTTCTCTTGTCCCCCTCCAAGAGCTATATATATATCTATATATCTATATCTATATATCTATATATATATACTAGAAATGTTAGCTGTAGCAATAAGAGAAGAAAAAGAAATTGAAGGAATTAGAATAGGCAAAGAAGAAACTAAATTATCACTTTTTGCAGATGGTATAATGATTTACTTAGAGAATCCTAGAGAATCAAGTCAAAAACTACTTGAAACAATAAACAACCTTAGCAAATTTGCAGGATATAAAATAAACCCACATAAATCCTCGGTATTCCTATATATTACTAACAAAGCCCAACAGCAAAAGATAAATTCCATTTAAAGTTACCATAGACACTATAAAATATTTGGGAGTCTATCTGCCAAGACAAACCCAGAACCTATATGAGCACAATTACAAAACGCTTTTCACACGGATAAAGTCAGATCTAAATAAATGGAAAAACGTCAGTTGCTCGTGGTTAGGCCGAGCTAATATAATAAAAATGACAATTTTACCTAAATTAATTTACTTATTCAGTGTCATACCAATAGATCTACCAAAAAATTATTTTACAGAGCTGGATAAAATAGTAACAAAATTCATTTGGAAGAATAAAAGGTCCAAAATATCAAGGAAATTAATGAAAAGAAATGCTAGGGAAGGTAGCCTACCCATACCAGATATTAAACTGTATTATAAAGCAGCAGTCATCAAAACTACTTGGTACTGGCTAAGAAACAGAGTGGTGGATCAATGGAATAGTTTAGGTGCACAGGATGCAGTAGTCAATGACTATAGCAATCTACAATTTGATAAACCCAAAGAATCCAGCTTCTGGGCTAAGAATTCACTATTTCACAAAATCTGCTGGGAAAATTGGAAAATGGTATGACAGAAACTGGGCATAGATTAATATCTTAAACCCTATGCCAAAAGCAAGTCAAAATGGGTTCACGATTTAGGAATAAAGGCTGATACTATAAGCAGTTTGGGAGAGCAAGGAATAGTTTACCTGTCAGAGTTATGGGAAAGGGAAGAATTCATGACCCAACAAGAGAGTTACAAAATGCAAAATGGATAATTTTGACTATGTTAAATTGAAAAGTTTTTGTATAAACAAAGCCAATGCAACAAACATTAGGAGGGAAGCAGAAAATTGAGAGAAAATTTTTACAACTAGTATCTTTGATAAAGACCTCATCTCTAAAACATGCAGGGAACTGAGACAAATTTATAGGAATACAAGTCATTCCCCAATTGAGAAATGGTCAAAGGATATGAACGGGCAGTTTTTAGCGGAAGAAATTAAAGATATCTATAGTCATATGAAAAAAAAAATGCTCTAAATCACTATGTATTAGAGAAATGCAAATCAAACCAACTCTTAGATACCACATCTTTCCTGTCAGATTGGCTAACATGACAAAACAGGAAAATGAGAAATGCTGGAGAGGATGTGGGAAAATTGGAACACTTAAATTGTTGGTGGAGTTGTGAACTGATCCAGCCATTCTGGAGAGCAATTTGGAACTATGCACAAAGGGCTATAAAAATGTGCATACCCTTTGACCCAGCAATACCACTTCTAGGGCTATATCCCAAAGAGATCATATAAGTGGGAAATGGACCTGTATGTACAACAATATTTATAGCAGCTCTTTTTGTGGTGGCAAAGAATTGGAAATCAGAGGGATGCCCATCAATTGGGGAATGGTTAAACATGTTGTGGTATTTGAATGTAATGGAATACTATTGTGCAATAAGAAATGAGGAGAGACGGACTTCATAATAAACTGGGACATATATGAACTGATGGCAAGTGAGGGGAGCAGAACCAGGAGATCGTTATACAGGATTACAGACACGGTATCTGTAAGGACTAACTTTGATAGACTTGACTCCTCTCATCAATGCAAGGTTCAAAGACAGCTCCAAAAGACTCATGTTGGAAAAAAGTTGTGCATATCCACAGAAAGAGTTATGGAGTCTGAATACAGATGGAGGCTAACTATTTGTTCTCTCTTTTTTTTCCTTCTTTTTTGGTTTTGTTTCTTCTTTCTCATGATTCATTCCATTGGTCATAATTCTTCTTTACAACTGGACTATTATGTAAATAAGTTCAATGTGAAGGCACGTGTAGAAACTACATTGGATTACATGCTGTCTTTGGGGGAGGGGGAAGGAGAGGAAGGGAGAGAAAATTATGAACTCCAAAACTTGTGGAACCGAGTGTTGTAAACTAAAAATAAGAAATAAATTCATAAAAAAATACAAAATGGAAATGAGTTATTTCCTCCTCCTTTCCCAATCTAATTGATTAAAGGAAAGTGGAGAAGATGCAGCTTTCCTTGGGTTTACCAGTCCCCTTACAATTTGGATCCAAAGCAGTCCATAGTCTTCATTACCTGCTCCCTCTGCCTCCATCATGGTAGCAGCTATCAAGTTTTCAACAAGTCTGAATAGGAGAAAGATCTCCAAGCACAGAAATGGTGTCTCTTATTACCTCACTAGATGCTCTTCTAATCCAGAGGGATAATCATGACTCCTCTGGGTGTGGGTTGGCAGTGAGAACAAAACCTTTCCCATAGAGAGTTTCAGAATTCCTTTTGCCAGCCTCCCTTTTGGAGTTATTTCCCTCAGCCCTGCCACAATAGCTAAATAGGCAATGTTTTCCCAGACTAATATTATTTAGTATTTTAGGGATATATGATTTCATTAGATGTGTATGTACTCATCCCACCAGTAAAGATTCCAACCCTTCCATATCTTAATAGACCTTCTTCAATACAGTGTGATCAGGAGAAAAAAAATCACCTGATGTCAACTATCTGTAACTTAACTAGGCCAACCTTGGATAACCCACTAGAGCTATCCTGGTGTAGTGTTTCAGAGTCCAGGGTCACCTCCACACTATGATGAGGTGTTGAACTAGTACTTTCATGGGTTACATATTATTTACCTTACAATAAATAAAAGATGATCTGTTTCATTATAGACTTGAAGTTAGGGTTGCTGTGCTGAATTTTGCATTTAACTTGAAATGACTGAGCTATAAAATGACATGAATTTGTGTAAATCCCTGAAGGAGCAGAAATGGGCCATTTATTACTCTTTTTTTGCAAGATTTAATGTCTTATGTAGAGTACCTTACAGCTAATTTTGAACTCACACTTTTATTGCTTATGAACCCTAATTATTTTTTTTCAACATGATGGATGCACTCTGCTCTGTTTATTGGTACTCAGTTAAGTGTGTTTATTTCTTTTTCTCTTTGTTTGCATAAATATGACTTGATCACCTTTTGTGGGTCCCAGGCTCACATGGTGGTAAGATTTGCATGAAAAATAATAGAAAGTTGTGATCACTTTCAATCTGCTTCCTTCCATTTGCTCCTCAATTCTCCGATTAGGCAGGCATAAACCAAATCCCAACAGATTTGAATAAGCGTTCTGTTTTCTTTTCTTGTCCTGGCAAACATCCATGGTTATACAAGTACAAATGGTGGAAGGCTTTGGATTTGTTGGACTTTACCTAATGCTTTTAGACTCCTGTAGAGAAGCTGCTGGTACTGGGTAATCTCTGTCTTCCTTTGGCACATCTCTACTCTTTGATTATAATGGGATATAGATAATTGTCTAAAAATTCCTGCTGTTGCAGAGTCCAGGGACTATCACTGTGGGTTATAAGGAATTAAACTATAGAGCGTTTTTGTTGGGTATAGTCTTAGGTGTATCACTGTAGGGAATATCCTGGATTTTAAAAAGTCCCCATTTGCCCTTCTGTACACACACACACACACACCTCTCTTCCTCCTTCTTATTAACAAAGAGCCACTTGTATTCAAGATAAACCACAGAGTCATAGACTTTTAGAGTGGGAAGAATCCTTTGAGTTCATCTTTGTTCAGCCCCAAGCATTTTACTGAAGGGGGAATGGAAGTCCATTGAGATTGTTAGTGATAAATGGAACTTGACTCTCGATCCATCATTATTTTCTCTCTAACATTGTATCACTGGTAGAGTTTACCATCCTACTTATTAAAGTGAACCTCAACATTATTCTCACTTCTTAATGACCTTAAGGGAGTCATGGAGTACTTGATGGGCAGGAAGGAACTTGCATGTAGCATTTCATTTTCAGCTCTTAATAGCTGTCCCTCAACTCATTGGTTAATTTTAAATGTCCACAGTGTTCTAGACATGTCTACATGGAAGTGAGATACAAGTAGGGTCAGTTAGATTTTGCAGTGGAAAGAGCCACAGGTCCTGGAGTCAGGAGTTCCTGAGGTCAAGTTCGGCCTCAGACATTTACTCGCCGTGGGACTGTGAGCAAGTCCCTTAACCCTGATTGCCTCCACAAAGAAAAAGTGTAAAAAATGAGATACATGGAGAAGTTTCCCCCCCTTTTCTTCCCAATTTGTTTTTCTTCTCCTTTTAGGGAGGAGATAAATGAGAGAAAAGACTGCTTGCAAATTAGGATATGTGAGAAAGATTGTTGAAGGAGAGGAAGATGCAATAAGAGCAGTGCAGGTGGCTCCTCAGGTGGGATTTAAAGGTGAAGAAGGAAGTCATTTAATAGAAATAGAATGCTAAGTTGTTACAGGCATAGGGAATAGGTTAATGAAGACTACGAGAAGAAACTGAAAGACACATCTCTTGACTTTGTGATATTGATATTGGCCAAGTGCCAGGGCTGAGGAACTTGTGGCCTCGAGGCTACATATGGCCCTCTAGGTCCTCAAGTGCAGCCCTTTGACAGAATCCAAACTTAGCAGAATAAATTCCCTTAATAAAAGGATTTGTTCCATGTGGCCTTCTAGGTCCTCAAGTGTGGCCCTTAGACTGAATCCAAACTCCACAGAACAAATCCCCTTAATAAAAGGATTTGTTCTGTAAAACTTGGACTAAAGTTAAAAGGCTGCACCTGAGGACCTAGAAAGGTACACATGGCACTTGGCCAACATCAATATCACAAAGGCAAGAGGTGGTTAGACTTTGTTTTGCTTCAGTATGCACATTTGTTACAAAGGATTTGCTCTTTTTTTCAGTGGAGGATGGGGAGGTAGGAGAATGAGAAGGTGGTTTTTTTCTCAAATGAAAAAAAATCAATTAAAGAAGTCTCCTGATAGAGCAATGAAAGAGCTGGAAACCTGGGTTCAAATTACAGCCCCTGTTCTTGCTCCTTGTGTGACCCCAAGGTAGCCACTTTTCCTCCCATTGCTATAATTTCCTCAATTGTAAAATGGTGGTAGGAGCGGAGGGCTGGATTTGGTAGCTTCTGGGGACTCCTATCTCCTTATCATCCTTTATTCATTTCCTGGAAATATTTGTTGCTTTGTGAGACATCTACTTTGGCTGTCTTTTGTGGCGTTCTCTGTAGGAGTGAACTCTTAATGAAGCTAGGCTAAATGTCGATTATCTAAAATTATACTCAATATAGAATTGAATTGCTTGTAGAAATTTTCAGTCTTTCTAAGTGAGAACTATATGGTGGGGAGGGTGAGGGGGAAGGAAGGTTAGGCGCTATATATATATATATATCTATATACATATATGTATATAGATACATATATATACGTACATATATATGTGTGTGTGTGTATATATATATATATATATATATATATATATATATATATATATATATATTCTCTAAGGTCTCTTTCAGCCCTAAATTAGTGATCCTATTTGTTATACTGGGAAACATGATTTTAAAAGTTTTCTGAGCTTCATAATTTTAAAATTGTGCATACAAAGTACTGACAAAAAATGAAATAAGTATAGGAAGACTGAATATTCTGTCTTTTTAATATCCGTTTGGTATCTTGTAGGGAATGAATGAATGAAAGAAAAAGCATTTATTAGGCATTAACTAAGTACATGGGGCAGCTAGGTGATGCTGCTGATACAGTGCTGGGCCTGGAGTCAGGAAGACTCATCTTTCTGAGTTAAAATCCAGCCTCAGACACTTACCAGCTGTGCGACCCTGGGCAAGTCACTTAAACCTGTTTGCCTCTGTTTCCTCATCTGTCAAATGAGCTAGAGAAGGAAATGGCAAACCACTCCAGTACCTTTGTCAAGAAAACTCCAAATGGGGTCATAAAGAATGAGATATAACTGAAAACAATTGAACAGAAAAATTACTTCGAACTGTTCTAAGTGTTAGGGAGAGAGAAATAAAAGGCAAAAATGGTTGTTGCCTTCTAATAGAATATGTACAACAGTACTTCTAGGGTAATGGTGGTCAGAGATGGATGGCTTGTTCTGGGAAATCACAGCGTTGGTGCATCAAGAGATAGGATAATTTATTGACACTTTCAAGGACTGGTAATGTTGACTTAATTATTTTAATTAATTAATTATTTTATATTATTTATAATAATTATATTTATATAATATATTTATTATATTGATATATTAATTATCACAATTAATTATATACAATTAAAATATAATATAACAAAATATATAATAATAAATATATAATAAATAAGTTAATAAATAGTATCTTAATTATTATATTATTTATAATTTTAATTATTATTAATTTACTTAATTCCCAGATTGAGAAGTAGAGAGTACAATGGTGTGGCAGGAAGGGGGATATCCAGATAATACAAGGTCCCAGGACAGGAGCTGGAGTGCTGAGTCTGAAGC
>CM053622.1:350186969-350248525 GCA_028646595.1 Phalanger gymnotis
TATGCATGTGAAGTCATGTAAAATGTATTTCCATATTAACCGTGTTGCCAAAAAAAAAGCAAGAAAAATAAAGTAAAAAGAAATGCACTTCAGTCTGCACTCAGCGTTCATCAGTTCCCTCTGTAGAAATGGGTAGTGTTTTTCATCATAGATCCTTTGGAACTGTCCTGGGTCTGTACTTTCTTTTAGGTTGATGCTTGCACCCTTCCTTGCGACGTGCCATGCATATGTGGAGGCATGACAAATTTTGATTAATAGAGCAAATCATGTGATCATCTTGATTTGCCCTTTCTACACTGAATCATCTTTTTTTATTGGAGTGCAGTCCTAGTTTTGGATGCAACAAAACTTCGAGAGCACTTTTGTAACTAGTCTAAATGCACAGGCTCAGACCTGAGAGGTGGGTTGTATCCCGAGGCAGATTCTTTTATGGAAGGATATTAAAAAAGAAATAAGCAAACCTTTGTCAAATGTGTCATTAACTGCCACTAAATTGACACCAGTGTTGACAGTTATTGTGAGAATTGTTTCAAAACTAATTATGTTAATTAGAATGTAACATACTAGTAATTGCATGTATTCAAACATTATCCTAACATCTTTAGTACTCCCTTCTCCAGATGTAAAGCATTCATTTGTTGCTTGAAAAGCTGCAAAATTATAGCTGCAATAACAAATAATCATCAACAAATAGAATGGTTCTTTAGAAATATATACTAATTGGCTAAATATGTGAATGATAGAAGTAAATGTTAATACGTGAAGCACATAAGACAGGGACATTGATTGCGAAAATATAAGTTTTGTAATATTTGTTTAAATCTTCCCGTGGAGATTAAAACTAATCTTTTGACTTGCTGTCTTTTAAAATAGACTCTCAAGCATTTTCTTGGTGTCCTAGATGAGCTTTGTTAAAATTATATATGATTTACAATTTAGATTTTGATATAATTTCCTTTCTTAAAAATCCCATTTTTCTTTTATACTTCATTTTTATGTGAAGAAGGTTTCACCATGAATTCTCGGAAATAGCAGAAACTAGATGACACAAAAATGAAACTCTTAAATGAATTTGAACGTTAAACATTATAAACAGGACTTTCACATAATTAACCAAGTATTTTAAAAATAATTTTTGAAATTTTAATGAATATTTTGAAAAAAAAAGCAGAGAATTAGAGACTTGTCAGAAACCAAAGCTCTTCAAGGTAGGTTCTTCCTAATTAATTTTCCTCAGCCATTTTCTTTTTGGGACTTGATGCTCATTTCCCCTTGAGGGTATATTTGTTTGTTTGTATTTATTATGTTTCTGTTAAATAATTTTCAGAGATATGCATACTTAAAAGCACTGTGTTGGAGGATATGACATCATAAAGGCTCCTCCCTCTTCTATAATTGTGATGGGGTGGGTGGGGGGGCTGCTTTCCAAAGAATTTTGATAGGATTCCCTAGCCTTAAAGTGTTTCACCCCCTACTCCTCACCTGCTTTCAACTGTAGCTATTGTAAATCAGTTAAGGACTACAGGACCCTTGACCTTAATTCTCTAAGACTTACAATATAACTTCCTCAATTTAATATGCTTGTGGACCAACATGAATGAATGCTGTACTAAAGTGAAAGGAATTATTTCTTAGTTTGCGTGAGATCACTGTTACTCCACGAGCAGACATGACATTCTTTTTTTCTTTTGAGAGATTTATTTGGTGCTTGTGTAGCTTCTTTTGCCATAATGCACAAGTGTCTTTTAGACTACAATTTTATTTAACATTTTTTCCTTTTTGCACCTGAGTTCAAAAGGACAACCTATTTTGGAGATGAGACAAGCAAGGCAAATATATGAATTAGAAAACTGTTTCATTGAAAGTTTAAAATGTCTTATAAGATTTACTGTTGGGAATATTAATTGTATATAAATGTGGAAAACCTCTTAAGCCAGTTTTTAAATGATCATATAACCTGATCAAGATAGCCTCACAATCTTGAGTTAAAGACTAGAGGGTTTCAACCAGTGTCTGTGCTACTACTATTCCTAACAGTTTGTTTTTGTTTGTTGACAACCAAGCACTCTCAGTACACTTAAATCCAATTCACAACAATACCCATTATCTGCCATTTTACCTCAATGTTGTGATGTCATTTGTCCTCTTTGAAAATGAAGGATGAACTGCTTCTCTATCTGTAAAATGGGTCTAGTAATACCGATTGTACCAACTTGCAAGGCTCAAATGAAATGACGTGTGTAAAATGATTTTCATGTTTGAAAGCATTATAATTATTATTACTTTAGAATAAGTACTAGCTCTTATCTTTCTTAAAAAACTGTACTATTTCTACTTATTGGTACACAGTATGTGTTAGAATCTAAATTTGTTGGTTCCTCCATCGATGACGATGATAGTAGAATATTACAGAAACAATTTTGTTGAAATATGGGTTCAACTAGACCAGGGGTGCTTAACCTGGAGTCTGTGAACTTGGTTTTTAAAAAAAATATTTGGGCAATCGTATTTCAATAGAATTGGGTTCCTTTGTTATCACATATATTTTATTTTATGTGTCTATAAACATTTTTTAGAAAAGAGATGCACAGGTTTCCCTAGACTGCCAAAGGGGCCTGTGGCTCGAAAAGGGATAGGAACTCCTGGACCAGGTCTCTTCTAAATCTGACATTCTGCATTTCAGTGATGCTTTATGAATGAAATCTGATCTTAATATCAGTGACAGGAAACTTTCTTTCTTAGCTCTCTCTTTCTTCAGGACTTTCCCCTTTCAGCCATGTCTTACTTTATGAGTCATCTAACCTGTTCTGCTTAATTGGTTCTAGCTCTGTGTCTGGTGCAAGTGGTCCAGCTTTTGGGCATATCGTTCCTTCTATAATTTTGCTTCTAGAACCATAAACTCTGAGTTTGGGAACCTAGGATCTATGTGTGTTAGGAACTCCTCTTTTTCATCCTCTCTGACCTTCTCCATCCATTTTATCTCTATTGACTGATTTACTCATAGCCAAAATTTAAAAAAAATCCATTTTTGGCAAAGTTCTTGCCTCTCCTTACACTTATATTTGAGCAGTCTACATCAGGGCTTCTCAGAGCCCCATCTCTGAGTCTTCTGCTTCTCCTTTACTCCCATCCTACTCTTGGTGTAAAATCTACTCATACTTTTACATCCCAACTCTGAATATGTTAGTTTCTCTCCAAATATTCTTTTCCCACTTGGAGACTTTTGTGGCCACGGAACCATGCCAGTCAGATATCTACATCTGCTCAGGTTCACAACTTGCAGCTTACCAAATGATGATATCTTGGCACAGGGTTGGGGGAACCTCTGGCCTCGAGGTCAAATGTGGCCTTCTACATCATCTAGGTCTAGGCAGCCTTTTGACTGAGTCCAGATTTTACAGAACAAATCCTTTAATGAAAGGGGTTTGTTCTGTGAAGTTTGGATTCAGTCAAAGTGCCACACTTGAGGACCTAGAGGGCCACATGTGTCTTCAAGGCTGTAGGTTCCCAACCCCTGGCTTAGCATCTGAGTACCCAGAGGAGGGCAAGAGAACCTAAAACCACATGCTGTCTCTTGAAACACTAAGTAGAATGCCTCATCTTTTTTCCGGCCCCAGTGCCCACTGCTTCCATGAGCCCAAAAGTCTAAGCATGAGCTGCAGACCACCAGCTTTCATAGTGGCTTTTTCTTTCATCTACATGCCCTCAAGTTGATCCATGTTCTCACTGTCTTGCACCCATGTTTTACTTCCTCGTTCACAGAATGTTCCATATTCAGTCATTTAGAGTCTCTCAGGTTCTCTCCATTTTTTTAGTAACCTCTGTGCGTACCATCACAAACTCATCCAGGGACCAGATCTCACAAACACTGTACCAAGCATGCTTTATCTCTAGCACTAAAGGCACATATTAATCGTCTTCAGATAGATGGACAGTTTCTAGACATGTGTAATTGCTGTACACAGCTGCTTTCTTCCTTCAAACTAATTACCTTCTTAGGAGACTATCTGCCTTTCAACTCCCATGGCCCCAGAGCATCCTTTCTGGTTCTGAGAGGCAGCCCCTGGTAGCCCTCCCTGCTTCCATGCTTGTTGGCAGAGCCAAAATGACACATGTTCCGTAAGGCCGATGCCTATGGGATGCTTATTCTTGGCCCATTGTTACTTTCCTACCACCTCTCTTCCCTTAAAGTGTGGCATACATATGGCTCAGCTCTTCTTCCTCCCTCTATGCTAGGGCAGTGGTTTTTTTAAAATTCAAGCTTATAATTGAAAATGTTTAAAACACACTGTATATATTAACAGAACAGAACATCTCTCACCTCCTTACTCCTTCCCACACCCCTCACTCCCCATAAATAAATGAAGTCTTTAACACAACACTTTGTAATGAAATTTTAATGCTAAATCAAGTTTTAAGGAATACCAGGGGTAGTGGGGGCAGGGTGAGAAGACTTGTTTTTAATTGTTCTGTTTTTCTCAGGCATACTTGAAAGAAAAGTCAAATGTAGTTCTGGGGTTTTCTTATCTCTGGTTATTCCCTTTATTTTCTCTATCAACTAATAAAGACACCATTCATTGATTTATAACTTCTCATGTTGTAAACTTCTTATAAACTTCTCCTGTTGTCAAGTGCTGCATTAATTATAAAATTCCCATATCTGCTGTGAAATTATTTTCAGAAGCCTACTTGTCATATTGTTTTCTGACCAAGTTTTCAAACCTTCGTTGCTGATTTACAAAAACAAATAGAAGGTAAAAAGAGAGAAAATTAACATAATGTGTTATGTAGGCCTATTATTTTGCCCAGTGATGCTACATAATGATACACATAAGCTGTTTGTTGGACTCCTTGCAATCTGAGTCTTTCCGTCCCTACTCTTGTCCACACATAATGACAGGAAGGCTATAGTATAGTCTGGGGAGGAGGGGAGCTGACAGCACATACAAAATAATTCACCTCATCCATCAGGCTTGACATTCCTTAGGTTGCTCTACCTATCAGAGAAGAGAGACTTGAGGAGGGTTGAATGGTTCCCACTTGTCTGGCATTTTAAGCAAATCTGAATTTCCTATGAAATTAACCAAATGCAACTGAACATGCTTCCCTTCGATGCCATTATCTTAGAGCCTGTTCAATAAAACTAAAGCATGTCGTGTACTTGTCTCCTTCCCTAAAATAGAACATTCATCTGAGCCTGGTGAGCAGGGGAATCTAGTGTGCACACAAATACTGTTTTCTCCTTGGATTAGGTAGAAATTGAGGTTCTTATTCCCGAGGTCTTATACTCAATCGATAAATTTGGAAACCTACTTAGGTTAGAGTGAAATCCATCTATCAAATACCTCCAAATAGATTTTTTTTAACATAACAAGCATAAATAATTACTTGCTATTCAAATTGTTAACTATAGCTACTGGTTCACCAAGGAAGAAGATTTGGTCCTAAATATTGGGCTAGTTTCCATGTCTCCTTTTCTCCCTTGGTTGACCTTTGTTTCCCCTTAACTTCCAAAATTTAATGCATTCATCTTCACTTAGGTAATAAACTCCTAAAGGACAACATGACAAATGAATATAGCACTAGTCTTGGAATTTTGAAGACCTGGGCCCAACTCCCACCTTGGACATTTATTAGCTGTTGCTCACTGGTAAGTCTCTCTGAAGGGAGCTAGGTGGCTCCTCAGCGAACTGAGCGCTTAGCCTAAAGTCGGAAGACTCGTCTTCCTGAGTTCAAATCTAGCCTCAGATACTTACTAGCCATGTGACCCTGAACAAGTCACTTAGCCCTGCTTGACTCAATTTCCTCACCTGTAAAATGAAGGAAATGGCAAAGCAGTCCAGTATCTTTGCCAAGAAAACCCCAAATGGGGTCACGAAGAGTCAGACATGATTGAAACAACTGAACAACAACAAGAAGGCTCCTTGAGCTTCTATTTTCCCATCTATAAAATGGAAATAATAACACATTTAGTATCTACCTCACAGGGTTGTTGGGAGGATCAAGTAAAATAATGCATGCCAAGTGCTTTGTAAACTTTAAAGTGATCTATAAAAGCTGCTATTATAATTATTTCTATATAAAAAGGTTTTTTGGATGCTATGTCAGATGAGCTCTCCACCTGTTTTCTTCACTGTCCTTGCTTCTACATTCCCTTCGCTCTCCCAGGTCTCTCCCCTCCTCCTTCTCCTCCTCCTCCCCTTCATTACTCAAATCATGATTTATTACAAGGGAGTTCTGTTTTCTAGCAGTTCTGCATGACTAGATTTGGGGTTGAGGGAAGAGTTTCTTGTCTAGGTATTCACTGCTTGTATTCCTCCTTGGAGAAGCCACAGACCTGATTCCTAAAAGGTCACTGAGGGAGCTGCTTTTCTCAAAAAATTCAGAGTTTCTATGTTCCACCAACATCATCTACTTTGTGTTGGCTCTATTAATATCAAAGCCAATATCCCTGGATGTATCTCTAGATGGCAGCATTCACCTCTCTCTGCCTTAGGGCTAGAATAGAAATGATTGTGCCTGAACATAGCCCCAAGGATGATGTTTGTGTTTTGTGTGTCTCAGTATCCTTTTGAGTGTGATTTTTCCTTCCTCTTAGATTTCTAAAAATGTTTGAAATTCAGAAAACTACTGTGAGTTGGACACTTAGCTGTGGTATTTTTCAGCTAGGTCCAGTGTGGTCAGCTTTATATAGCATTTCATATGATCTTGTTTTCTTTTAAAAGTATATGATAAATTTTTTTAAAACTCAACCTAGATAAATTCCCCGATGTTGTACAAAATCACACTAGGAACTGAAAAATAGAAAGCTTTTATGATTATTTGTTTTCCTTGATATTTTAAAAATCATTCTTTTAATATTTACATGAATATCAAAAACAAAACATGTACATGAGTATATATACATGTGTATAATATACTTATATATGTGTGTATATATGTGCATGTACATATATACTTGTATTCAGTACTCGTACATGCACATACACAATTGTACAAAATGCAGACACATACTCGTGCAGTGCACATACACACATATATCCGTGTGTCGGCTTGTGTATACACATGTACAGGCATATGAATGTGTATATATATACATATATACATACAGGTATATACATGCCTATAAAAACATACCTATATAATACACATGCTTGTACATGTGTATGCACTTGTATATTCACATACATCTATTTTATATGTATTTGTTTGTATATAATATATATATATATATAAATCCACGTATACATAAACCTATATGCATATAAATGTGTGTGTGTGTGTGTGTATATAAATAAATATTAAAATATCTATATCTCTGCTACCCCAGCACTAAGATATATAGAGGCTACATGGTGTCATAGATAGAGAAGATGACCCGTAAACCAGTAAGACCTGGCAGGTCAGCTCCTGTTTCTGATGTGTACTCCCTGTGCGACACCTAAGAAGTCTCTTAACTTTTCAGTGCCCTAGGCAATATTCTCAGACTCTAGGTTACATAAGGGGACATCGCTTTTATTGGTGGGGCCGGGTTTCCTCTCCCAAGAGTTCCCAGTACCAGGTTTAGCCCCTATCTCTATCACCACAAGTCATATTATATACACGTTTTATATGTGTGTATACATATAAATGCATATCTATAGATACATATATACATATACACATACATATTTTTGTATATGCGTGTATATACACATACACATGCATATACGTACACACATATAGACACATACACATACATATGCACATACATACATATAGCCAGAGATGAAATAATCTATTGATATGCATAGTTGGGATGAAATATTAGCATATCTATGTGACTTTCATCTAGGCACTTCAATTTTGAAAGCCAGTGGCTCAACAAAGACATCCTTTAAGTCTTTATCAGGAGTGTTATGATATGAAAGTGTTGAGTTAGGATTTTTGCTCTGAAATTCAAACAAAAGTTTACTCGTTGATGGCCATTAATGGAATGAAGCCAAGGTATGGCCTCTTTTCTAAAGAAAGCCTTATCTTTCAGAATGGAATTATAAATAGGAGGAGAATTGATAGATTTTTCCAATTGTCCCTTCCTATTATAGCATGAGTTGGCTTAACATAATACATGCTGCAGACTCTCAGTTTTGAAGATGATATCATCTTTTTGCAGTCAGCTTAAAAGGTAGATGTGATCCTCAGCTTGGCACATTGTGTGCAATTGAATATTTTTAAAAATTTGTAACTATCACCACTAATAATTATCATAGTTTCATCTTCCATTTACATGATTCTTTGTGTATTTGTTTATTATGAACTTGACAATCAATAAGGACTTAAAGCTAAGAGTTAATAGAAGCTTTCTGTTTTTCAAAGTGTTTTGATGTACACACTATTATTCAAATAGTGGGCTACTTGGAGCGTTCTGACGTTGACTCTTATTTACCAAAGAAATACATATCCGTGTAGAGCTGACTCACTTTAATGATATGTAAATATAATTTCTTCCTGTTCAGTAGCATAGGTAGATTGGACCAGGGCCAGAGGGGAAGGAGAGTGTGTGTGTGTTTTCTTTGCTTTCTGCTTGATAATCCATCTTGCTTTAATGTAAAAGATATTACTTATCACAAAAATCATCAAATGAATATTCTGTCTGTCTCAAGTTCCATGTTCCGCTGCCATTGACTCTCTGGTTTGTAGTTCCCAATTGATTTAAGTCAAACCTTGATTTCTTATTTATGTTTTGTCTGACCTAGTACTGGGCCACACATCAGTGTTTGCTTCGCCACTATAAGAAACTAAGCACAAGTAAAGAAGCTGAATTAAACTTCATGGCTCCAGACTCTGAATCATAAAGTGTATTGGGTGGTTTATTTGGAAATAAAGCAAGTTGAAGGAGTGCCTCTTTGTCTGTTGAACATTTATTGAGTGAGACACTGAATTTCTCTGCTCTTGACAACCCACTTTGACAAGCTTGGCTGTCCAAAGCCTGTTCAGCCTGCCAGTGTCATACCTCTCCCCACCACACCCGCTTTGATGTTTTCCTTCCGTCCCCTCCTTCCTTTTCTCACAGATGTGAAAGCCATGACTTTGAGAATATGCTATGTAGGGATATAGCTTTGTAACCAGATGGGTAGGTGTGTTATTTCCATCTGTGGCAGGATTTGTACACAACTGGTTACTTAGAACATTCTTTTAGAAGTTAGGAAGGAGAAAAAGAGCCTATGCTCTACATTACTGTTCAAGAAAGGGACTGTAATTCATCACAAAACCATAGGATTCTACATCTTCAGGTAGAAAGGATTTCTGTCGAGATAGCTCAGAAACTTTCCAAGTCAACCTCTTTGTTTTACTGACAGGTAAACTGAGCCCCAGGGAGGAAAATTGACTGGCCGCTGTCACGCAGCTCTCAGGTAGTTGGGCTATGATTTGCTTTGGGGTTAGAGTATGAACCAAGGTCCATTGACTCCAAATGCAGGATTATCTCCACTGTACCATAGAACACGGCTAAACTGTGTAACTTAGCTTCACGCGTCAGCATCATCACCGTCATTGCTATCATCACAGCTAAAATATGTTTAGCACTTAATGGATTTCCAGAGCATCTTAACCATGTTATTTTGTTCACACGTAACTCTGGGAATTAGGTGCTCTTAATTATCCCCATTTACAGATAAGCAAACTAAGAGAGGTGGAAGTTGAATGATTTCAGTCAGTCAATATGCACCTTACTAAACTTAGCCTGTAAGGTTAATGGGGAATAAGATCTTCCCCACCCATCAAGAGGCTTCATATGGAGCCCATTAAGGGAAGCTTGCTTGCTTGTAGGAAGGCTTACAGACCTTTTGTTAATTTCTAATTAGGCACTGAGTCATGAGGATTCTGACTCTGAGACTGTTAGCTGAAGGAGTATATATTCTGAAAGATGAGTTTTTGCTTTGGGGGCTCACTTACAAGAAGGATCTTGTGATTCGCTGGTCAAGACTCTTGAATGGCCTCATGTTCAGAGCTCCCCAACTGATCAGAGGTAAAGGCTCTCTCGATTCAGTGGTGAATGTAAAGTATATGTGTATGTATGTATATGTGTGTGTGTGTGTGTCAGTTTTACGTTGATTCAGGCAGTAGAGCCCTACTTGTTGGTCTTTATTTCTCTTCTCTGTATTTCTTTCTGTTTAATTAAAAAAAGATTGTTGACTCCTGAAACAGCTGTTTTCCTAATAAAGCAGATAAAAGAACTTGCACTAGCAGTCATCCTGGGTGTGCCAGCGTGGTTGCCGTTACAATGCCAAACACTATTCTGAGCACTGGGGATACAAAGAAAGATTAAAAACAAAGTAGTTCCTCCCCTCAGGGAGCTCACAATCTAATGGTGGAGACAACTTGCAAATAACTGTATACAAACCATTATAATCTATTTGAGGGCTTGTTGACTTGACTTTATCACTAGAGCACTTGGCATGGATTTGGGAGGCAAAAGTATTTGCAGCTGCCTGAGCTTGACTAAAGCCACTGAAGTAATTATTTTTTCTATTTGGGAAGTTGGAAGAACTTCTGGTGCTCTCATATAATTTAAAGTACAAAATAGATATATTTAACTCCTTAGGTTCTCCCTCCTTCCTTTTTCTTCTAAAACATATGAAAAGTTTCTTTGTGAGGCTTCTAGGCATTGGCTCTTTGGACAAAAGCAGAGCCAGAGGGGTACAGGAGCTGGGAAGGAGTCCAGAGAATCTGGCTGGGAAGAGCTGTCCATATTGGAACCTCTCTGCGACACCTGGGCTCTCCTACAGCCCTGGAGCTGTGGCCACACACAGCTGATCCTTGGTCCTATGTCTGCAGTTTCTGAGCATTGGCATCACAATAAGTATATGTAGCTGACAACACACTTAGAGTTCAATAATTTGAGAATTAAGAAAAATATATAGAGTACTGATGACTTTGTATTGAGACCGAGGGAAATGTTGGATTGGGCTTTTGATTCTGTTACTTAGGATTGGTTTCAACAGCAACTGCTGTGGGGGTGTAAAACCAACAACAACCAGCACACAGAATGCTGCAAGCCCCAGGTCCTTGTGATCTGTTTTACTAAGGAAAGCAACGTTGAGGGGTTAACAATCTTACTTTAATCCAGCATACAAATATCACTCACTTAGTTCAGGGGAAAGTCAGCACCCTGAACTTCAGAGCAAACACAAACCGATTACAAACATCAACAGACAGATCTTGTCTGATTCAAATATCAATGCACGGTTACCAGAGCTTAACGAAGTCCTAACACTGGGGTTTTCTTCAAAGCCGGGAAGCTCATAACAATGCCTGGCCTAGAGTCATGCACCACTTCTGCTGTGGCTCAGAGCTCCGAAAAAAAGAAAACCAATCTCTGGTTTCATATATCTTGTTCAGGGTCAAAGGTGAGTCACACGTGCAACTCACCCATGTGACCTAAAATCGTAACAAAAAATCGACTTAAACCCACATGGTCTAAAAGCCTGTGATGTCACAAACATTTCACTCAAACCCATGTAAACTAGGCGTTCCCTTGAGGCAAGGAGGTCATCAAAGACTCCTAATTTAATCAAGGAAACAAAGGCCAGACTCTTCAAGGGCACTTGGTTGAATAAGTGCTAAGAGCCCATCTTGAGCACCAATACAGATTGTCAGTTTATTTAGTGAAACAGATTGTAACTCACACCCTCGTGGTGGTCACTGTAGGTAGTGGCCAAACCCCGTTCCCCCAAAAAACCCAAAAAAGCTCTAAATCGTCACCTGGTACCCAAACTTCTGGTGAGGAGCCTCTTAGCTTAGCTAGATTGGTACTTTGCAGGCAAATACAAAATTCATCTCAGGGGCTCTACATGAAGCATTTTCTCCATGATGAAACTTGGCAAAGTGGGCATGGCTCTCCAAGAATCACACCCATGCCATGAGGAGTCATTGGAAGTAGGACTTCAGTGGAATTCTGTGGCATAATCATTATTACAAATAATAGCATATGTCAATGATGAATGAATGAAAAGGCATTTATTAACCACTAACTATATAACAGGCATTATGCTAAGCCCTGGGGATAGAAATACAAAACCAACCCAAAACAAACAAACGTAAACCCAAGATGGTTCTTATTCTCAAGGAGCTCGCATTCTAATTGGAAAAGGCAGCATATGTAGGCGAGTGGTAACCAGATAAGGTCTTTTGGTCGGAGAAGTCACAGTGAATGTGTCCATAGGGCAGTTGAGTGATGTTTTCTTTCCAAAAAATGGTGTTGATTGTGGTACCCAGAAGTAGAGGTGAAAAGTGAGGGAGGTGGGAGATAGCAGAGTACCTGACTTCAGCCTTAGCAAAAAGGTGGCTGGATTGCTACATGGTACAGCTGGGTCAGACTAGATAAGGAGAATTCTCCCATCATTTGTTCAAGTCCTTAGGGCAGGAGCTGGAGTCACAGGACCTTGGTGAAGGATAGCGCATGGCATGAAAATAGCTGGAGCAACCTGGTGGATCTGGACCAGATAAAAATAGTGGATTCTCATCAGTCATGAGACCAACAGGGTTGGGAGCAGAAGTGTGTTACAGCTTATAAAACATTTTCCTCACAAGTACGTGAGAGGTACGGTACTGTAAATATTATGATATCCATTTTACAGATGAAGAAACTGTGGGTTGAGGGATATGCCCAGGATTCCACAGCTAAGGGAAACTTCAGTCTTTTGGGCACAGCTCTGGTGTCCTCTCGAGAGAAAAGTAACAAAGGAAAGCAATTTCTTGTGTGTTGTAAAATGTAGAGTGGCAGGGGATAAAGAGCTGCCATAGTCTTGGTATGTGTATTTTTTTGTTTTGTTTTTCAAATCAAAGTTCTTGTGCTTTCTATACATTAGAATTATTGATCATCTTTACTGAGAAAATGTTACGGAGAAATAGCTACTTTTTCTCATCCCCTCTTTTTTTCTCCTTTTTTTGTTTTTCTCCCCTTTGTCCACATCACACCCCCCATAAATATCACATTTCAAAGCTTTGGACAAGCTCTAGAGTATTTCAAATCTCTAATAGAACAAATAAAATCTCCAGAGACAGTTAACATCCATCTTATGATAAGTATTTTACTAGCAGAGCCAAGACTGGGAAGAAGAGCAGAGTAAATCATGGTGAGAAGCTTAATTAAGTCATCTGCTTTTGTCCTGTAGTTTCTGAAGGAAGCATATGGACACTTGGACAAATTAAGAGGAGTGCAGGAGCTAGTATGTTACTGGGAAACAGTGATGACATTGCCTGCCCTTTGAATAATGGTCTCTGTCAAGCTTTTGAACACATTTCTCAGAAAAGGATAGCAGATATTAAAAAGATCTCCAGAAGCATAGGAGAGACTCTCAGGGAGCTGGTGGCTTGAAGAATCAATACTGTAATTTGTCCTCATGCTGTGACTTATCAAAAGCAGCTTACAAAGAAGTACAAGAGTCCCCTAATTTTGTAAGTGAAGAAATAGATGACCAAGATGTTGAGGCAGGATGGATTCCTAGTCTCATCATATTCATTCTTAATCTGTGGGACTAGATGAAATAACATTGTTTAGGGATATGCTAGCATATGTTTAGCAACTGGTTTTCAAAAAAATGTGCACACAACACACTTTTAAATTTAATCTGCAGTATTTTTCTCCATCACTTTCCTAAGTCTAGATAATCCACAAAAGAATAAATGAAGCCCTCGTAGCATCTTCTAATTTCCAAGCCCTGGTTGTATTGCGTCGGAAAGAGTATGGGGCTTGGAGTCAGTAGATTTCAGTTTTGAACCGTGGCCCTTCTGCTTACCATCTGTGTGACTTGGGGCGTCTCTGGGCTTTCTTTGTGTAAAATGAGGTAGGGTCGCAGTGGTGACCTCCTTGAGGTTCTTCCAGTTCTAAACCTATGATATAGGGAAAGGCCAAAGAATCTAGATTTTAAGATGACTAAGATTAGAGAGTTGGTTTCCTGGATCTATGATCTCATCAATGTGGGTACTCCCTTCAGTGGTACATATCACCACCTCTTCATACCTTCTCATCCTGTGTGCTCCTTGCCCATATTTTCCCATATTCATTCCACATGGTGTCAGCTCAATTTTCTGGGGCATCTAGTGGTGCAGTGGGTAGAGTACTGGCTCTGGAATGAGGAAGACCTGATTTCAAAATAGCCTTATTAGCTGTGTGACCTGGGCAAGTCATTTGATCCCAGTTTGCCTCAGTTTCCTCATCTTTAAAAGTAGGAATAATAATAGCACCTATCTCCCAGGGTGGTTGTGAGGATTGAATGATGTAATAAATTTAAAGCGCTTAGCTCAATGTTTGGCATGTAGTAAATGCTATATTACTGTTGGCTATTATTACTGCTATTCCTCCATATGTTTCTGATGTCAGCAGAGCATGTGGGCTGTTCATTAGCTCTTCCTAGCAATCACTTACTGAGAGCCTGCTATGGGTCAGACCCAATGATGGGATGACCACAGCATTGATTAAAAAGCTGTAGATAATGAGATCACAAATCTAGAGCTTTCAGCTTTCGGGGCTCTCAGGTCATCTGGTCCAACCCTATCATTTTAACAGAAGGGGAAGCGGCAGTGACTTGCCAAGGTCGTACAGATAATAGGTGGCAAAGAATGGGCTTTGAACCCAAGAACTTGCCAAATCCAGTGCTATTTCCATGGTGCCATTGCAAAGTGAAGCCCCATGGAGTAATGTATAACAGTTTTGCCTTGGAGTCATTGAGACCTAGGTTCGAACCTCCCCCTCTGATGCTTGCCAGCTGTGTTAACTATGAGCAAGTCACTTGGCCTTTTAGTTTCTCAGGCAGCAATGTAAGACTACAGGTGACCGCCAGGTTGCCCATCTGCACTGTTCCCACAATGATGAAATCATAGGTCTTCTCCCTTGGTGCACCCCTCCCCCTAAAAAAGATGAGTACTGTGCTGTGCTTTATTCTTGATCCAGTTTGGGAGAATTTGCTTGTTTTCCTGGTACCTAGCATAGTGCTTAGTATATAGCGAATGCTTAATAAATACTTATAGAATGAATGAGAACTAATACTAAAAAAAAACTACTAAAAAGTACTAAATGATAACTGTTTCTCTTTTGGGCAGGAACCCTGAGGGTCTTCCCCTACCAGTTTGATTTTTTTTGTGTTTTCGATTAAAGAGGCCATTCCTTGATTAACTTAAAGAGGCCTATTCACTGGATGGGTGTTATCTCAATCACAGTGAGAACCTGAAAAGAGCTTAGCCTGAAAGGGCCAGGGTCTCCTAAAGCATCCTGGGCCATCTCTAGTCATCCTGGTGAATGTCAGGCCACTGGACCCAGATGGCTCTGGAGGAGAAAGTGAGGCTGGTGACCTTGCACAGCCCTCCCTCTCTCAAATAAAAGTCAACTGCAAGTCATGTCATCATTTCCCTGATGCCATGGTCCTCTTCGAGAACAAAGCACAAACACAAGAAATGACTATTGAGAAGGTCTTTGGGATATACAAGTTGAATGTTTTAAAAAGGGGCAGAGATAATTTCAATTTTTCATCATTTGGATGAGATCAAAATAATCATAGCAATTTGAAACAGGGATGAAGATACCATTGTTGTTAGATGTAGCTTGTATAGTGGAAAGATTTAGTCAGAGGATCTGAGTATGAATTCCAGTTATGATGTTTAGTAGCTACACAACCTTCTCTAAAACACTCTGGACATCAGTTTCTTCATCTATAAAATTAGCAGGTTGTAATATATAATTTTTAGGTCCTTCGCATATCTAGTGCTTATGATTTTTTTTCATTGCCCCTACCCCTCAAAACAAAGGCCCAGTCCTGAATCTAAAATATTCCTTTTTGATTGCTTTAGGTAAAAAATGAAGTCTTCAGTATTTGATTTGGAATAATGAAAGAAATGTCCAGTATAAATATGTAGCAGTATGACTTTACTATTGTGCTTGACAGTCAGACACAGAATGTTGATTTTTTTTTTTAAATCAAGTCGTAAAGGCATATAGTTGATGGAGTATGACTCCATGGGATGGGACCAGAAGTGTCCTGGAGCCAGCTTAAACTTACTCTCAAAAGCTGATTATTAATTTTTTAGGTTCAGCATTTACACCTTAGATATTGACAGATGATACAAATCAGAGCTCGATATATTGTTTGTTAATTATCTAGACCAGGGATGCAGAACCTGTGACCTGGAGGCCACATGTGGTCCTCTAAGTCCTTAAGTGCAGCCCTTTGAATCCAAACTTCACAAAATAAATTCCCTTAATAAAAGGATTTCGTCTATAAAACTTAGACTCAGTCAAAAGGATACACCCAAGGACCTAGAAGTCCACAAGTTCCTCACCACTGGCTAGTATTAACTGTTGGAGAAAATGTTAATAATGAAGATTAACCTGCAAAATATATTGTACACACATCCCCTTCCCCCAGAGAGTCACCTGTTAAACTTTTGTTGGATAGAACCCAAGCATAGGTCATGTGCAGCACCATGGGCCCAGAATCTATAAGAAAGGGATGAAGAAGAAAGGTCTTTAGCATTATCTCAGCCAATGAGAAGGAAGCTGGGGGCAGGCTACCAGGGCTCATAGGGACAGAATTTGAACAGAAAATCTTTTTGAAGGGAGAGAATCCATCCTAAGGGCAGCATGGGAAGGGGACTCGGAAAAGAGAATTATGAAAAAATAACCTCATGGTCAAGGTTACAGGGCCCAAAGTCAGTCTAAGACAGTAGATAGAAGAGACAGTTCTATTGCCAAGTAGAGTGCCAAGACCACCTTGGTCCAATCAAGCATTTTTAAGCACTATGTACCAGGCTGCCTGACACTGTAGTAGGAGACAAGGATATAATGACAAAGAACAAAACAATCCCTGCTTTCAAAGACTTTGCGTTCTTTTAGGGGGATGGGTAATTTTCTTCAGACAAACTGGGAAACCAAGGATGTCTCAGGAGTTTTGGAGGGTTAGAATTCTGGGATCTTCAAAGGAGCGTGAGGGAGGAAAAAAATCTTGACCCATGGCAGGGGATAGCATTGGAATAGGGCAAGAGACTATATAAGTAAGTATTTTTCTTGTCTCAGAACCCAGGAGCTCAAGATCCCAGCATGTCCAGATGGATGACTAACTTGGATAAAAATGATACAGCCAACTTGAAATAGACACCCAGGAAGGCAGGAGAAAGGACTTGTTTGGAGATGGGGAAGGAGAAAGGAACTCTGGTTGGGAAAAGCAGTTCTGAAAGGCTGAAACATTAGGCAACCTTGGCAAGTATATCTACCATCTAGACAGCTAGGAATGAGCTAGTAGCCTAACCTGTGTAAACTTTGTTGGTTGGTCTTTTCAGTTGTGTTCAGCTTTTCATGACCCCATTTGGGGTTTTCTTGGCAAAGATACTAGAGTGGTTTGCCATTTCCTTCTCCAGCTCATTTTATAGATGAGGAAACGGAGGTGAACAGGGTTAGGTGACTTGCCTAGGGTCATACAGCTAGTCATTGTCTGAGACCAGATTTGAACTCAGGTTTTCCTAACTCTGGGTCTGATACTTTATTCACTGTACCACCTAACTGTCAAGGTATAAACTTTATTCTTCCCTAGTGGGGGTAATTTCCCTCTCCTTCATCTTCCCCCCAGCATACTCAGACTTTTCATTCCAGATTCTTGGTGCCCACATTTGTGTATGTAGTGGGGTGGGCCTATTTCCAGTCACATGTGTGACTCATCACTGAGGAGGAGTTTGCATTGTAAGTTAATGAAGAACCCTCTTATTTGTTGAGCTGAAGATACTGCTGACTAAAATTGGGCATAGGGAAGGGAATGTCTAACTCCTTCACCTCTTTGTTCCTTTCTAGCTGTGAATCATGTTGGGATTGTACAGAGCTGTGCCCTGATAGTCATGTCAGGATGGATGGTTATCTCAATCCCCATATCAGCCTCCAGGAGACTGTAAACTTATAACAGGTGAACCATATAATAATAAAGCACTTTAAGATTTGGAAAGCACTTTATAAATATAATCTCATTTGATCCTCACAACAACCCTGGGAGGCAGGTGCTATTATTGTCCCTATTTTACGGATGAGGAAACTGAGGCAGACAGTTTAAGTGACTTGTTCAGGGTCACTAGTCAATGTCTGAGGTCATATTTGACCAAAAGGTCCTGCGTTCTACCCACCATACCCCTTAGCACAAATTCTGCCCAGGTTAGCCTAAGCCTGGGTTGGAGCTGCTTTTGTTTTGCTCCTTTCTGATCTTACTCCTAGCATTGGGCAAACTATGGCCCAAGGGCCAAATCCAGTGACTCACTGGTTTTCATGTAGCCTGGGAGATAAGAATGGAGCTGTTGGTTATGTCCTGAAGGTTTCATCTGGATGCTTGGAACCAGGAATGGCAACTCTGAACATGCTCTGAGGGGGATGGTAGTGGCCCCCATCAGAATTAGTCATCCGCTATTATATTCCCCTCTAGGCCCACCCCACCCCCGTTTCCTCTGCAGTACTTTGTTCCCATTTCAAAAACATCTAGAGGGTATTGTGTTGTTTTGTTAGGAGCAGAGGAAGTATCTGGGAAAGGAAGGAATCTAAATTCCTTTTTCTTTGGGGAGCTGGATTTTGAGGAACCCGGCACAGACTGGATAAGCAGTAGCATAAAAATTAACAATCAGAGCCCGAGTTCTTCACCTTTTTTTGGTGACATGGATCCCTTTGGCAATATGGCGAAACCTGTTAACCCCTCCTAAAAATAATGGTTTTAAGGCATGATAAAATATATAGGATTACAGAGGAACTAATTATATTGTAATACTGTTATCAAAATATTAGAAAAAAACAAGACACTACCTTAAGGCCCCTGCATTAAAGGAGAGCAGTGAGCCAGGTCCTAGGGTTTCTAGAAGCTAAAGAAGATATCCTCACTGGGTTCTGGACAGCTGCGGTAGCTCCTCTTCCTATCTCCATTTCCCCCAAACTATGAAAACCAAAGGCTAGAGTCTAGAAGGAAAAAGAAATTAAGAGATAAACTTAAAGCTTTGAAAATGTACACGTTACAGTGAAAATGTAATTTTCTGAATGTAATTCTCTGCCTGGGAAAGGCAGGCATGAAAGCATCTTGAGCCTGGTAAAAGTTGTAATGAAGCTCTATAGTCTGTCCTTAAAAATTATGAGACAGGAAACTAAGTACTGAACAATATTACATGAGTTTGCTTTTGTGTTGGGACTGGTATTCTGAACCATAGGGCTCAAGAAAGGAAGGCAGGTGGTCAGAGTAAAACTTCTGACTCAAATACCTTTAATTTAGCCAAAAACAATAATGGCAGTGGCAAAAATCCTTTTCAGAGTTTTTAGTTTTCTCTCTTTTAAAACTCTAACAAAGTAGAACTCCAGATACTTTACCTAGTTTTCTACTAACACAATGTAAACTTGGTACAGGAATTAAAAAGTTATGAAACTAAACATATTTGAGGTGAACATTTATTTTTGCTGTAATAGCTTACTAAGGATTAAGCACATTTTAAAAAGAAAAAGATTTGCAAAGCTGAACAGTGGCTTTTCAGTTATCCCCACATGAAATGATCTGCTTCAGGAGTCCCTTTTTCATGGGTAGACCCTTTGCTTTGTGTGTATTTATCAACCTAGACAGTTAAAAATGTCACCATTGCCAGATGATGCATGATAAGGAGAGAGATAAGATATGAACTTTTTGTTGTTATTCAGTCATTTTCAGTCATGTATGACTTTGTGACCCCATTTGGGGTTTTCTTGGCAGAGATGCTAGAGTAGTTTGCCATTTCATTCTCCAGCTCATTTTATAGATAAGGAAACTGAGGCAAACAAGGTTAAGTGACTTGTCCAGGGTCACAAAGCTAGTAAGTATCTGAGGCCGGATTTGAACTGAGGAAGATGAATATTCCTAACTCCAGGCCTGGTGCTCTGTCCATAGAACTGGGTCGTGCCTACTAGGACATCTCTTGGACTGCTGGACTGCTTGTCCAGCTTCTCTTGATATTGTTTTTCTTTATGTCTGGGCAGGTTATTCTAACTTGTGAAATCTCTGGATTTTCTTCTTTCACCCAAGAGTTGGAAAAATTCTAAAGTAAATGAGTAAATAAAAACAGGATGAAGATTTGTCCACTGGGTGGCACAAGATCAAATCTCTCTAAAGCACTTCTTTCCAAGTGGTTGTATGTAAGTGAGAGTTTTTGGAAGTGAGATGTATGTTGATGAATTATTTTCTTTCAATATACCCATAAGGTATGTATTGGGCCGTTAAAGTCCAGATGCAAAGTCAGAAGCTCAGAAAACAGCTGTCAAGACCCTCTTAAAACGGCCTTCTTTGAGTGAGAAAATATGGTTGTCAGAAGAAAATTTTTGCATCTAATAAGTACTGTGGTTGACATTAAAATGGCAAAAAAATTGGTCTCATCTGTTAACTACCATTTGTTAAGCTATATAACCAGGAAAGAGTCTCCAGATGAACTTGGAACATATCATCAGAACCATTTAGGAATATTTGAAAATGGGCATCTTTTGTTATTTGATTAACAAATCGACATCATCGCTAATGAATTGTTCTCTTTGGCCAGTGCTTCCTTTCCCCTCCTCCCCCTTTTCTCTGTTGATTTTTGAAAAGACAGCTGCTTCGCTGTAGGTCTAACTTATATGCAAGAGGATGATGTTTTCCTTGACAGTAATTTGAGTTTTCTTGAATGATTGAGTTAGATGGCTTGTGATCTTCCAAATCGTTTATGTAAAACATTTTGGCTTCCTTGGTTTTGGTGTCAGAATGATTTTTTTTCATAAAATGTTGAATATTTGAGTTGAAGGTATCCTTTTTTTTTTAAAGAATATTTGGTTTCTTTCTTTTTGTTGTATTAGCTATAACTTGCCTTTGGAAGCAGAGACAGTAGTAAAATCTATTGCACCATGTTGCTGAAATGAGTTGCTAGTAACTTCTCCTGGATTTGCAATTAAACACCCAAGCTAAATGAGCAACTCCATACCGAGTGGGTAATCGTCATGGTTGTTACTCTGGATGGTGAGGAAGCATGCAAATGAAGCAGCCTCCTGACAGCTTAATCTGAGCACCCCGTCTGAAAGCTGAGTTATCAAACTGGGAAAGTGCTTTAGAAAATGTAAATTGCAGAAGGTGTCTGAGTTCCAAAGCTGCCTTCCAGTAATGTGTTTCAGTTTCATGCAGCATTCTTAGTTTTTTTTTTTCTCCCCCTCCCCTCAAACGTTGCTATCTTCCTGATTGGCCATGGAAAGTGATCTGGATTGTTTAGGGGAAAGGAAGCAGATTTAAACTTTAAAATGATCTCTTGGCAGAAAAATTAGAGTGTTCAAATTCTCATTGTATCCAGTTTTCTAAAAGCACAGTTAAGGAATTGCAATTGGTGACCTCATCAGAAAAAGCCCTGACACATCTCTTTTTGGTATTATAAGAGTGATGACAAAGATGCAAGGTTTTGAGCATAGAGTAGGAAGTGATTTTGGAGATACCAGTAGAATTTGGGAAACCCCAAGAAGAAATGAATAAGGTGACGTCCCCTTCCATTTTTTTTCCTTTTCTCTCTCTTTCTTAATAAGGTGAGTCATTTTATCTGTCTGCTACAGCCAAGACAGATTCACTTTCTCCAGGTCACTGAACTTCAATTTTAGCAGAAAAGATTGCACTAAAAGTTCCATGTCTTCTTTAGAAAACTCGAGTCTTTGGTGAAAAGAGATTAAAGGTACACTGTATACCTCTTTTATGACCATAAGAATCAATCTCTCCTCTTTTCTCTTCTCTCTCTGTTTCTTATATTATAATGAGTTTGAAGGAAGATTGCGGACATGCACGAGAGCTCTCAGATTGATGGAATGTACTGCATGAGAGACCCCTTGACTTAGCAGTAAGAGGTTCTCTTGAGTAGAATTGCCTCTTAAGTACTAAACCTGTTTGATATAAGAAGTGTGTAGAGTAGAAGGAAATTGAATTGAGTGAATTAGAGTGGGGGGGATATTATTACTGGGCACATCTAACATTTCTAAGTGTATAGAATCTATAGGAAATTCCCCATGCCATTGTTCGTTGCCTTTGTTTATGCTCCTAGCTTTAAAAAAAAATGCCACCTTCAAATGGTAAATGCCATGATTACCGAGGCCTTTAGGTGGCACACTTGATCTGAAGTCAGGAAGTTCCGAGGTCCAGCATGGCCTCAGACCCTTAATAGCTGTGTGATGCTGGGCAAATTCCTTAACCTCTCTCTGCTTCAGTTTCCTTATCTGTAAAATAGGAGTAAGTTGTGAGGATAAAATGAGATATCTGTAAACTGCACTGGAAACCTTTAAGCACTCTGTAAATGCCAACTGTTATTCGAATTGTTGAGGGTTAGGGGAATATTCCCCGGAAAAAGAAATATGTTTTCCTACCTCATGGGAAATCTGTAGTGCCCCAGACAGACATCATTGCTTTCCTTAAAGATTTTCAAGAAGGTAGAACTCACAGGCTCCCTTTAGTATTCTGTTTCTTTAAATGAGACAACAATCATATGGGAATAAAAGGAGCATTTTTTTTCTATGCAACCAGACTAAGATAAGGGGACAATAAGGCATAGCCTATATGCAACAGTTTCAGGCAGTGGTTTTGAACTTTACCTGTCTTGTCCTAATAAAATCATTATTCATTGCCTTGTTTAAAAGAATAGGAAACCACCTAATTAATGACAATCTAGTCAATCTATTGTAACGTTTAAAATGCAAAACGCCTAAAATCCGTAAATATTCATTTCAGGGCCCTGTGCTGTGCAAATTTTTTTTTATTGTATCTTATTAAGTGATAATGGAATCCATGATTGTTAGTGTTTGATTCAGGGAAAATACAATTAGTTGTAGAGAAACACATTGTACATTAATGATGTCATTAAGATTAATGAAAATAAATGGGTGAGCTAAGGATTTCACACAGAACATAGTGACTTTATATCAGTCTGTAAAATCTGAGAAGTGTTTTCAAAAGAAGATAACATAGACACATCCCTGCTGGTTTCTTGGCTAGACTAGGGATAGAAGGTAAGCTTAAGAAGTATAACGTGAACAGATAGGACACCATTTGTAGTTTTTAAGGTGCTACCTTTCTGAAGAACATCACCTTTTGGCATATTTAGCTGGGATAGAAAATCAGATTTGCCTCAAAGATAATTTTTTAGATAGATCCACTCCATAAGTGTGTGTTTGTGTACTTATGTGTGTATGCAAAAGTATACATATATTTGAGTGTTTTTCTGTATCGCCATAGAATAAATTATTGTTAATTAAAATTAGAAAAGAGTTGCTTTTTAATTAGCTTGGGGAAAGGGAAAAGAAAAGAATGAGAGTCCACTTCAACAAGATCTTATACCCAATAACTTGACCCCCCCCCCCGTAGCTAAGAATTTAGAAAAAAAATTGTTTTTGAAAGGAAAATATTTGTTTTGTTAATAGTTAAATTTGTTTTGTGTGGGGAGAGGTTAAGCCACAGAAACTTAAAATTGTCAGACATTCTGAGTTCCTTTTATCAAAATATGGCCTTTTCATCAACTTCATTTTAATTTAAGCTAGACAGATGAAATTACTCTTGGAGCAAAGTGGGAATCTGAATCCTTCATAAGCAAATGGTGAGGGAGATCACGGAGAAGACAGATTTGGCTTACACTCAATGCTGCAGTGGCCTTCTGGCTGCACAGTCTTGTTTCCCTTGCATAAATTCATAAAAAAACAACACCCCAGAGCTGCCTTTTTCTCAGGGTAACCTTTTTCTTCTGAGGACAAACATCAGTGAGGGTGGAAGGACAGTTTTGCTTTTTTCATAACCAAGCCTGGCTAGGCAAAGTCATGAGAACATATGTCATGACTGATGCTTAGTGTGGTGGATAGGTACCATGTAGCAAGCCAAATAAAATTTAAAACAAAAGTGAAAAAATGAGGATTGTAAAGAAATATGGCAAGATGTATAACATAATGAGATGTGAAGAGAGTAGAACTGTGATAGATTTTTACTGGTGATGACTTTATATAAAAATTGATGCAAAAGGACTGACAAGGAGATCAGAAGGAGACAAAGTAGAAGGGTAAGTTATTTGTAAGCTAAAGCATATTTTTAAAAATTGTCAACAGCACTGATCACCTAATTATATGTTTTTTTTTCTTAGTAAAGTTTTTGTAGGCAGTTTGGTAGAGTAGTGGTTAGACTTGGAGTCAGAAATACCCAAGTTCAAATCTTACCTCAGGAATTTTATGTGTGACTCTGGGCCAATCACTTAACCTCTCTTACCACGTTTCCCCTTTGATAAAATTTTCTGTGTTGGGCAAGGTGGAGCACTGATCCATGAGAATTCATTTTAGGGTGATAGGGAAATGAAACATTTGAGGGGAAATTCAGGAAGAATAAATAGGGGCATGCTGAAAGTTTTATTTGCTTTGCCAAATGAACCCAAAAAATTGTGTTCTCTTCTCCTTTCTGTAGGAGTAACTTTCAGTCTTTGGAAAGAATTCATAGCAGACTCCACCCTTTATGTGCATAATGGAGTGGCAATAATAGCACCTATGTATGTCATGGCAAACATCAAAGCTCCTTGAAAAAATAAAAATGTTCACTATTATTATAACTATGTGTGTAGTTTCTTTTAAGTGACAATTTCTTTTATTTTGCTGTGGGTCTAATGGACAGAACCCTGGGCCAGGAGCAAATGGAGCTATGACTTCTTGCAAACTGAGCCCCCTCACAGTTTTCTCCGCTGAAATAGGAATAACCATTCTCATTTCTGCCAAATCACTACAGATAAATGCCAGTACTAACTGGAGAACACTTTGGATTTGGCTGAGGAAGAACTACATGAATTGTCTATACAATGATGCGCACAGCCCATATTTTCTGAGATATTCCTAACTTCCAGGAAGAGAAGGTAGACTCTTTTTTGTGTGAAAGACCTTGTAAAGGATATGTGGGAAAATTGTAAAAGGAAATTGCTCTTGCTCAATCAAGGTCTCAGATTTTTGACTTGGAAAATAGTGTCAGTGTTAACTCTGAAGTTGTGTTACCATAATATATGCGTTCGTTAATGACTAGGAAGTGAATTTCATCCTTCTGTGAAGAGCAATGGAGTCTGAAAGGATTACTTTTTCTTTTGGGATGCTCAGTAATATAGGCCCTTCCCCTATCTCCAGGCCTACAGACCTAGATGCCCTGTTGAACAAGATGGAATATTCATCCATGAGAATTTGTTCTTTGGTGATAGGAAAATAAAACATTTTGAGGGGAAATTCAGGAAGAATAAATAGAGGCATGCTACAATTTTTGTTTGCTTGGCTGAATAGACCCCCCACCCAAATGTGTTCTCCGTTCCTTTCTTTATGAGTAACTTTCAGTCTTTGGAAAGAATTTATAGCAGATTCTACCCTTTATGTGCATAATGGAAACAAGATCTGAACAAGACTCTTGGCCAACAATATCAAATTAATTTAACTCAAAGCCTCTAGGTAGATTTAAGTTCAAGATTTAATCTTGAATTTAAGATTTAAAACCATCAGTCTGTTAGTTTTCATTAGGCCAGTAAGACTGTATTGTAATCAGTATTTCTGTTTTTTAAAAAGCCATTATTAGAAAGATAGTTTACTCAATCAATTTATGAATGCATAGCTTACTTTTAATTAGCCATATTTCTATGCTTTATGGTCAATCTGATTTTAAAATCTGAAGGTGACTGCAGTCTGCTTTCTCTCTCAGAAGATTTTCCAGTTTGGTTTTTCACCCTGTGTTAACTTTTTTTTTTCAGAAGCTTAACCACGTTATCGTCCTTTTAACCTAGATCTGATCTCTTTGTCACTGTAGGAGAAGGGGGAAAAAAGTATGAGACGTGTGTTGCCTGAAAGCATTTTTGCAATCTCTGATGTCTTGGGTAGACTTGGAATAAAGGAGAATTTAGACCCTCTCTGGGGTTCTTGTTTGGGAGGACTTTGCAGAACACTTTACAATGAATGAATACTTAAACATTTCAGACTCTCAAAATACCTTGGGAGTTCTGATCATAAAGTCTACTATCTGGATAGACCAATACCCTTACTTCTTAAGTTTGTGGGCTCTGTAGGAATTTTATTGTAGCTATGCTGCTGGTCTTAGAATCTCTTGGTCTTAGAATCATAGAATTAGAGCTAGTATCCTCATTTTATAGCTGAGGAAACTGAGGTCCAAGGAAGTCCCTTGACTTGCCCGGGGTCCAACAGTAGCAAGCATCAGAAGTGAGATTTGAGCTCAGGTCCTCTGTTCTCAGAGAGAGGGTTTTTTCCACTGTACTATGCTGTTTCTTCCTCTTCTTCTCTCTCAGACAATACATGAGTATTGGGATTGGGATCTTTCTGAGTATTAGGTTATGTTTTCAGCATCAGTTGTACGCCTTTTAAAAAGGAAGACACTTTAAGAAGTGAAAAAAGGAATGAGGTCATTGTCATATCTTTATAAGTGCTTGTGCTTTGGAAGATATGAAAAAATGAAGTTATATTACATAGCTTTTATTAGAAATGGTATATTTTGTGGGTTCGTGTATTAGCAAAGCAGGGAATATTTTTCTGCTGTGATTGATGTTAGGGCATTTATGAGGACAGTGTACTATATTTCATATGTATATGAGTGTGTCATTGTTAAAGTGTTCAAAAGAAAATTATGTATATAATTTATATTTTATTATTTCCTTCAAGGATATAATTTTTTCAATACCATGATTCTTGTCATTTTGTCTGTAGTGATTTGATGGCTAATATGCCAGAAATAATTAGATTAAAAAAGGTGATGAAAACGTCAACAATATAGCATCTAGTGAAAAGCCTTAAGCAAAATTGTGGGTATTACACTGTACAAAGCACCAATTGCATACATTATAAAGTCTCAAAGATTATAGACAGAATGGATAATGGAGCTAAATGGATGATAGCGTGTGATGCCATATATTACATAGGCATATGCGTGCTGTTGACCCCACCTGCATTTCATGCTAAGTGAAACACATGTTTGATAAAATGTTATTCTTAGGATAAATCCAGACTTTGGTCTTTTGGCAGTGGGAAAGTATTAGAAGAGTTCATTTGGCTGGGGATGGGGGTGGGATAAATCCTATCTTCCTCTGGAAGGCGGTCTGCCCTTGGTTTTGCTCTCCTGCCTGACTAACTTTCAGATGTTTAAATTTTTGGGGGGTAACAACGTAATACAAATTGTTATTTCTTTTTGTATATTAATCCTCAAGTTTGGTTTGAAATAAGGTTCTAATTTTAGTTTGGGGGAAAAACCCAAGGAAAGGTAGCTCTTTGCGCTCGTGATTTACTTTGATCATTTGTTCTTAACCTGAGCATTGTATCTCTGTGTTATTTTGAATCTTTGAATCAAATTGAATCTGATTCAAGGTTTTAGGTATCGGATGGAAGTGGGAGTGAACCCTTGTTTACTTAAAATGAGGTTTTTAACTCAAGGACAAAATGATCTGGTTTGTGTGAAACATACAAAAATACCTTAAAATATTCAGTTTTAATATTGAGGTTATTTAGGCATGAAATACCCAGCTAGCACACTGGAGTCCACCCTTGTCATAAGCTGAAATATTCTGATGGAGAAATGAATAAATGAACCCGAGGAGCTAAAGTTTGTAATTGGAACCACCTTAGTTTTATGGGTAGGGGCAAGTAGAGTCTTGGGAATTCTCCTGTTTTGTTAGGAGAATTGTGTGATAGTAAGAAGGTGCCTAAAGGGAAGTGCATATCACCTCCATCCTGAAGCAGCTCACTAGACCAGGTGGAGAAGCTGAAGTTCAAGAGAGCTACCAGTGGGATGAAGAAGCCAGGGAACAGAAACAAGTCCTCTCAAGAGTCAAAAGAATGAAGGCCTCCAAGCACAAAGCCCCTCCTGGTCAGAAGGGGTTACCAAGTGGAAATGGAAGTGGCAAGGGCGACTCTTAGTATGGAGATGGAAAGGTCCATCTACACCGTTCGTTGTGGTTCAGTTGCGTCCAACTCTATGTGACCCCGTGGAATTTGTCAGTGGAATTTCCTTGGCAAAGATACTGGAGAGTTTGCCATTTCCTTCTCCAGTGTGTCTGCATTTTACAGATGAGGAACAGGGGTTAAGTGACTTGCCCAGGGTCACACAGGTAGTAAGTGGTTAAGGTTGATTTGAATTCAGATCTTCTTGAATCCAAAGCCTGGTGCTCCATCCACTGCACCACATACCTGCCCCAATTTATACCTGCTCATTGCCAAAGAGCTACTTCCTTTGTTCTGGGCTAGGGCTAGGGCTAGGGCTAAAGCCTTCCTCCCTTGCCTATGACCCAATTTCTCCCAAATCCAACCAAAAAGTGGCAAACAGACCCTCTTTTCCACTTCTTCCTTTATGTCCTTGTGAGGCTTTATTCTAAGGAGCTGTTGGTGGGAGTGGGGGAAAGGAGAAGTCCCTGTTAAGAATCTACACAAACTTAAAAAAAGAAAAAATCAGCACGTCCGCTGAGGGAGGTGGCTGGTACAAAGAACCTAGAATTGTGAGCTGTTTATAGAGTAAAGTAACAAAAAGCCAAGTAAAGTTTATAGGAGTATATCTTATGCTTGGCTAAGAGCAAAGCTTCAGGTCACAGTGACTGAAACGCTGGGTTTGACTTTGTGGAATGATAAATACCTGTCTGTTCCATTTAGAATGATGAAAGCTTAGAGTCCTAAGATTTTAGAGCTGCAAGAGTCTCCCATTCTTACACTGAAGGGCTGAGCCTCCTCAAGAGTCGTATTAGCTTAAGTGAAAACTGTTGTCTGAGACAGCCTCATATCTCTCTGGCCATTCTCTGGTGGGCAGAAATGCCCTTGGGCCTTAGATCACTTTTCTTCTCCTTCAGGGCAGTCCCTGTACTTTCTTCCTGACCACAGCATCCTCCTGGCCTTAGGATTTCTGATCCCCCTTACACTGTGTCCTATCCACCGGGCTGCTTGAAGTCCGACGATTTCCTTTAGTCACCAAAGGAGATGATTAATTTGAATTTATTCCTTGTTAGAAACAGATCCTTTGCTTTCATGTTGAAAGTCTTCCCTTGACCAAGCACGCCAGATCCCTTCTTGGTTCACGTTCTACATATGACAATGATGCATGGGGAAAGGATTGGTGAAAATTATAAGGCTGCATTCAAATATAAACACTGATGTGTATCTTGGATTAAGCCCCAAACTATGGATACGGTTGATCACGGTCAGTTTCAAGGCTTCTCTTCTATTTTGGTTGGACAGAATCAGTGCAACAACACAGCTCACCATTGCCACCGATGGCCCTGGAAATGGATTTGGAACCTCCTGATATGTATTGAGACACCACCTGCTCTGCTCCATCCTGCTTTGCTAAATTATATGAGAAAAGCAAGAGTGCCCACCACAACCAAGCCAGAACCTGGGATGGAGATACTTAGTAGAGCAACAAGGTGCCTGGACTGTTCCTACTTCGTTGTGTTTCGCCCATCACTTAAGTCAACTCACTTGCAAGTCATGGCATCACCTCCCTGATGTCATATTCCCCTTCGGGGACCAAGGACAAACCACACAACACACAATGGGAAGAGGCAAAGGAAACTGGTGCTGAATGTGAGTTCTGTCAGGCTCTTGGGGGAATCGGTCATCAGATGCTTGCTGTCCCAGGTTGCTTGGCTCCTTCTCCTTTTTTTGCTTTAGTGTATGAGAAAGAACATACTGACATCCTCCTCTGCAATCCCACCCCCCTCCTCATCGTCACAGAACCCTTGAGGGTGGGATCCCCACCAATGTCAATGATAGTTCTATGTCTTATGGCTAGCAAACTCTTACCTCCTCTCCTTGTTTTTGTGATTCAGATTTGGTGAAAATTCTTCTCTCTGCAGTCACTACCTACTCTCTCTGCCTTCTCCTCTGTCCCTCTTCTGTTTTTTTTTCCTCTCCTTTCTTTGTGCCCTCTTGGACATTCGATCTTGAACAAATTTCCTTTTGTCTTAGGTGACCTTGTATTCTTTGTACTCAAGGAAGTCTGGTTTCCTCCAGAAAACACTATATCCCCAGTCACCCAAAAGGAAGCTTTTCTTGACCCCCCCTTAATGGCGGTGCCTTCCTTCAGTCAATTAACTCCAGTTTGTCCTGTGTGTACCTTGTCTGTGCATAGTTGTTTTTATTTTGTCTCTCCCATTAGACTGTGAGTTGAGAGGAGGGTCTATGTTTTGCTTTTCTTTTTATCCCCAGCATTTAGCACAGTGCTTGGCACATAGGTAGGTGTGCCATTAATAAATGCTTATTGACTGAGTGGGTACTTCTTCTCTCATTCTGGACCAGGAAGGGAAGAAAGATAAGAATATTCTTTGCTCCTCAGTGCCACATCTAGATCCTTCCTATATACTACCATCTTTATTCCTTACATTTCTGTTCAGTCATTTCAGTCATGACTGACACTTCAGGTCCCCATTTTGGGGTTTTCTTACTAGAATGCTTTGCCATTTCCTTCTGCAGTTCATTTTACAGAGAAGGAAACTGAGGCAAGCAAGGCTAAATGACTTGCCCCAGGGTCACAAAGCTAGTAAATAACTGAAGCTGGATTTGAACTCATGAAGACGGATCTCCCTGATTCCAAGCCCAGTGTTCTATCCACTGTGCCACCTAGATGACTCCATACATCTATATCACCCAATAATGTCATCTCCTCACCTCCAGGATATTTTAACTCCTTCTTCAGTGAGTTCCTCTCCATCTCATTCCTCTCCTTACACTTGGGAAATTCACTATAGATGATGCCTTCTCAAACATCCAGGCCTCCTGGTTAATCATTCTCTTCAGTTCCCATAGTCTGTACCTTCACTATTTTAGTGGTGGTGTCTTCTGTCTCACCATTGGTGGTATTATAGATCTAGAGCCAGCAGGGATGTCAAAGGCCAGCAAGTTCAACAGTCTCATTTTCCAGAAGAGCAAATTGAGTTCTGGAGACCTGAAACGATTTGTTCTGCTGCTATGATCCAGAACTCTGAATGACCTCTCCATGATCATAACCTTCCTAGGCTTCAGTCTTTCCCTTTCTCTAGAGGTAGAAGGTTACTTCACCCCATCCTGATCTCCAAATCCCATTGACTCTTTGCTGGCCTTACTTTTCCCTTTTTGCCTTCTTGACCCTATTGTTTTCCAGTTCAACTCTGTACTGATTCTGCTACTTACTTACTTGTCCCCTTGAGAGCAGGGATTGTGCTTTTCTTTCTTCTTTCGGTCCTCAGCATTTCACATGTGGCCTTGTACATTGTAGGCACTTAGTAAATGCTTAAGTGTAAGAGGCTTACAGATTTGGAGCTGGAAGGGATGTTTGAGATCATCTAACCTAAAACTTCCCATTATACAATTGGAGAAACTGAGGCATAGAGAAGTTAATCACTTGCTCAAGGTCACATGGGTGAATGACTTATTTATGTACATTTGGAATTAAAAATGATAAATGTTGTGAATGTGTTGCTCACCACTTTCATGGTGTATTCAGATGATCCTTCTTAAATAGTGCACTTATTGGTCAGTGATATTTTTATTTCACAGATGGATAAAATATTAGGATGAAGGAGTGAGTGGGTGTCATTTATCAATAGCCGATGTTTTAGCTCTCTAGATGCAATGTCTTCCCTTGTAAATAAGCATATATACATACACACACACATTTATACATATACGTACATGCATATATTTTGTACACACACACATCTAGTGTCAAAAATGACCATCAAGAGAACCAGTGTATCTTGTGATGACATATGGACCTTTGAGTAAAGAGCGGTGGTGCAACAGTGTGGTTTTCTTAAGTTTTGAGACAGAGTGAGTCCTTTTTAAAACTCTGAAGAGGCATAAAAATGCTTTCCTTTTTCCTGGAATGTTGTCATGGTGACAATTCCCAAGATACCCAAGACTCATCATCCTCTTACATGGGGTGGTGAGTCTTGGATATTTAATCCCAGACACTGGGATTAAATATTTCAAGTGTTTGCATCCTTTTAGGGGTTCCTGGTGTGGAGATAAAAAAACACAAAGATGTTCTCATGCGTAAAATTGTATGTGGTCAAAATCTAATTTTAGAAGTGTTGGAAGAAATTGATCTAAGGTTGTATGACCACCTGTCATGGGTGGTTTTAAAGAAATTGTTGTCTTGGGTAAGTGGTTGGATTAGATGACCACTGAGATCTCTTTCACTCTCAGAGATTTGATGACCCTTGAGAATCAACCCCATCTTCTCCAGCCTTTAGTTTCAATGAGTACTGGGTGGAAGTCTACAGAGAGATGCTTAGAAATGGATTAACACAAGGGGGTGGGAGCTGTGGTGGTGGATTGTATAGGTATGGTGGGTGAACTCAAATGTCTAATTTCAGTAATAGAAGAGACTATATTTTATACTTTTACCAGTGTTTTACCATTTTTGTTCTCTTTACTCTCTGTCCCTCCCCACTCAATCCCTCCAGCCTAGTAATATTGGTCACTCAGTATTGAATCAATAACTGTTTGATTGATTAAGAGTTACTCTAAGTCCCCTAGACTAAAGAGAAGTGGAAATGTAGGTAGACAGTGTGATGAGAGGAGAGCAAGGCCATTTGTTCCTGAATAACCTATACAAGTTGTTATTTTCCTGCCCTGAGCTTATGTTAGGTTGCGCAAACTACATCAGGATTTTTTCTTATAGCAGGTGACTTTAATATAGGTATAGACTAAGATGATCTCTAAAAGACCTTTCCAGTTTTGAAATCCTTTGAGTCCGTGCCTCAAAAACACTCCAATTACTTCTGGCAGTGATTTTTGTTGTTGTTAGACAAAGAACTCTTATTCTGATTGTTAGCTAGGGCTTAGAAATATTTTTATTTTAGGAAACTGTTTGTTGAAATAATATTTATTATAACCAAATTTGACCCACATAATAGTGTCCGTTCTGTGAAGTAAATTATACTCAGAACTGCCTGTGCAGGAGGGTATCTTTGCACAAGATTTGTTTTCCACTTTAAACCTGTCTTTGGCTTTTAACATTCTAAATAATGACAAAGCCTGGTAAATTCCATTATTTGAATGTATGGAAGCTAAAATATGCGCAAGTTGATATCTTGTAAATTTAATCTCAACAATGTGAATATATCCTATAAAGGTGTAAAAACCATAGAAAACCAAGCCTGGTAATGGGAATCCGGACAGAAAGCTAATTAGTCAGTACCTATGAATGGTGTCATCAGTCTAAGTTTTTATTGCATTTTTAATACATAGTTTATCTTGATGAGAAAATCTGTAGACATAGGGTAAGTGTAGCAATTTTCCTTTTACTATTCCCTTAGCAGGGCTGTTATTGCTTGATGTTATTCTTTCAGCAGTCTTTTATTTTTGTCCCAAATGTTTTTGCCTCTGGCTGGTTTTATTTCTTTAAAATGTATGTGTATCCCTTCTCAAAGTGATGCCTTTTGACAGGTAATCAATATTTTTTCATACTAGATTTGATGGTGCTATGGTCATAATCCTCGTCTTAGAGTTAGTTAATGGTTGAATACTAACCTAGATTTTTATCTAATTCTTATCCTTTGTTAAGAAATGTACCTTTCTCCCTCAGCCAAGTTTCCACTCAGCCACTTTATACCCATCAAAGCCCCCACTCCCCCTGAAAAGTGTTGTAGGTTACATGGGTGCAGTTCCTATCAGAAATTCATCCCACTTGCCAGGGATTCCATATGTCCTTCAGCTTTCCCTTCTGGATAGACTAATTCAAGGATAACAGAAAAGATACTCTTGGACCCTAGTTTTGAGACCAGGAATTTGGAACTTCCTTGACATCTCTTCATTACTGGAGAAACTTCCTTTTTTTAGGGTCTTCTTGTAATTGGTGTCTGTCCTTTATTTCCCTTTCTACTTAGTGACAAAAAGATGCATCAGATCCTGGCATCACAGCAGAAGTGGATATATGTATCTTGATTGTGTATGTGTGTGTTTAAAGTCCTGCTCCTAGGGACCCTTAAGATCTTTCTTAAACTCAGAATTTGGATTCTCTGTGGATGATGAAGACGTAACAGCTGGTAAGGTTATCATCACTTGCTGCCAGGGTATTGTTTCAGGAACCACAGTCTAATATCAGAGGGATAGAATGCCTCCAGTGCTGGGGTGGGAGTGCTGGGTGGGAAGGGTACATCTGGCAGAAAACAGGTAAGAATTGTGATTCTTTGTTGCTTTCATAGAAGAATAAATCTGTGTTTAGAGCAAAGTCATGGGCAGCTAGGTGGTGCAGTGGATAAAGTGCGAGGGCTGAAGTCAGGAAGACTTGTCTTTTTGAATTCAAATCTGCCCTTGGACACTTGTTATCTGCATGACCCTGAGCAAGTCACTTAACCCTGTTTGCCTCAGTTTCCTCCTCTGTAAAATGAGCTGGAGAAGGAAATGGCAAACCACTCCAGTATCTCGGCCAAGAAAACCCCAAATGGGGTCATCAAGAGTCAGATGTGATTGCAAATTACTGAACAACAACAGCATGGGTAGTAGCAGTGGGTGGGGAGGGCATCCATTCTCATCAGGCTTTGTTTTATTCCTCTTGTTGGGTAACTCACAAGATTTCTAACTTTTTTGGCTATTTAATTAAAATGAAGCACTACTTTTTTCTATTGCTTTGGTTTTGGATGGTTTTTGTGCTACTTTGGTTTTAGAAGTAGTATCACTCCTGTGTATGAGTATGGACTAAAAATTCTCTGAGGTTTTCATCCTTAAGTGGTATCAGATGAGTGGGCCTAAGTGGCTAACACAGTCTTATGCTTCTGAACCGATGCCTCTGCTACTGATGGCATTTCTTGACAAGATTGTTCTTTGTATATCTGGAGATATATGCAAAGGCCAGTTTTGAACATAACATGCAATCAATTTTGCTCTGGGGCTAGATTCTTAAATCCCTAAGCTATTTTTAATGGTGTAATCTAATCAATTGATATCAAACCTAATAGTCTGATGACAGCTGAGAAAAGATCAATGGCCAGTTTAACAGCAGGTGTCTCGATAAGAATATATTGAAATGCTTTTTCCCCCTTTATGGAATATTTTTACGTGGTTTTTTTGAAGTTAGGATTTAATTAGCTTTTCACATTCTCTGTCTCTTTCCTCTACTTTCCCTAACATCATCATCATCATCACCATCAGCATCATCATCATTCATCTAAGGTCTCTAAGAGTAGGGATTGTTTCATTTTTTTGTTCTTTGATCCCCAGCCTCTAGCACAATGCTTGACCCATGTTGTTGTGGAGTCGTTTTTTTTTCAGTCATGTCCTACTCTTTGTGACCCCATTTGGGGTTTTCTTGGCAAAGATACTGGAGTGGTTTGTTATTTCCTTCTCCAGCTCATTTGACAGATGAAGAAAATGAGGCAAACAGGGTTAAGTGACTTGCCCAGGATCACACAGCCAGTAAGTGTCTGAGGCGGGATTTGAATTTATGTCTTTCTGACTCCAGGCCCAGCACTTTATTCACTTCTTCACCTAGCTGCCCCATTGGCAAATAGTAGGTGCTTAATAAATACTTATTGATTAATTAGTAGGTAGAATTTGTCCTTTGGACTAAGTGAAGTCCAAGTAGTTCAAGAGGTAGATAGAGTGATCAGTTCCTAGTCTTGTTTCCTAAGACTAAACAGTACAATTCTTGATTTAAGTATCAGAAGCACCTAAATCAAGGGGAACTAATTTATTATGAAAAAGTAATGTTGGTATAGTGTTACTTCAGTGCTATGCCAATAATGAAAACTTAATATTCATCTCTTGGTTGCATTGAATTGAAATAAGATGAAGGTGAGCAAAGTAAACAAGCTGAAACAGACTGTGAAATTGCACATGATGGGAATTTTTTTTTACTGCTTATAGACTATAAAAAGGTTAATAGTCAAGCTAATGATGGCATTTAATGTTCTCCCTCCCCCTTACGTTTTGGTCAGCTGTTAAGATAACTAACTTATAATTTTTAGGGAAATTAAAATCCTAAATGTCTGGACACTTGGGATGCAAATCCACTTGCCTAGGTGTTTATGTAAATGAATTGGCTTTTCAAGCTGTTAGGTAAATCACCAGCGTTGACCGGAAAGGCAGCTTGTGGGTGATGCTCCGTTTTGTTTTCTTTGATACCATCAGAAGGTTGAGAGGGAGCCAGGCTTGGCCGTGCTGTTGGACTGACCCTCCGCACCCCAGGTTTTCACCATCTAGATGGGCGACCTCCTTTGACAGAGATCATTTACTGAGCCACTTTGACCTTAGAGTGGCTTCCGAAAGGGCTGTGCCTAAAGCCCCTTCCCTCTAGAATCGGGCGGTGCTACGGTTATTGTTCTGGAGGAGGAGAAGTGGAGCACGGTGGGGAAAGAGGCATCCCTAGGATCTTCTCTGTCTAACAGCTACCCCTGCCTGGCTAAACGCGTTAGGTGACCGGAGCCCACTTGCTGCTTTGTAACACTGCTGCAAGCATTCCTGATCTCTGAAGTTGCTGGAATGAATAACTAAATTGGAATCAGCTGACCGCCCTGCTCCAATCAGATAAACCGTGATGTAAGTGTTTAGCAGCTGCTAGGATCTGAATTAGCGTGCTGAAGTAGAGGTGTGTGTAGTACAGCATGGCTAGACTCCTGTGGAAGGACTAACAGAAGGCAAGGAGGGAAATGGATGAGTCCAGCATCCTGAGGAGGAGAGGGCTCCAGGTAGGATACCGATTCATTCTGGAAACGTAGCTTTTGCAATGCTCAGCCGTTGGGGTTTTCAAAGTTGCTGTTTCTTCATTCCTGTACCGTATACAAATATGTGAACAATTTATGGTGCCTACTTGGCAGTGTGATAGATCGTGTCTCCAATTACAGGTGGATCATATTCCAGGGTTCGTTGAAGGAGGGTTTCATTGTCAGAGATGACAGATAAGATTTGGAGTTTTTACACTTTGGTTCTGTGCCCAAGAACAGTTGAATTTGGGGAGCTGTGCTGACAATTGATCCGCAGATCTGGCAGTAGTGTCAAGTTCATGCAAAGTCTGTCAAGGTTCGTAACTGTTGACTTCTGGCTGTGCGTGCTAACCTGTCAGGACTAACCTCACGGCTTTCAGCATCTCTCTGCTCTCGCTGCAGATGTGTGCAGCTGTTGGCTGTCGGAGTTTCTCCTTGTCAGTGATATGGAAGTTTCTGCCCACAGCTCAATTGAAGTTCCTTTGTAGTTTGTAAATGCTGAAATCAGAAAAGAGATGCACTCAGCCGGTTTGCTTTTTGTGCCTAAGTGTTTCCTAATTAAATTACTGTGATATTAACATAAAAATGCATTCCAAATTGAAACTTGGCAAACAGGAAACTTGGGGGGAAAAAAAAACATCTGCTTGGCACTTGACTAGTTGCTATTGTTTTTTTTTTTAAGTCAAACATAAATTTGTTTGAAGTTTGGATATTTTAAGGCCTCTTTCCCTCTCTTTCTTGAGATATTTTGTTTGTGAAGTAATTTTAATCTGTGGTTAATCATTAGTCATATAGACTAGTTTTTTAGTACCTACTTTTTGAAAATGGAAACCTAGGAACACAGAGCATGTTGCACATGTTAAATTTCTTCCAGATTCACTACTTTTAAAAAGTATTTTAAGTACTGTTGACCTTTGAATCACTGTGACACACTGTCTTCCCTGTCTATCTGTCTGCTTCTTAGTTCTAAGTACCAATTTTTAGTCTGGAAACCCAAAATGATTCATATGATAGTGTTGTAACATATATCTGAGCAGACTAAAAGACTACTTGCATGAATAAAAAGGAGTAAATTCAGAACTTAAGGTTAAATGTCATAGGTATTGTTCTGAACATAGGCAAAACAAGGTGCCTCCTTAATGATTTTCAGTGTTAGCCATTGTTTTTGAACATACAGCATTGTTAGTCACCCTCTGCTATGAATTTCCTTTTCTTTGTTTCCATCACATCTATAAAGTTCTTGCAATGCACAGCTGTTTGTCCATGTCCTATGTGGGGTCACTAGTTAAATATGGAGCAGTTCTTTGTTTTAAAGATGATAAACTCCATCCAACTCCAGTTTTCAGATTCCCAGCAAACTGAAAACTAGTAACTATTTCCTTCCTTAGTAAAGCAATCTGTGGTGGCTGATATTTTTGTATATGTGTTTAAGAAATATAGAGCATATGTAAATAGAATTTAGAGAAACTCCCTTATCTGTATGTTTAGTCTTTGTATCAGATAAATGAATGTTGTACAGCTCATATAGTTACATATTTCACATTATAGGATATATGTTCTAAACTTAGAAGGCACCAAGCCAAAACATTTTATATTCTTTTATAGTTGAAATTTCTAAGTGATTTTTATTTTTGCTAACACCATAAAATATTAAAGGCTATAATCATTTAAAATAATTAAGGGCTGAGTAACATCTCCCACTTTAGTTCTTAAATTATTCTTAGACACAATATTGTCTGTTACTACTCCTACGAAATGTCTTTGAATGTCCCTCTACTCCTGCCTCCCCCCAAAAAAGAAAAGACACACAAAGAAAAAAAGGAACCCAACTTACTACAATATAGTAGAACCTCCCTTGAAGTGGTATTTGAAGTGGTAAAATCACAGTAGCATAAAAATAGATTTTAAAGAACGTTTCTATAAAACCTGCGCTAGCCTACTGTGTAGTGCATAAAGAATGTCTGCTTTCTAACATGAAGAGATAAAGTCTCTATAGTGGTGAGAGCTTGCATGTGTTTATATATAGAAATGATTACACATATCTGCCCCAAGTCTTAAACCTTATGAGCTACAACTTCATTTTGGTTTGAAAATGCCTGTTTTGTTTTTCCTCCCATTGTGGGTAGTATATATTTGGGGGGAAATGACATCATACATAGCTGTTTTAAGAAAACCTGAAGTTTTGAATTATGTAAATTGTGTGTGTGTGATCATTTGCAAGGAAGATTCCCTGGAGGATTCTTTTAAATCTTCTAATCAATTTGATGCAATTGGTAATGTTTTTTATTTACATAAAAGTTTTTTCAGGTAGCACATTCATCATATAAAATCAGATCCTGCCATATTGGCACATGGGGCAGTAGCTAAACCTGACTGACTTGCTTTGCTGTGTGATGGTAGGTCCCCTAAGTTCTCTGGTCCAGTTTCCTCCTATGTCAAAGAGGGATATCATTGCCTGCCTCACCTACTTCAGAAGTTTGTTGTGACTATAAAATAATAGCTGCAAAATTTTTTGAAAAGTACAAGTAGTATACAGGCCCTAGGATTTGTTATCTCTCTTGGCAGTCACCATGGCCTTAAGCAATGGTGAGTTTTTCATTTTTGTTTTTAAATGAAAGTATCTGTACTTGTAACACTCATCTGGTTTCAGTTTTTTTTTTTTTTAGGCACAACAAACAAGTAGGAAAAGTGTAAAAATGTGCTGATGCCCCATTTATCATTAGGACAGACTAATGAAGGATACTACCATACAATTACACACACAAGAAGTGGGTTCTAGGTACATTGCAGTGTCTGTTGACATGTTACATTACTAGCTGTTTCTTAACACAACTTAAATTACTTTCTTTTAAAAATCCAAGGTATGTAGATTTGCTAATTTACTAGTAGGTCATAGGACCATAGAATTAAAGCTGGAAGGGTCTTTAGAGGTCTTCAAGTCCAACACTGTTTTACAGATGAGGAAACTGAGTTACAGATAGGTAAAGTGGCTTGACCAGGGTCACACAATTAGTATTTGAGGTGGAATTTGAATGTAGGACTTTGCTATCTACTATGCCACCTTCTCATTTTAAAATAAAATAAACAGGTTCTGAACTTGGATCACACAGTTCTTGAAACTCTCAATTGTGGTATTTTTTAATGAAGGGTGGATTTTGAAAATTATTTTTTCTGACCCTGTAGTTTCCCAGAAGCATGAATGCCTCAAAAAATGAGAACAGAAATGACTGAGTTGTTCATTGTAAATGCCTGTAGTTTTTCATTTTTTGAATGGAATGTATTAATATTTTCTGTCCTCCTGATGGCACTTCAATCACAGCCTTTGAAATGAAACGCATGAGAAAAGGGGCCCCAGTGTTCCTACTGTTAGAATGCAGGAAACTTCTCAGGTTTCATCTCAAAACTCAGAAAATCCTGAAGAATGGATGGGCTTGGGCAGACTCTGGACTTGTGGCAATTTGAATTTCTAGACAGGTCTAATTTATCAAAGGATAACTGGCTCTTTCCGGCCTCATACAAGAATCATGTATGTTTTTTTTTTTTCATCTGTCAGGGGAATTAATTAGAGACCTGAATTGCATGATCTTTCTTTGTCATTTTAATGGAAGTACACATATACCTATTAAGGGCGACTAGTTGGCTGAGGAGATATGAACAACAGGTAGTATTATGAGGGTATTCACCTCTACAAAGAGCCAGATGTAGCCACCAAAGAAGTCATCATCTTTCCCTCTTAACTGCTGGCCCCACAAGCTTTCCTTTTCCAGTTTTTTTTTAAAAAAATTTTGGCAGCATCTTCCACTAAGTGCTGACATTTCTGCACTCAAAGTTTTAGTTGGAGCTAAAATGTGAAAATATTTTCCTAGACCAAACAACCCCCAATCCCTGCTTAAACCGTTGGATTCTTGAGATTATGTCCATAGCCTTCTTTGCCGTTCTCTTTCCCCACCCTTCTTCTAAATTTCTGTCATTCCTCATTCTGCCTGAGCCTTAATTTGTCTATGATCTTGCTTTGGAATTCAGTTTCGGGAAGCACAGAAGCAGGTGGGTTTATCCTGGGCTGTTCCTGTATCCAAATGCCACTTTAGCAAGACTAGAATGAAGGTTGGTCGAGTTGGAACAGCTCAATGTTTTCTTGTGTTAGAACCATAACATTATGATTGCCCTCTTTATTTTTGACTTCAGATTCCATGGTGCATTCATTCAGTGGGAGTGGTGGTCTCTCTCCCACTCTTCATTTGAGAGCTGTTGTAGTTATGGAGCTGCAGGCTGGTTCGGAGCACTATGAAATCCACATTAGAAACACTTGTGACCATACTAATGCCTTTTCAACATGAGACATTTTTATTCTAAGTTAATTGCAAAAGAGGTTATTTTGAGCAGGAGAAATGGGCATGGTAAATAGACTCTCTGTTAAATGTTAGGATCATTAGTAATATTCTCTCTGTATATGTCCAAGCTATGCTTGGCAGCCGGCAAATCATTTAACCATTTAGGAGTTCTCTTTCTCCTCCTTAATATAAAGGCAGCGGTATGATCATCTCTCATTTATCGAGACTAATGGATTCTAAGGAATATCCTGGAAAATGACATTACCACATACTCTCTCTCATCAAATTTTAGCTGTTTACCCTGTACTCTCCCCCCAATAAATATTTTGTTTGGAGTGTTAATAAGTAGTAACATTGACTGTTTGGATGTTAGCTCCCCTTTCTTCCCCTGCCCTCTGCCCTCTGTCATGCTTGTGAAGTGAACAATGACATTTTTCCTCTTCCATACATAAAGGCTTTGAGTACTTGTATCCCAGTGGCAGCTAAGGTAGCACAGTAAATGGAGTCTGGGCCTGGAGTCAGGAAGTAATAACTGGAGTCAATTATGTCCAACTCCTTGTGACCTAATTGGTTTTGGTTTTTTATTTGTTTTTTTTTGTCAAAGATACTAGAGTAGTTTGCCATTTACTTTTCTAGCTCATTTTGCAGATGAGGAAACTGAGGCAAACAGGGTTAAGTGACTTGCCCATGGCCATATAGCTACTAAATACCTGAGGCCAGAATTGAACTCAGGTCTTCCTCACTCCCAGCCTAGCACTTCATCCACTTTACTACCTAACTACTCCACTGACACTATCCTAATATAAGGCATTATCATTTCATATATACATTATTGCAATACCTTCAGCTTGCTTCTGATCCATATTGTAAAACATTGCTAGACTCAATTTCCTAAAGCAATGATATCCTCTTACTATTCTCCTTCCTAAATTTCACTGACTCACAGAAAAGGATCCGGGCTTTTTTCCCTGGCATTTATGTTTATCTTCAATACGAACCCAATCTACCTTTCTAGGTTGATCTCAGTCTAGCTACTTAGTTTTTTGAACCCTTCATTCTGGCCAAAGTGGGCTAATTCTTTGCTCTTCTAATGTATCAACTGTCACACCATGTTGCTTCTGTTTTTTTTTCTTTTGGTGCAATGAGAAGCATGTTAGATTTGAAGTTAGAGAACTAGGGTTCATATCTTGGCTCTGCCACTGAATTGACTAGGTGACTTTGGGCAAATTACTTCAACTCTTTGGGCCTTTGTTAGTCTCCTTTGTAAGATGAAAGTTGGGTCAAATGACTAGTCAGGTTTTAGCTCTAACATTATAATTCTAGCATCTTTTAGATTTCTCTATGGATCCAGTATTGCTCATCTTCCAGATAACAGCTTAGATCAGCCCTCTTCAGTGATACTTTCAGTAGCCACTTCAGTTGATGGTAGCCTGTTCTTTCTTTAAACTTCACTGACACGTAATCACCCATAGCACTTGTTTTAGCACTTAATTATCTAATGCCTTTAGGTTGCTTTGATTCATTGCTGTATACCTTGTCTTCTTCTCCCTCTTGAGTAGAATGTCCTCCAGAGTAGGAAGTATATCTAATAACCCTAGTATTATGTTCACATCCCCACTTAATACAATTCTTAGCACTGAAATAGAAACAACGTATCCCTCCATTCTCTATTGTCCACCACTCTTCAAATGCTTAAGGAATTCCAGGCATTCTGGAAAGCAATCTGGACCTATGACAAGAACGTTATCAGACTGTGTATATACCTTTTGACCTAGTTCTACCATTACTAGGCATATATCCTAAAGAGAGCAAAGAAAGAGAGAAAAAAAATGTACATTTAAAAAAATATTTGTAATTGCTTTTTTATGGCAACAAAAAAATGGCTAAATCAATTATGGTCTGTGAACCTAATGCAATATTATTGTGCTTGAAGAAATGATGAAATGAACAGTTTCTGAGAAAAAAGGGAAGAACTTTTTGAACTGATGGAGAGTGAAGTAAGCAGAACCAGAATGATGATTTATAAAATGACAACAATGTTATTAAGAAAACCAACATCGAAAGACTTAAGAACTTTAGACTTGAGACTTTAGAAGATTTTTTTAATCAAATGAAAATCCACTCTCCTCTTGCCAGTAAGACGAGCTTAAAATACAGGAAGAGATAATATTTTGGGTCAAGTTCAGCGTGGGAATTTACCTTCCTAGTCTATGTATATTTATAAGGAAGATTTTCTTTTCATTTTTTTAAAAAAAACTTTGCTTTGCTTTTGCTTTTGCCCTTTTTCTTCCTATTGGGGAAGGTTTGGTGGAAGGGACATATTAGAAATGCATATAAAAACAAATTTATTCAAAATTAGTTGGGAAATAAAGAGACTAGATAATTTTACAAACTGAACAAAGTGTCTCTCCAATAAATTAGAATTTGTAAAATCTTGGAAGAAAACTTTTGAAAGCTCACATGCAAGCTCAAACACATTCTCTTTTGTCATTGGCACTCAAATATAAAGAAATTCACCATCCAGCCCAGTCACCAAGTAAATTGTGAATAAAAACAGAAGTTTCTTTCCTCAGTTTTTTCCTTAATCAAATTATCAAATAAATATAAGTAATAATTAATCAAATTCTTTAATTAATCAAAACCATTCTAGTCTTCTTAAGGAGGGATCTTGGAAGCCATTCTCAACTCAGGAGTTTTCTGTGGCGTGTTTCTGTGTCCTTCAGTCCCGATGCCTTCTGGAGAAGTCCTCTGCATGCTGCTCATATGGATGTGACTGTTTTCACCCTGATCTACCTCCACCGCTCTTCTGCTGTGAGCATGTGAACAGAATGAGAACACTGTCATAGATGCTGGGCATACAAATACAAAAGTGACATAGTCTCAGCCCCTCATGGCAGCTAGGTGATGCAGTGGACTTGGAGGCCAGAAGATCTGAGTTTAAATCCAGCCCTAGATCTTAGCTAGTTGTGTGACCCTGGACAAGTCACTTAACCTTTGTCTGCCTCAGTTTCCCCAACTAAAGAATGAGGTTCATAATAGCACCTGCTTCCTGGAGTTGTTGTGAGAATCAGATGAGATCACATGGGTGAAGTACCTGATACATGTTTTTGTCGTTGTTCGGTCATGTCTCACTGTTAGTGACCCCATTTGGGATTTTCTAGGCAAAGATAATGGAGTGGTTTGCCACTTCCTTCTCCAGCTCATTTTACAGATGAGGAAACGGAGGCAAACAAGATTAGGAGATTTACCCAGGGTCACACAGCTAGTAGGTATACGAGGCCAGATTTGAACTCAACAAGATAAGTCCTCCTGATTCCAGGGTCAGCGCTCTGTCTACCGTACCACCTAGCTGCCCACCCAGTACCTGGCAGATCCTTATAAAATTCTTGTTTCTTTTCCTTTCTCTCTCTCTATCATAGAAGGAAACAACACATATAGAGGAGTGATGATCAGGAAAATTTCTTTTGGTCTGGAGGGTCACAGGGATTAACATGATAGGACATAGCATGGTTGATTGTTGTGACCTTCCCAGTAGTAATGGTATTATTGGTTTGATTGTTCCTACAGCAGGAGTAGGGCAAGGTGGGGGCCATTGTATAGATGGTCGGGCAGGTGGAAAGATGGAGTGGGCTAAAATTCTGACCCTTTTCTTTTTAATTTTTTTTTGGAGGGAAGAAGGTAGGGCAATTGGGGTTAAGTGACTTGTCCAAGGTCACACAGCTGGCAAGTGTGTCAAGTGTCTGAGGCCAGATTTGAACTCAGGTCCTCCTGACTCCAGGGCCGGTGCTCTACAACTCACTGACCCTTTTCTTTTGAGTAGAACCAGGGTATGTGTGGGGATATGACCGTGTTTTGACTCCTGAAGCTCACAAATTGAAAGGTGTGGGAGAACTCTCATGTCGGGATAGAGAATAATATATGCAAATGACCAGCTTGTGTTGTTGCTATCAGGGGTTCCAGAAAAGAACCAGGAATAGGATGTTACAAAAGCCATCTTTGGCATACATGCTTTGAATTGTTGATACCTAGTTATTCCCCAATAACAGAAGAGCTTCTTTTTTAGAACCATGTAGTTGTGTTGCCCCTTAAAGAGGATGCTAAGGGATAATAAAACCCCAAGATTTAGGAATATCACAGATAACCCTTTTGGATAACAAATTTCTAAGAGTGGTTAGATTGTAAATGTGATGTGCATTTGATTTCTGCAATCAAGATTGGAACTGGTGTATAGAGAGAAAGCAGACAAAATGGTATTCATGAATTCCCCAAGCTAATAGGTTCCCCCTGAAAATTGTTTTCAACAATCACTATGGTGTGTATTTTAACATTAGTTTTGTGTAAGGAAGTGGCTAGAGTTTGGTTAAAATTACATATAAAGAAGAGACCAAACTACTTTTGTGTTTTCATGTCAGACCCTGAAAATAATGTAGTCAATTTTGAAGATGTGGATTTCTTTTCCAATCGCATCCAAAGTTGCCAACTTGCATACAAGTCTCATTCCATTGCAGTTTAAAAAGGCTCAATGAAACACCTCAAACCAGAGGCTATAATAGAAAAAGCAATTCAACCTTAAATGAAGATGATGACGATAGTGCTATACTGCTGAAACAGTGAGTGACTTTAATACCTGAGAGAGATTGCATAAGGATTCATCTAAGATTTTCTTTTCACTCCATTTACATGAACCACCTTTGATTGAAATTAGGGGTACAGGTCTCCGGAGGCACGGCATGTGTTGTACATTTTTATCAGTTCACTGACATTCCATTTCTAATTAATCCCTTCTCTCCTCCCCTTCCCTGAGGCTTTTGGGAAGAGGGGTGGGAGAAGGGGGAGGAGAATAAAACAAAGTGAGATTTAGATTTCAAATCCTGGCTTGTTTATAACAGCAGTATTTTAGATTTGGAGTTTTGGGGGTTTTGTTGGGTTTTTTTTTGCCATTTTTCTGTGTGTAAGGGTCAGTCTTAATGTGTAGTTCTGCCACATGTGCATTCTTAGATGTGCTTTGCAACAGGTAAAATCCTGCTATCGTGAAGGGCCAGCACAGGAATTTTATTTTTGGTGCCAGAATTTGATTATGTAGATTCTTGCTGGAAGTGAAAGGTCTGTCAGCTGGATGAATTTCACTATAAATAGAGGTTTTCATTATAATGCGGTTTGCCACATATTTACCTTTTCAGTTGTTCCATGTTCCCTACATTGTCTTGGTCCTTGACCTATCACCCTGAGGAGGGAAACATGGCACCATTGTTTTAGCCACTTGACTTTTCCGAAGTTGTCTTACATTCTATTTCTCTCAACTAAGGTTTTGACAAAAGGGTTTCTCAGAATGCTGCTGCAGCTAATAATTAATAATAATAATAATAATAATAATAATAGATAACATTTATGTAGCACCTACTGTATTCAAGGTAGTCTGTTAAACTCTTTTTACAAATATTATCTCATTTAATCCTTGCAACAACACTGGGAGGAAGGTGGAGGTATCATTATTCTCATTTTACAGATGAGGATACTGAGGCAAACAGGTGAAATGATTTGCCCAGGATCATGCAGCTGATGAGTGTTTGAGGCTGAATATTACATAGAGGGACATCCTTGAAGTCAGAGAACGCTAGCTGAAGCTGTCCTGCTGACATATAATTGTCGTATGACCATCAATTAACCTCTCAGTCTCCTCGAAGCTTTCTAGGACTGCAATTTACAGATGAGTGTCTGAGCTACATTAGGTTGGGGAGACTACCCCCACACTGCCAAAATGAAAGGTCTCCCCTCCTTGCCTCCAAAAAAAATGGTTTGATGAATTAACCATATTATACATCTGTTATATGTCTAGAGCCATGCTATGTGCTGGAGACATAAAGAAACAATCCCCATTCTAAAGGAGCTTATATAATCCAGCTGAATTGGATGTCACTCAGAGACTTTCTATTTCATCATCTAAGTTGGTAACAAGAGTCAGACCAGAACTATGTTCTAAGGGCAACTGTGAGTCATTTAAGAATCTTTTTGGTGTTCGTGTTCTGAGATGTAAAGGTAGCTGCATTGTGTGGTAGCATTAAAGCATGAGCTCCGGTAGCACTGAGTGAAATAAAAAGATTTTAGGCATTGGCCCATGCCTGGCCTGCGTGTATATTTGTTGTTTGAGGGCCGTGCAGGATGCATTCAGGGAGGCTGCTTCTTAGGAGGGCCATCAGGTAATGCTGTCAATTTTGATCATAGCAGCTAGTGGAGTCAATCTATTGAAGACAGAGAGAGGTTTATATTTATACTGATGGAGAGGCTCCCACACTCGGCAATCAGGGATCCTTTAAATATCAAAATAAATCTCATTTTCAGGAATCTAGAAATCTCTGCTGGGGGTGGGGGTGAGACTTTAGTTGTTGTTTCTAATGCCATTTTTTATAGCTCTATAGGATGGCACATGTGTAGAAGAGAAAAGGTCAGAATGGGAGTGTCAATGACAGTTATCCCAAATACAAATAGTTGGTCCACTTTCCCTCATGTTTGAAATGGCCTCCCAGCCTCCATCTGGCCTCATAGGCCATATTGTTTCTACTCTGCTGTAGCTCTAGGAAAACAATGTGCTTTCCTTGAACCTTGAAGGGTTCTATAGTTTGTCATTTCCTTGATTGGGCAAACATTTACTGAATGTAATCTATGGACAACTAGGTGGCAGAGTGGAGAGAGCTGGCCTGGAGTCAAGATGACTCATCTTCCTGAGTTCAAATCTGGCTTCAGATACTTACTAGTTGTGTGACTGTGGGCAAGTCACTTAACTCTGCTGGCCTCAGTTTCCCCTTCTATAAAATAAGATGGAGAAGGAATTGCCAAACCACTCCAGTATCCTTGCCAAGAAAACCACAAATGGGGTCACAAAGAGTTGTTTCACACCTGAAATGACTGACCAACAATGACAAAACTATGGGAATAGCACTCTGGAATTTATATCAAAAAATCTTGTTTGGGGGAACACACAAGGCTGCCTGGAATGGTGAATTAGAAAGGCAAAGTTTTGGGGGAAAAATAAGGTTATAATGATATGTTTGAATCAAATGAGGTAGAGCTAGGAATGGGTTGAGTGTTTTGGTCTTGATGTATTTATTTAATGGGGAGCGACTGAAGGTGCTCCCCTTCTGTCTCTAATAGTATGACTCTTTTCATTGTAATTTGGAAGTAGACAGATTTAGGGGAGGAGGGGAGAGGAGAGATCAGAAGGTTTGTAATATCACATTATTAATTATTGTTGATATTATAGGTCTGAATCCCGTTAAGAAATATTCTATCAATTATTAGGCCGAAATCCCATTATTCCTCTGTTCCTTAACTGGTTCTCGTCCCCTTCCTCTTTGTAGGACAATTACTAGGCAGTGCCTTTTCTTACAATTTCATTTCTGCCTATGTAGTGACTATAGAAATCAGCTTTTAGCACCTGCCATTATGCGCTTCCTATTCAGGGCTTGAACAGTGAAAACCTGTCATGCAACTTCCTTGTGCTGAAATTATTTTGATCTGTATCAGCCAGAATTGGTTCTGAGATGTTGGATATTAACTTTTACATGCTACTTTCTCTAGAAGCTAATTGAATGATTTTTTTTAAATGATGGTCTATGCCTTTGACCAATTTGGCAGCGCGTGTCACGTGATCTTATGGATATGCTAATCTATATCACACACACACACACACACACACACACACACACACACACACAGAAACTCCAAGAATTCTCACATTCTCACATGCATTTCTTGGTTGTTTCTTCTGAAAATTGGTGTTCAAAATCTTTTTCCATTCTTTTATTCATGTGAATTCGTATTGAATCTCTGCTGCCGTGTCTTGATAATCCTCATCACCATTGTTTAAATTTTCTCAAATGAGACTTTTCACAGATACTTCTACAAACATATGGGCCACTTGATCCAATGAAAATAACTGCACGTGTGGCCCTTAAACAATGAATAATAAAGAATTTGTGAGATGCTTACTATGTAAAAAAAGGCTGGGCATAAAAAAAGTTCCTTGTCCTCAAGGAGCTTACATTCTAATGGTAGAGACAACACATATGAGAAACTAGGCATTGTGTGTCTGTGTATGAATGCATATGAGTGCACATGTGTCATACTCACTGTTCTGATGGTATAACTTTAGGCATCTGTCTTAAATAACCTTTATATAAAACGTGTTTGAATTCAGCGCATCTTTAGTTTTGACTCAAAAAAATCTGGATCTTCCATATCCGGTGCTGCAGACAGATGGATATTGATGTTGAGACGTTCCCCAGCTCCCCTTCATTCCCCTTTCCTTATAAACTTCATCAGACCTGATATAGCATATAGTGTTTTGGTCGGTTAATCCACCTGTATTTCCAAGGCAATCATCCATTGCTACCTGTCTGTCAAGTATTTTCAGAGTATATTATTTCTGCCGGCAGGTCCATTTTCTCATTAATATAGCTGTTAAGGAGACAGCCTTCCAGAAATATCAGACAGTATCCCCTGTAATCACTCCTTTCTATACCAGTACAGAAAAAACGTAACATTCTTAGCCAGGGTCTTTGGCCCTGTGCCAGCCTAAGGCCTGCCTCTCCTATCATACTTCTTACTAATGCCTTTTGATAATTGCACTAACATTTCTTGATAATGCCTACAATATGTCACAAGGCCGACTGTTTGGTATTATGTTTGGAAGGAGGGACATAAACTTAATGGTCCTTCATGTCAGATCCTTTGGTGAGCCATGTGTCTCCACAGAGGAATTTCGGTGATGGTTTGAATTAAGCTTTCTGTCATTTTCTGGGAACCATATGGAAAATGAGTTTGCCAGTCTGGCCTGCGCTGCTCTTCGTCTTGTAAATCCCAGGTAGGCCCAATTGTTCTCAAGAACAGCAAATGTTTAAGAGAGTGTGGAGTCAAACTGCCAGGCTTTATTTGTCATCCTCCTCTGAGCATAATTGATCTGTATGAAGCATCATGATTTGACCTTTATCCCTGCTCTATGCTGAGTTATCTCCTTTTAAAGCTTATTTCCTTTGGAATGCTTTTAGGCTGGGCTGGAGTGTACCTGCTTTGGGGGTTAACGGTGCCTTCATCGTCATTTCCTGGCTCCTACATCAGGAGGGTATCTGTCATTGTAATGGTCTTTCCTTTCATTGTGGAAAGCTTTCCTTAAGTTGCTTGAAATTGAATGTTGGTGAGGGGCCTGGCATTTGTCTGAAGCAGCTGGTCCAAATCATTCTTTTTTTTTTCTTCCCCTTTTCTTTTCTAATTGCTTTTCTAATATGCATTCTATTGTGATTTGATAGAATTACGCAGCTCTTCTTCATCCGGGGTTTTTCCCACCTTTGAAAACTTTAGTTACCTGTTCCTACTTTGATCTAACGATTTCCTGAAGTATGGGAATCAACATCACTTATTTCACAGGGATAGTGTGGATTACAGTATGACCTGGGGAAGCATCTCTACCCTCATCTGTGAAAACTAACAAAGCAATGCTGTTGTGTCTTCTGTTCTAGGTCATTGTCTCTGCCTTAACTCTCTTTCTGGCCCTTATGGAAAAATTCAGTGAAGGGAAGGGGAGGTTTTTGTTTTTTTTCCCCTAACTGAAGGTCATTAGCTCAAAGGAAAAAATAGCAAATTAAAGGTCTTGTAAGTAAAGACAATTTAATTTATGGTTATTTATCATGTAATTAAGATAATTATTAATAAAATAATATAATAAAAATTTAAAAATTAAGAATGGGGAACATAAAATCTTATTCAGTACTTGTGAGTTTGGAGGCAGTCAAAGGGAAAAGAGGAGAGGACTGGGTGGCCAAAGTTGAACGGGGACTAGGAAGGCATTGAAAAAAAGCCAAAAAGTGGGGAAGGTGAAGATGGGGAGGAAAAGGAATGTGGGGGCAAGGAGAGAGAAAACCAGAACCACTGTCAGGGATTGGGGTTTCAAAGGCAAAAGAAAATAGTCACTTTCCTCAAAGAACTTACATTCTACTGGTCATGCAGAGATTAGATACAGGGTAGATACAGGGTAGATTCAGAGATTAAACAGACAGCCAAGGGGAGGCATAATGTGTGCAGATGCAATGTCTACTTTCACAGCTAGGTGGCACAGTTCAAAGAGCGCTGGGCTTGGAGTCAGGAAGATCCACTTTTGAATCTTGCCTTAAACACTTCAGCTACATGACAGTGGGCAAGTTACATAATCTCTCTGGGCCTCACTTTACTGATCTATAAAATAGGGATAAAATAGCACCTACCTCGCAGGGTTAATGTGAGTATCAAATGAGATAATATATGTATCAGGTGCTTTGCAAACCTTAAAGCACCATATAAATGCTAGCCATTATTATTATTATTAAGTAATATACTCCACTTTTTGGCCCTTTCAGGGTGTTTATTGTAAACACATTTATGGCCATGTTGTAGTGATGTAACTGTTGACCTAGCTGGGAATACTCTGCCTGAGTACAAGGAAAAATTTTCTAGGAAATATCTATTCAGCAGAGTAGAGGTATCCTATCATTTCACTTACCATCAATTTTCACTTAGGTGAAAGAGTAATTCATACTCTTGAGCTTGTCAATGTGGGTATTGCCTTTAATGGTCACGTTTAAACCTATCCATGTCTGCCCATACTATGTGGCTCTCATCTGTGTTCTCCTATAAGTGTCTCTTAAAAAGTCCATTCAACATCTGGGATCTTCCTTATGTTCTATTTTCCTTATGTGGATACCAATGGAGCATATGGGATATCCATTGGTTAGTTCGAGAAACTCTGAGGGTCTTCCCCTCCGTAATTGATTATTTTGCAAAGGGAACATAGTCCACCTTTTACCTCAGTTCTTATCCAGCCTTTAACTACTGGCTATTGCCTCAGATAAACTGAGACCTGGGCAAGACCTTAGCTTAAAAAGGCCATGGTCTCTCATTGCATCTGGGATCATCTCCAGTCGTCCTGACTTATAGCTTGCCACTGAATCCAATGACCCTGGAGGAGAGAATGAGGCTAAATACTTTGCACAGCCCTGCCTCACGTAAGTCCAATTCACTTGTAATTGTAAGTCATGCCATCACCTTCCCGATGTCATTGGTTCTCTTCGACAACAAAGGATGAACAATTGGTTAGCTCACTTTGACTATAAGATTGGCTCATTTTTTTCTTCTCCACATTTATTACTTTGTTACATCTTTTATACCAATTTTCCCTTGCAGTTCCCTGTTGCAATACCCGCCATGAGCTCCTCCCTTTGGGTGACCTTCAACTTTGGTTCTTTGGAGATGGTCAGGTGGCATAACTTTCATCTTTCTAGCTTCAGTAGAAGAATATTGATGTTACAAGCAGTCCTGGCCCAAAGATGGAGAAGAATAAATATTGGAGAAGTCAATTTTGATATAATAAACTTAGGGTTTAATCTCAATTCTTCATTCATCCAGAAGGATCTATACACTTCCATAGGTATATAGAAAACCATATCGGTAAGCAGAGAGGAGTCCATTAGGCGTAAAGATACCAGTATTTGAAATTTAAACTGATCCTAAGTTCTAAAACTTTTATAGATAATTCATGAAGTGAGAATTAAGCATATGTATTTCTACCCTGCAAGCTCTAGGAAATATGATGCCTATGAAAATTATAGTTCATTTTATATCAGACACAAATTTAATGTAGTTTATAGATTTCTGTCATAAAATTCAAGAACACAGCACCTAGAATCTAGTTCTGGAACAACCACTGACTTGTTATGTAGCCCTGGATGAATCAAACCACTTTGTAATGGGAAGGAGCAGGGTAGGAGGAATCCTCCAAGGTCCTTTTGAACTGTAACAGTACGTGCTTAATAAAAATGTTTGAATATGGAGCTTTCTAATTTCTTCCACTATTTTTTCCCCTCGTATCATTCATGGGTAGGCTTAAGAGTGTGCATGATAATCAAGGGAAGTTAGATATTAGCATGGCACAGTGCTAGATTTAGAATCCAATGAGTTAGATTGGATTTGGATCTAACTTTTGTTGTTTACTTTCTATGTGAAATCACTTCGTTTCCCTTCTCATCAATTTATTTTCATTTATAAAATGAGAGAATCAGACTAAATGGACCTATGAGATCTTTCCACCTCTTAATACTATGATTATAAGACATCAGTTCAAATCATATAAAAGTGAACATTTGAATTCCCTAGACCCATATCATTTCCTTCTTTCTCTACCCCATTTCTTGTTTTTAGATGTCATTAAGGACCATGAAGAAATCGAAGTTTCTCCAAACTTAGGAGTTTTTGTTATTCTTTTTAAACAGCTCTAGTAAGTGATTTCCAGAATCTTCTTTTTCCTTCCTTTAAGAGAACTAGCAACTTTTATACATTAAGTGGGTTCCATTAGTTGCTGTGTTTATAAAAAGGCAGACAGAGCAAAAAACAAGGGAGGAATTCAAAGACTGAAAGTTTATTTCAGCGAATTCTGTTCCTCTTGCAAATCATAGCAAATTCTTTTTTTGAACAGTTAGTATCCTGCGATGCGCATGCTTAATACTCTAGCCGTTAAGGTTTGGCCAAGTCTGTGTTCTTTTTTTTAATCGGTAAATAGTCACTGGATGTTCACTAGGTAGTGATCATCAGAAATTTCAAAGAATTTGATGACAAGAAGCAAACAGGACAACGAGACACAAAACTTCATGCCGTCTTTGTCTTTTCTCCCTGCGTAATCGTTCGTACATTTAGACTAGAATCTGCAATTTTTTGACTAATAGAGTGATTGATCTCCAGTTTCATGTAATATGAAGGAAAGGACAATAAGTGAAGAAAGAAATCCTGGCCAGTGGTGATGTTGTTATTAATGACTGGTTGAGCTTTATCTTTCTTCCTTTCTTCTGCCTTTCTCCTTTTCCTCAGGCATTTGCTCAGTGAAATATTCTCAGCCTTATTTTGATCTGTTGTTCTCTGTATTTCTCTCTCAATCCCGTGGACAATATTGCCACACCATATGCATGTCTGAACCTAATTACATAGCTCTGACGGCTCGCATGCTCAGTTAGTTTGGGAGCAGTCTTCAGTTTGAGATGAGTCAGAATGTGCGTGGAACATATGAAGGCCATTCACCAGGGACTCAGCCTCTCCTCCCCCTTCATCCTGCTATTCTAAGTCAAATCTTGGCTTGAGGACCTTATTGTCTGTAACAGACAGAGACTGTCTCAACCCAGTGACAACCTCTGAAATAATTATGAAATTCCTTTTTGTGGGGGGAGGGGTGGTGACCCTCTTATCTATTTTTAATTCATTCTGCTCTCTCCAGAAGTGTTTTGATTATAATAAGAGCAGTTGATCGATGCTAAAGTCTAAGTTTAGTTAAGAATCCCCCTGGGGATCCCAAGACTTCATTATTTTTCATTATCAATGTGGACTGAGTTTTTAAAAATGTGCCTCTCTTGAATTTGTTTTGTGTGGGGGGAGGCATTGTGGTACAGTGGAAAGATCACACCTTCTCAAATAAGAGGACTGGGTTCAAATCCCACCTTTGATGCCTTACAACCTTATCACCATGAGAAAGTCACTTCCCCTTGTAAAGCTTAGACTGGGTTGGCTTCTGAGGCCCCTGCCCACTCTAGAGCTAGGATGGTATAAAAAAAAAAGTGATGCTCAGCCATCCAGCTTTCGGGAACATCGTCTGGAGTTCACTGTCTTTGAAAACATGGGATTGATTCAGTAAGCATTTACTGAGCAACTGATACATATAGGTTATGTATATAATGGTAGCGGTAATAATTGAGGTATGTAAAAGGATAAAAGAGGATGTGGTCTTCACCCTCAAGAAGGCTGGCATTTAGTAGGACTGGATTGAAGGTATATATAACGCTGTGATACAATGGTGAATAGCATTGGAAATGACCTTAGATGTCATCTAATCAGGAAGACCCAGATTCAAGTTTGGCCTCTGTTGTATAATGGCTGTGTAACCTTGGACCATTGTTTAATCGCTCAGTGCTGAGGCAGTTCACTTGAGCAATACATAAGTGGTGTAACATCTGCTGATCTCTCGAGTTTCCTCAGTGGGAATTTCCCTACATAGATGAAGTCATAAGCTTAGACACTCTTTCCCCCATGATATTGTAAGATAGGACATCTAAATAGAATGAGATCTGGGGATTTGTAATAAATTATGGGGGCAATATAGTATGTTAGGGGAAAAAGATATATGTTTTAGGTTGTGCCCAGAGGAGAAATAAAGGTAAAGGATAGGAACTATAGGAGGTGTTTTGGGAAGGAGAAAAATAGATTCTAATTCGCTTGGGGGTGTGACCCTGGGCAAGTCATTTAACTCTGTTTACCTCAGTTTACTCATCTGTAAAATGAACTGGAGAAAGAAATGGCAAACCACTCTAATATCTTTGCCAAGAAAACCAGAAATGGGGTCATGGAGAATGGGACTGGACTGAAAAAATAACAACTAATCGCCTCAATCAATCAACTGGCATTTATGAATTACCTCCTTAATGCTAGGTGCTATGCTGATTGCTGGGGATACAAAAACAGGCAAAAAAAACAGTCCCTGCTCTCAAGGAGTTTCCAGTTAGAAGGGAGACAACATGCAAATACCTAGGTAGGAACAAGATATGTACAGGATAAATTGAGGTAGTCTCAGAAGGAAGACACAAAAATTAAGGAGGACTGGGAAAGACTTTTTGCAGAATATAGGCCTTGAAGGAAGCCAAAGGAGCCAGGAGACAGAGATTGAAAACATTTGATCCGAATGGGAAGATGGGGGTGGGCGGGTGAGGGAAGTGGGTTTGTGTTTGAGGAGCGGCAAGGAGGAGGGTCTCTGGAGTGGAGATTACGTGGAGGGGAGTAAGATCGAAGATGGCTGAAAAGGAAGGAGAGGGCCGGATCTCCATACTCTTTATTGCTGTGATACACCATGGCTTCATGGGAAACTGCTGTCATTTGGTTGCGGATGTGGAAAGTGAGGCCCATAGATACAATGTCTTGTGTAAAGTCACGTGGTTAACAAAAACCAGAAAACAGAAACTGGCCTCTGCTATATGGTGTTTTCCCACTATATCTCAACACTCCTTATTGTACTTAAAAAGACACATATATGACATGATCGCGTCAGGTCCCAGATGTGGGTTTGTGTTAGAACAAAAAAGCCTTTTCTCAACTCCCAGTTCAGTCCTTTTTCTTTATTTCTTTCCATGTGAGTGTGATGGTGAAAGATGCTGACACCTTACCTTTCCTTGCTGCCCCTATAGAATTCTGCTAGTGGTGGTAGGAGGTGGGGGAGGATGACCAGGCAGGAAGGGCTGTGATTTCAGGTTGAAAAGTCAGTCTGAAATGTCTTCCAGTTTTAATAGATCCTTTGCAGAAGTCATTTTGGGAAAATAATCTCCAGGCATGAGGCAATGATACATTGTGGTTACAACAGCTAGAGTCAGGACAGGACCATAAATTCTGAATGCTGTTCCTTTCAAATCCTCTGACTCACTCCAGGACTTTGAATAGATTACATCATTGCTCCCGCCACACCTGTGCATCTAGCACAAGAACCGTGTTGCTTTCGGCTCTTACAGTCTGGGCTCTCAGGTGCCTGTGCCCCGATGCTTCTTCCCTTAGAGTCAAGGGAAGCTCAGAAGCTCATCACCTGGGTCCACTTGCCCGTATGTCGGTGTCTACCCTTTTATGCCGGGTTACGTTTAGTTTCTTTTCTCTCTGGCTTTTTCCCTTTGATAAACTGGGACAAGCCCATGCCTCTTGAACTGAATAGTCAAGGCATTTCATAAAAAAAAAAAAAGCTTTGATTTCTTTGCTTTTGAATTTCCTAAATTTTAGATGAAAAGCAGAGATCTTCCCAAAGTTGCTGCTATCCCTGGGGTCTAGTCCTTTCTGTGTCTTTGTTAAGTGGTTTTAAGTGTATATCCTTGTTCTTTAAGTTTACATTCTGGGCCCTCACATTAAAAAAAATGTTCTGAAAGGGCCTTTTCAGCTTTTGTTTTAATAAAGAATCCCATAACAATGAAGGATCCCCTGCCATTTCTGTGGGTCTTCTGACATGCACCTGCTGCCCTGGCAATGTTTGCATCTCTGTTCTGGTGAACAATGTTCTCCCATAGATGTTAACTTTAATCTTTTATAATTTAAAGGAGATTAAGCTGTTTTTAATAACTAATGGGACTTTAGTGTAGCATTCCACTTTGATCATCATTCCTTTCCTTTTCCACATAAGAAATGTCATAATTATATATGGGTATGTGATATACACACACGTATATGTATGTGTGTACACACAAATATATGTATACATATACATATATACACATATATGTACATATGGATGCATATCCACATATATATATATGTATATATACCTATCTATCTATAAAAGCACAGCAAGAGGTAGGGAGAGGAGAAAAATACTGCAGGGCATTGCCCTAACTAGTGTTTTAATAGGCGCGCATCCAGCACACTAATGGATTAGGCTGCCAAGCAATTGGAGCCAACCTGTTAGTTACAAATTTTTGTTACGCAAAATTTAACACCCATGGCAGAACTGCAAAGAACTCACCAAGTAGCCTCAGATGTATTCTTTCCTTGCTGGCAATTGCTCTTAGAGGACAGTTTAATTGGTGTGAGATACTGTCCCAGCCTCTTGTTTCTTTCATTCCCTAGGAAATGGCTCTTACGGGTTACCATTTTCCTAATGCTTTAAAAACCTACACTCCATATCTAAACCACTTTTTATTTGTTATCAGCACCACACATCATCGGATTATTATGGGGTAATTGCTAATTCTTTCTGTTGAGTATTTCTTTATCCTACGGTTGCTCTGATCATTCCTCATTTAGAGAAGTTGGCTATGACATATAAAAAGTTATTTCTTAATCTGAATTCTTGCCGTCCACTACTTTTTTTTACATGTTCACTATTATGTTGATTTCATTAACACTATTTTAGCACCCTTTTAAAGTCAGAAAAGATATATCAGAATTCCCTTCACATTTTAATGGTCAGTTTTTTTTTAAAACAACCAAAAAAGAGAAAGTAATATTAGGCTCACTCTAAAGGTATTGGAAGCATTTAAACAAAAAGAATGTGGCTTTTAGGAAAGGAGAAAAGCAGATTCTGTGTGTGTGTGTGTGATGCTTAAAATAGGATAGGGACATACTGGCAAATCTTTTTAAAAGAAAATTTCACTACTGTGTAACATAGTACAATGAATGGCAGCTGGCTACCTGCTGTGTCTTTTGCAGGTACTGAAGAGTTTCATTATAGAGCCCTTGAAAGGGGCCTCCCTGTGAAGTTCAGAACCAAATGTCACCTACGTTTTCCTCAAACCTATTTCTCATGATTTTCCTTGTGGAAAGTATTGGACAATAGAATGAAAGAGAGAGGATAGTATTCTGTTTGGAGGAATCTGGTTGGGAGAATAGTCCTTTTTAATAAGAGTGTAGCACAATTCCTGATTTCATCTCAGGTCACCAAACATCTATTGGGTCTCTTGCTATAGTTCAAGAACAGACCTAACGAGTTGCGATGTGGGACACGATGGGATGATAAACATTGCTAAGAGAGTGTTGCGTGTGCATGTTGGGGGCGCTGTGGGGCAAGAGAGTGGTGTCCTGACTCGACGACACCTTTCAGATGTCTGTGGTTGAAGCTGCAATGTTTCCCCTGAGTTGTTCTCCAGTAATAATGTTCAGTCATCTTGAAGGCTTCCTTGTGCCTGGCCTGTCACTGATATATAAAGCCCATTCTGGGGGTGGGGATGGAATGCTGTTAAAACTGGACAACCTCAGGCAGTGTAATTCCACTTTTGACTCTGGTAAACAATTTAATATGATTTCTCCCCTGGAACTTCAACAGACTATGCTTAAATGACTCCTTCTGCCCTGGATGAACAATGTCTTAAGGTGCTGAAGAAATTGGCAACGATGCGGCCGTCAGTAACCTCTAGAAAACAAACCCTGTAGAGAGGAACAGGTATCATAGTGTAGGTGATGCACAAAGAATGTCCCTGTTTTTTGCTTTTTTTTTAAAGAAAAGTTGGATTCTGCAAATTATAGGTTGATGAGCAATTCCTAGAGAAATCTTAAAATGTTTTTAAAAGGATGGTTTGTAAACACTTAGAAACAAATGCAGTAATCACCACAAGGCAGCATGGGTCCATCAAATCACGATAAACTAAATTTATCTCCTTTTTTGATGGCATTATTAGATTTAGCATTCTGTTAGGGTGCTCACTGTTGTTGCTCTTGTTTCAGATGTGTTTGACTCTCCATGACACCATTTTGAGTTTTCTTGGCAGAGATACTGAAGTGGTTTGCCATTTCCTTCTCCAGCTCATTTGACAGATGAGGAAATTGAGGCAAACAGGGTTAAGTGACTTGCCCAGGGTCACTCAGCCAGTATGTTTTTGAGTCTGGATTTGAACTCAGGAAGAAGTGTCTTCCTTGACTCCTGGCCTAGTACTTTATCCACGGCATCCCCTAGCAGCCCTCGTTAGGCTGCATTAATTAAAGTGTCTAGAATGTGGGAGCTTCTATCCTTCTTAGATTACATAAGAGAATTCTTTTCAGTTCTAGATACCACATTTTAGAAGTGGTATTGATAAAGGAAAATATTCCAGAGGAGGGCAAGAAGGATTGTGAGAAAACTCAATCCCAGGCCCTATAAGGTTTATTTAAAGGAACTGGAAACGATTAGTCTACAGATATGATAAGTCGTATTAGAAGGGCTGTTTCATGGAAGACTGATTAGATGTGTTTTACTTGGACCTGAGTACAGAATTAGAAGCAATAAGTGGAAATTACACATGAGTTATTTCAGTTCAAAATAAAGGAAAACATTTTTTTTAACAATTAGAGCTACTTAAAAATAGAATGGATTGCCTTAATAATCATAATAGTAGCATTTATATAGCACCTACCAGGTGCTACACACTGTACTAAACACTTTACAAATATTATCTCATTTAATCCTCACACACATTTAATCCTGCAGAGTAGGTGCTATTTCTATCCCCATTTTACAGATGAGGAAATGGAAGCAAACAGAAGAAGTGACTTGCCTAAGGCCACACATCTAGTAAGTGTCTGAGTTCAAGTTTGAACTTGGCTCTTCCTGACTCCAGGCTGACCACTCTCTCCACTGAGTTCTCTGACACTGGAGGTCTTCAAATAGGGACACTGAAGAGTTAATTTCTGGGGGTTGTTCAAAAGAGGATTCCTAATTAAGGATAGTGTTGAGGGCTGGCCACTTCAGATTCTGAGATTCTATATAAAACTGACAATGATAACTACTTAAAGGGGTGTTATTGGTTCCCTCCAAAGAGATAACATTACAATTTCTAATTGAATGCTGTCTTTGTCTCCAGGATGAAAAAGACGTAGGTTTAAGTTCTTCTTTTCATACAAAAGTCTAATGTAACTCTTGGCAAGCCATCTGACCCCCCAGTTCCTCCACACCCTTTGCTAAGACCATACTGGAGGACAGTGGCTAATCTGCCTCGGTAGAGGGGGTCCTTACCTGGGTGTTCCCTAGGCTAATGAAATCACAGAGTGAAAGCAATACAAATAAGCAAGCAAACAAACCAGTCTCTTGTGATGATATTCTAAAGACAAGTCCTTGTATTAATTATACCACCAACTTCAGAGCACTGGTATCTTTTCCTCAGTGTTGATTAGCACATTTCAAACAATCAATCAGCAAACACTTAATACGTTTTAGGCTTTTGTGTTTGGTGCTGAGACTATAAGTTCAAAGAATGAATCAGTCTCTACTTCTAAGGAGCTTTTGGGGGTTGGCCAGGTAAGATCTGGTGTAGAAGATGCTACTGAGTTGGGTTTTGAAGGAAGAAAAGACTTCAGCTAGGTAGAGATGAGGAATGGCATTCCAGACCTGGGGCACAATCAGGGAAGAGTAGAAGAAGGACGTTTCAATGGGAAAAGTAATGAGTTCTGATTGGAATGTTTAATTTGAAATGTCTAATAAGCAATCACTGGTTCTGGAATGAAGCGTGGAAGAAATTGGGGTTGCAAGTATGGAGGCATCTTCATATAGATAAGATAGTTAAACTCATGGGAGCTGATGAGGTCACCAAGAGAAAAAGTATAGAAAGAGAAGAGGAGGGGACTGCACAGAGCCTCAGCACCATTAGGAGGCATGGCTTGGATGATGAACCAGCAAAGGACATTGAGTAGGAGCCGTCTGTCAGGGAGAAGGAGAACCAGAAGAGAGCAATGGAGAGAATGTCCAAGAGAATTCATTTGTGGAAGAGTGAGTGACATTTGATGCTAATGTTCTGAGACACTTTCTACTATGGTTTCCAAATTATGCTGTGCTATGTCCCAGGCCAATATTAACAGGTATGTGGCTTGGCACAGTTGAGTGGCTCATTGAAAGTTAAAAGTTTGAGCAAGTTGTTTTATTGGTAACATTACCAAGAAAGGGAAAAATAGGAATTATATACATACATATGTATGCATGCATCTGAAGCCTAGAATTGGTTCACATATTGAAAAGACTATAGCTAATGATAATAATTGTAATTATTATTTTCTCAGCCACTA
>CM053622.1:350249025-350328644 GCA_028646595.1 Phalanger gymnotis
GGTTCAAAGTGATTTTGTCGTTGAGTCATTTCAGTCACGTCTGATTCTTCACGACCCTGTTTAGGGTTTTCTTGGCAAAGATATAGGAGTGGCTTGCCATTTCCTTCTCCATTTCATTTTACAGTGAGGAAACCAAGGCAGAGTTAAGTGACCTGTCTAGGGTCGCACAGCTAGAAAGTGTCTGAAGCCAAATTTGAACTCAGAAAGATGAGATTTTCTGACTCCAGGCCCAGAACTGTATCTCCTGTGCCACCTGGCTGCCTCTCCAATTCATGTGATCCATCTATTTTCTTTCACTTGCTATGGGACCTGGCCAACATCTCTCTGCAGTAACCCGTCTCAGTCACATCTGCCGTCTCTGACTTTTTTTTCCTAAACTCTTTGAAATCTATGTGATTACAAAGGAAGTTATAGCCCACCCTTCATTTTCTTGCACAATGGGTATTTGCAGACCTCTGAACCTCGTTCCGTGTGCCATACCAGCGTTTAAAAGAAGATAGTACTGTGAATTGACCATTTCAGCCCTGATCTTTATCGATACCTCATCATCACTCACTGTTTGAGGCTGGATTTTAACTCAGGTCTTCGTGACTCTAGGTCCAGTATAAATGGAACTTTATCATATCTATCATATACATGATATTCTATCATATCTACTGTGTACATATTTATATATTTGTATATATGCATATATGTTTTTATATTTTATATACACATTTGATTATGCACTTTAGATTTGGATCTGTCATTTCATTGGGATAGAGAATGCCAAGTGAGGAAGCACCCTCTGTCAATACTGAGGTGAGCAACTTTTCTACCATTTACCGTCTCATAGAGTTGTAGCTCTGAGAGATTGAGCGACCTGTTTAGGGTCATATGCCTACTCTGTGTCAGAAGTGGGAACTAAACCCATATCTATCCATTTCTACCCTGTTGCCTCTTCAAGAAGCAAATCAGTGTCCCTTATTGATCCAGATTTGACTCATTCGTTCAGAGTGCCATACCAAGACTTCATGCTAGCCACAGATAGCTTCAGGAAGATTCTGTTCCATGTCTGAACTGCTATGGGTATGTTGATCTGTCACTGTTAGAAAAAGCTTGTTTTCTCTTCAGTATCCTCACCTCAAGTTAATGTACATTGGATTTTTCCTCACTGTCATGCCATGGATTGTTGCCCATGAGTTGAATACTTTCCTAATCCAAAAATGCACAGCACCAAAGGACTCTATGTTCTTTTCATTATTCTCAAAGCAGCCAAACTGTGCCTATATTGTTAATGGTTGAGAAGTCTGCTTGAAAGCTTGCCTGTGTATGGATGATGGATGGGGTTCTCTAGATCCTTCTTGATGCAGAAGGATATGATGCATGTGATGAGCTTGCAGATTTATGAAAGGAGAGTTATAGGGCCATGGTGATGAACATCTCCCAGGTTATTCTTGTTCAGAAGCAAGACTGTTCTTTGAGGCACTTTGTGCACACAAGGTATGTGTATCTATGAGCCTTGAGAGCCTGAGGACACCTCCCTTTATTTCCTGTCAAGCCTTTTGATTCAATTCAGCAAGTATTTATTAAAGGTACCAGCTCTGAGGCCAGGTGCTCTGCTAGCTTCTGCATAAAAAGAGACAGAAAGAATAACAGTCCCTGACCTCAGGAAGCTCAGCCATTGCCACCACTTCATCTCATGTAATAATGCATGGAACAGATTGACATGTGTGATGCCTGGATTCTTCTGTGAATCTAAGAATTAGGGAGACCTTTATAATATTTCTCAAGGATGCTGATCGTTTGCTTGTCTGCCTTGGGGCCAGTTATTGTTCTTGTCTTTTAAGGAGACAGGCATTCTGGTCTTTCAGTTGAGGTTTTAAATAGTTTTGTAGACAGGGTGCTGGTACAGTGAGTAGACAGCCGGACTTGGAGATAGGAATATCTGAGTTCAAATTCTGCCTCATACATTTACTAGCTGTGTGACACCTAGGTCAATCACTTATTCTATTTTGGCTTCAGTTTCCTCATCTGTAAAAAGGGGATAATGACAGCATCCATCTCACAGGATTGTTGTGAAATGAAGGGGTGGCTAGGTGGTACCATGGATAGGAAACTGGGGCTGGAGTCGGGAAGACCTGAGTTGTGAGGCTCAAATGTGATGATATTTGTAAAGTGCTTAGCACAGTGCCTGGCATATAGTAAATGCTATATAAATGTTAGTAATTATGATGATGAAGAATATCAAATGAGATAACATATGGGAAGTGTTTTGTAAACTTTAAAGTACTATAAAAATGCTCACTATTGTTTTTATTAATTAGTCAAAGATCCTTTTCTACTCGAACCTGATTCTTTAGGCTTTTCTTCTTCTTGAGTATTGGAGATGATTTCCCCCTCCACCAGAAATATAGTATTATGAGAATATTCCCTTTGGTTTCCTTTCTTTTCCTTTCCTTCCCCCTTTTCTTCTCTTCTCCCTTTTTCCTTTCCTTTCCCCTTTTATTTTTTTTTGTTTTCTTTTTGTTTTGGGATTTTCCCAATGGATGCTAAAGTGATTTCTAGAATAATCTCTTCTAGTTAAATTCATTTATAATCTCAGTAAAGTATAAGCTCCTTAATACCAGGGACTCTTTGTAGCCTCATTGCCTAGTGTGGTACCTTGCAAATGGTAGGCATTTAAATATTTGTCAAATTTAATTTAATTGAAGTTGCATGCACATAGTGAGCTCTTAATAAATGCTTAACTTGCCTGTTGCCTACCCATGCAAAAGAAAGGTAAAAAGGAATGCAGTATTCATATCCAGAGGGGGAAACCAAAAGGAATAGGAATTAGCCATGAGAGGGTGAGAGAAAATCTCTTTGAGTCTTATCATACCTTACCCCAGTGCTTGAGTTGTAAATTCATGGTATATCTACTGGAGACCAGAAAGGTAGAAGGCCAGTTCCTTTCAGTGACAGAAAACATGTAGTACAATTATGGATGTTCAAATGGATTTGTACAAGTTGGAAAATAATTAAGAAACATTTGGTGAAGATGGATAACAAAAGTCACAGTTCTGTTTATAATGGCTCTAGACTACTTGGGACAAGTGTTCCTGACAGATGCTCTAGCCAGATGTACCCAGCAGGTCCTTTGGGTGGCTGTGATGAGAGTGTCACAGCAGAATCTGCAAAGCACACATGTTTTTTTTCCATTCTTTACTGAAAATTTTTTCCTTTTAACTCTCTTCCCTTATTTATTCCAAGTAGTTATAATTCTCCATTGAGCCCGTTGAGTATTCTCAAAGCTACAGATTTATGTTGTTGCTGAAAGGCTGATGGTGTTTGTGAATGAATGAATGAATCAATAGAGAACTGAGATTTTGTGAACATATAAGAGGGACCTCTCATTTATACCAGTTTGTCTTCTATAATTAGTATAATATGAAGTTAAAAAGCTCTGCTCTGAAAGGCAGGGACCTAAGTTAAGTAATGCAGTTGGGAATATTTTAATTTTTCCCTTAAATTTACATTGCTGTTAAAAATGTCCGTAAGAAAATTAGAAGGAAGTGTGGGATACCAAATATAAATGACATGAAGAGTATTCGAAAATGTTTTAGAGATGGGTTTTTTTTTCAGTTAGTTACTCTGAATTTCCTGCCTATATGGATACTTTAAGTATGTAAGAGGAAGCATGGTAGAGTAGATAAAGTACTGGGCTTGGAGTCAAGACCTGGGTTCAAATCTCGCCTCAGACACTAGCTGTGGGGACCCTCGGCAAATCACTGAAACTCTCCAAGCCTCAGTTTCCTTGTCTGTTAAATGGGGAGAGGGTACTAGATGTCCTCCAGAGGTACTTCAAGCTCCAAATCTATTATCATCCTGCCAAGGAATTTTAGACAAGGGCACAATTCCTGTGTGAATTTTTGAATGTAAATTACTGGGGGAAAAAAACAGATTTTTCTCTATACAGCTTGTAGTTTGAATAAGTGATTGAATGTCAACTGAGCGCTTGAAAATTGAAGAAAGTTGGGATTCTTACTACCTATTCATAGAAATTACCAAGAGAGGAAGCCGAAACAGTAGCTGAACATTTCAAACAGAAATCACAGTTAAAAGAAGGCTGTTGTGTGTATATGTGTGCTCATGTTCCATTACAAATTGTGCAAATATTTTTGGAAATGTATTTGTTGGAGGGAGGAGGTGCAGTACTTTGACATTTTTTTCTCCTCTGTAGAATCGTGCTGGTAGAGATCTCTGTTCATAAAAAGTAAAGGTAATGGTTCTGACTGTGGTCTAATAGCATCTTTTCAAGTAATATTGGGTGCACAATTAAAGAGTTGGTGCTTGCTTACAATAGTCCTTCTAAAATTCCTGTAAATGAATAATACTATAAATGGAGTACTACCATAAGAAAACTCTGGGGCACTGGGATATAGCAAAGTACAAAAGGCTGACACTGGATGAGAGAGAACACACACATGCTTTTGTCCGATTTATTTATTTGGGGTCCCTTGCTGGGACCTGGAATAGTTTTTTCCCCTCATGGTTAGCTATTACACTTTTTTGTTGTGATTTTGACTTGTTTTATTTACTGTCTTCAGCTGAACGGAAAGAAAAGTGAGGTATTGATCCATCTTTGAGTTATTCATTGTCCTCACATGTACCAATGAATGTCAACTCTTTTTGGAGAAAGAGATTAGAATTACCTGTTGGATATCCTTATCTGGGAGATACAGACTGGCTGATTGCCTTCCTGATTCCAATTTTGATCATGATTCCTTTATTACCTCTCCACATTTCATGTTTATATCCGATTCTAAAATGGCTAATGTACTTTTCTTACACAAAGTGCTTAAGCTTAGGAAAGTATCAAGATGTTCTGATCATGCAATCTATAAATGCATTTTAGATTCTGGAATTTCCCTCTTGCTACAGATATTAAACTGGACAATCAGATTGGTAGCTGTTAAATCTCTATTCTTTCAGAGTGTCTTTCTTACTATGTCATTTCTGAGGTTATCTAAGTTAAAATACAAGCTGTTTTCCAGCATACCTCCTCATTATCTTTCAGACCATATCCTCAAGGTAGTTTCTAGCCTAGCAGTGAATTGTAGGAGATAACAGTACTGTCAGTTTAAATTTTGAATGAGGGCTTTGATGACCCGAGACACAATATTTCAGTTTTCATTGACCTTTGGACAAAGCCAGTAGTTCTTACAGTTCTCTGCGACCAGATTTTATTAAATGCCTTATTTTGTAGATAATACCTTTCCAGGTGGGCCCTGGGAAAGCTACAAAGCTCAGATGATCCATGATCCCTCCCTCCTATGAGAAGTTCGAATGAGTCAGCAAGAAAAGCTCCTGGGTTTGTGAACCTTAGAAAACTTCAGCCTCTAAGTTTATCGGTCAACTAGAGCTGTAGAAACCTTTCCACATCTTTTTTTCCTTTTTAGTCTTCTTTGCTTTCCCAGGACATGGCATGCAGCCATGGGTTTTCCACAGGGCTCTGTCCTGGGCCCTCTTCCCTTCTCCTTCTACACACTGTTTCACTTGGTGATCTCATCAACTCCCATGGATTTTATTTTATTATCTATCTATCCATCTGTCCATCCATCCATCCATCCATCCATCTCTACCATAAGTAGATCCTCAAACCTGCTTATCCAGCTCTGACTTCCAGAATTGTATCTCCAGTTGCTTTTCAATCATCCCGAATTAGATACTCACCAGACAACCTGAACTCAGCATGTCTGAAACTAAACTCACCATCTTTCCTCCCTAAGCCCTCACCCCTTGCTACATTTCCTATTTTTGGAGGGGTTGTTCTCCCAGGATCGGTGCTTGTAACCTACATGTCATCATTATTTCCTATCTCCCATATCCAATCTATTGCCAAGCAAGGCTTGCCAATTTAACCTTTCCAGCATCCCTCCTATATGTCCCCTTCTCTCCTGACACTGCCATCACTCTAGGGCAAGCCGTCATCACCTCATGCCTGGACTATGGCAGTAACCACTGGTGGGTCTGCCTGCCTCAAGTCTCTCCCCCCTCCAATCCATTCTCCTTTTAGCCACCAAAGTGATTTTCCAGATGTATCTATTGGGACCTGCGGCCCCCCTCCTCCCCCACCACTGCTCACCCACTCCCATTCAGTAATCCTTATTTACTCCTTATCACCTCTGAGATAAAACAAAAACCATTCTACTTGATGTTCAAGGCCCTTCATAACCAGCCCCACCCCTACCACCTCTTCAGTCCTTACTCTCTACTATGTCAACAACAATGGCCTCCTTGTTATTCTTGGAAGGAGACACTCCATCTCATGCTCTGGCCACTTTCTCTGACCATTTCCCATGCCTGGAATGTTTTCCTTCCTTATCTCTGCCTCCTGGCTTCCTTCCAATTCTAGATAAAATCCCACCTTCTACAGGCAAACTTTCCTGATCCTTAATTCAAGTATGTTCCTCTTCTTTATCATTTCATGTTTATGCTGTATAGAAGTTGTTTGTACAGATTTGTTTGCATTTTCTTTTCCTTATTAGATTGTGAGCTTCTCAAGGGCAGGGACTGTCTTTCACCTTTCTTTGTATCCCCACAGCTTAACACAGTGCTTGGCATCTAAAAGTGTTTAATAAATGCTTATTGAGCGCCCAACTAAGATATGTTAAAAAGGTACCTCCTAAAAGGAAACTTGATTTCTCTTTGCTCCTTAATTGTGTCTTAGAGCAGAGTGCTATAGGATTAGAGGAATTCTGGGATACTTTTCAGATGCTGAATTATCTTTGGAAACTTTAGGGCCCAGCTGGGCTATTTGGGACTAAAATAAGGCTCCGGAAGACTGGCTGCTCTCCAGGTTATCACTAAACCTACATTGGGGGCAGCTAGGTGGCACAGTGAGTAGAGCACTGGCCCTGGAGTCAGGAGGACCTGAGTTCAAATCCAGCCTCAGACACTTGACACACTAGCTGTGTGACCTTGGGCAAGTCACTTAACTCCAATTGCCTTGCCTTCCCCCCTCAAAAACAAAAAGTAAAAAAAAACAAAAACAAAAACCCTACATTGCCTTCTAATCTATGCTGACCTCAGGCTGAGTGGTCAGGTTCTGGGACTTGTGACAGAGTAGCAAACCTTAGAAATAGTTCTGAGTCATCCCCTACCCACATTATAATGTGGAAAAATAGTGAAGGACTCACATTTAGATAGAAAAGAAGGAGATTAAAAGAAAAAATTTCTGTATCAAAATTGAATGATAAAAATAAACAAAATCTGGGAATCAGTGTTCTAAAGTTGTCCAGATGGTCCTAATTTTAATGAAGGTGTATTGGAGTATAGTAATCTTCCCTCCAAATACTGAGGGCATTGAAGTTGTTGTGTTCACTTCCTGCTTCTAAAGAAGACATAAGCAAAGGCATCTTGCAGGCCAAAGGTGGATACGGAATCCTTGGGCAGACTGCCAGGCTGGGATGTGCCAGTAAATGTTTAACAACCAACTTTGGGAGGGGGAGGGGTTAAGTTGTTCTTATGACACATTTTTAAGTTTTATCTGAATTTAACATTTTTCTCTCCCACTTTTAGTATAGGCAATCAGCAAAACCCATCATTTAAGCCCTGATTTATAGACTTTGCGGATTTCTGAGGTGCAAATAAATAAATGCTCTTGCTAAAAATTTGCCAATCCTTGTTCAATATGGCTCCAGCCCACTATATTCTGGATTGGCCATTTGATCCAATTTCTTGTATTTAGAAAACAATCAAAATATTTGGGTGTTGGAGGCCTCCCTTTAAGCAACCTTTCCGCCTGCCGAATATACAACAAGGTACCTCATCATATTCTTCTCCCTCAGTCAATCAACAAGCATTTAGTAAGGGCCTCTGGGTGCCAGGAGTAAAAAGACTAAAGTGGAATGGCCCCTGCCTTTGAAGAGGTTACTATCTACCCAGGGAAGACAACACATCCTTATTGGAGCTAGGTACAAAATAGATATATGGTAATAAAAAAGAGTAACAGTAGAATGAAAAGAAATGCTATAGAGTATCAGCAGGCTGCTTGGTGTCACAGAGCATTCAAAGACTATTGGACATGGCGATTCCTGCCCTCAAACAGGTTGCAATCTGTTTGTGAAGCTTTGCATCCTAGTGAGCCTGAGACACTGAAATTGAGAACAGTTGTTCTTCAAGTCAAAATAATTGCCAGATTCCATCAAATCTGTAGGATTTATCTCCAATCTCTTCCTCCTCCTCCCCATTAAATATTAAGGAGTCAGAGATAACTCTTAAAATGTTGCCCTAAATATGTTTTAGCTGCATAGGATTAGCACATTTTTCTTGGCAAGGAGTGTTTTTCCTTGTTTTTTTTTTAATGAGATATCTGTGCACCCCCCCAATCTTTCTTGTTTTTCTTCTGAAACACTTCCCCTGCTTCTCTTCTCCCACTGACTGTCCAAACTCTTCTATTCTTTCCCTGTGCTTCAGCCCTCTCAGCACTTCCCACCCTTAGCCTTTTGGTTCGACTTTCTTCACAAATTGTATAGCATGCTTCCTTCCTGTTTTGCATTCCATAGGACACAGACCAATCATAGTGGAAGTTCATTGACAACGCGAGAAACTAGATTCAAATGGCAGGCTTTTTTTTTTTTATAATAGAATCAGGATAAATGACTTGTCGGTTAAGAAATAGCACCACCTGGTTCTAGTGTTTAGAGTGTAGAATATAGCAATCTGTTGGAAGTGTAGCCACTGCCAAGGCATTTAATATAGAATTAGCATGGGATTCTTGATTTAGATCGGGAGACTAAAAGTTTTCATCGAATGTCTTTCCCTTGCTATAACCTTAGTCAAGTAAAATGTCAGTTGTTGGCTTATCTTGGCATGACGTGGAAGACTAGTACATAAAGTGTTCAGTTCAAGTCCTTGATTGGACCTCTTGATTGTATAGTCACCAAAAGTTGTCTCTCAATCAGTGTGGATTAATAGGAATTGTTCACCTTTATATAGCACTTTAAGGCTTACAAAACACTTTGCTTACAGCAACCCTTTGAGGGAAATAGAACAACTATATTATTACCCCTATTTTATTGTTGTTGTTCAGTTATTTCCATTGTGTCCAACTCTTCGGAACCCCATGTAGGGTTTTCTTGGCAGAGACACAGGAATGGTTTGCCCTTTCCTTCTCCAGCTTGTTTTATAGATGAGGAAACTGAGGCAAAGAGGGTTAGATGACTTGCCCAGTGTCACACAGCTAGAAAGTAGGGAAATGAGTGAGTCTTCCTGACCCTAGGCTCAGTGGTCTATCCACTTAGCCACCTAGCTGCCCTATACCTAATTTGTTTTTGTTCTTAAGTCGATTTTTGGTCATGTCTGACTCTCTATGACCCATTTTTGTTTTTTTTGTTTTGTTTTTGCAGAGATACTGACACGGTGTGCCATTTTCTTCTCTAGCTCATTTTATGGATGAGGAACTGAGGCAAAAAGGGTTAAGTTAAGTCCAGGGTCACAAAGCTAGAAAGTGCCTGAAGCCAGATTTGGATTTAGAAAGATATGTCTTCCTGGCTGCAGGCCTAGTACTTTATCCACTGCTCCACCAAGCCACTTATTTTTACAGCGAAGAAAATAAAACTTTGAAACATTGAGATTTGTTCAGGAACACACATGATCACACAACTTGTAAATGTCTGATTCTTGATTTGAACCCAAATCTCCAGGTATAGCAGGCTCTCACAGAATCTGAATAAAGAGACATTTATTTGTCTTCTTGACGGACTTCTATCTGCTTTGTTTCACACCTAGACATGTGAAATGAAATCAATAGAAATTCATGAAGTTTCTACTATATATATATATACATATATACACACACATATATGTATACACACACACGTATACCTATCCACATATGTATAAATACATATACACACACACATATATGTATACAGTACACATACACACACTAACTCCCATCATGGCCTAGGAAGTATAAAGAGTGTGGTGGGAAAGCCCTCAGTAATGGCTAAAAAATGATCCATAGACTAGTATGTGAGTGCATTCCATTCTTTGTGAGGGGGAGAATTGTGTGTCCTTCATTTTCAAAGAGGTCCTCACAAAGGTGATGTCTTGACTTGTATGTGAACGGGATTTAAGTGAGGCAGGCCAGGGGGAAAGAGATCTTGATGAAAGACTGGGGAAAGCCTACGTGGTAAATTTGGCTGAACATAGGACTAATTACAGTTTTACCTCTTAGTAGGATCTGAATTTAACTCTTATCTTGGTGCCATATCTCTGTAAGAAAGGTACCAGATGCCTTTTTCCTGCTGATGACACCCAGGAAGGTATAGCCCACCATTTTTGTGATATTGGCTCTGAAGAGTAGACCTAATTGTTCCAAATTCCCTGTGTTAGATTAGTCTTTGAGGATAGTCCATGTTTAAGGGATTGCCTTTGACTCTGAGTTTATGGAATGTTTGACTCAATAGCTCCTCACAGTTAAAATCAAACACATGTCAGAAATCTGTGATTTCAGATCTGTGATGTAGTCCATGGGGGAACTCCTCATCTCACCCTTCTCCATTAAGTTTTAGAGTTGTTTGAAGTTCAGAGAAGCTAAATGTTTTCCCCATATAGGCAGTTAGGTGGAACAGTGTAGGTTAGTAGGTTAGAGTGTAGAATACAGCAATCTGCTGGAACTATAGCCATTGCCAAGGCATTTAATGTAGAATTAGCATGGGATTCTTGATTTAAATTGGGAGACTAAAAGTTTTCATTGAATGTCCGGGCCACTGGGCCTGGAGACAGGAAGACCTGAGTTCAAATCCCACCTCAGACATTTCCTAGCAGCGTGACCCTGGACAAATCATTTAACTGCTATCTGCCTCGGTTTCCTCATCTGTAAAATGGGGATAAAAATGGACCTATTTCTGAGATGAGATAATATTTGTGAAACACTTAACATAGTGCCTGGAACATAGGTACAAAATAAATCCTCGTTCTCCCTCTACACCTCCTCCTTTGTCACTATGCCTGCGTTAGATACTACAAATACTATTTTGTATTTATTCACTTTATATTAATGCTGTGTATGTTTATGTAAGCTACTTGCAAGGAGGGATCATCCTCTCCTGTATATGTCTCCATCTCTCTGTGTCTCTTTGTCTCTGTCCATCTTCTTTTTCCTTTCTGTCTCCATTTCTATATACCCATGAATATATATATGTACACACACATGCAATAATACATCTGCATACATACTCCATTAGATCTTCATACATGTATATCTAACAGAGACCTTGGAACAAACAATTAGGTCTGCTCTTCCAAGCCAACATCACAAAAATGGTGGGCTGTAGCTTCCTGGGTATCATTGGGAGGAAAAAGGCATCTGGTACCTTTCTTACAGAGATATGGCACCAAGATAAGAGTTAAATTCAGATCCTACTAAGAGGCAAAATTGTAATTAGTCCTATGTTCAGCCAAATTTACCATGCAGGCCTTCTCCAGTCTTTTATCAAGATCTCTTTCCCCCCAGCTCTGCCCCACTTTTATACATATACATCTTTCTCTCCATATATACATATATGTATATATACACACATATGTATATATGTACATATGTGTATATACACACTATATATACATATATGAACATCTACATGTACATACATGGATCTGTATACATTCTATACATATATACTCATCTTCCCTTTCCTTCCTCTGTGTCTCTGTCTCCATTTCTATATGTATATATGACATACATGTGAATATACACATATGCACATGCAATTATACATCTGCATACATACTCCCTTAGATCTTCATATATGTATATAGGTGTGCATATGTGTATGTTGGATAGTGCCTCCTAGATGATCTCTAGGTCCTTCAAACTCCAATGTGTCTAAATATAGACTCATTATCTTCTTTTCATAAATAAACCTAACTTTCCTCTAAATCTCGGTTTCTGTTGAGTGCTTGACACTAAATTCACCCAGGGTTGTAACCTGACAGTTATCTCCAATTCTTCCCTCTTCCTTTCTCTTCCCTTCCCCTGCCCAATAGCTAATCAGTTGTAAAATCTTGCTGATTTCTACTTTCATAGTATCTCTCCCATCTCTCCCCTCCTCATTCCCATGGCCACCACCCTGCATTTTTTAAAAGACCCTTAAACATCTCACCTGGATAATTATAAAAGCTCTCTATTGGAGCCCTGCTTCCAACCTCTTCCCAGTCTAATCCATTCCCTGCAAGGCTACCAAAGTAGTCTTGGATGCATGGGTTCAACTCTGTCCATCCCCTGCTCAAAGACCTTCAGTGGTTCCACATTGACCATTAGATAAGAAACAAACTCTTTCTCCTCACATTTAAGGTCCCCTACAATATGGCTACCACTGCTTTTCCAGCCTTCCTTACAAAGTTTACATTCTGGCCAAAATACATTACCAACTAACTGTTATCTGGAATTTGACATTTCATCGCCCACCTGTTGTTCATTTTGAACAAGCCATCCTCTCCCCTTGAGTGGAAAGCAGTCCCTTCTCAACCCCATGTCTTGCAAGCCTTCCTTAAATATTAAAAACAATGGGCATGGAGAATGTGGTTCTAGGCTCAAACTCCGCCTCAGACAATATTATTATCCTTGTGACCCTAGGCAAATCACTTAATCTTTCTATGCCTCAGTTTCTTCATCTGTAAAATGAGAGCTTGGTTATAATGGTATCTGAGGTTCCTTCCACTTGTAAGTCTATAATCCTGTTACCTGCTTAAGTTCTGCCTCCCCTAGGAAATTTTCCTTGATTTGCTCCCCTTCCCTACCAGTTGTTAATGTTCTCTCCCACCTCATTTTTCCTTGATTTATGTTTATTTATATAGATATTGTATCTTTACGCGCGCACACACACACACACACACATCCAACTGACCTCTCCTCTCCCTGTGGAAATTCCTTGAGAATGGAGACTATTAACATTTTGTTATTGTTGATAGGGCCATTCTCAATACCATATGGGAATAATACTCACTTTAAAAACAAAACTAAACAAAAAACAAAGACAATTTATTGAATTGATGGTATAACAATTGTGTATCAGAACAAATGGATAGCTCCAGGATTGTACTGGTATTCTTGAAATACTAAAGAACCCAAGAAAGGCCTCTATTGTACAAGGGATGGAACCATTTTGGAAGTTTACAGAAAGGCATGGCTATGCTGGGAACTACATAGGATGGGTAGATTTGGTGGGACTGACATGTTCACTGGTAGATAACTGAACCATTGAAGCAAAAGCTTTTTCCAGTGCCTCTGAACAAACCTGCCTGCTTGATTTGAGTCTCTCTGGCTATTTTCCTTGTATCTCCCAGAGCCAATGAAACCAATCAAAGCATCTTTTAGGGGGTATCTACTAAGTCCCCTGCTTAGTTTAATCTGGATGGAGTCTAATTATCAGAGTCTTATTACTTGCTTGCAATAATTTGCTTTGGGTGAAACTTGGAGCTATGTTTAAATTTTTATTCCAGGTTCAGAACTGGTTTACTTAAAAAAATAAAATGTGAAATTTCCCTTTGGAGTGTTGGGTTCTGTAATTTGTTTCATTTTTTAAAAGATGTGTGTCAGGTGATATGTAATTTTTTTTCAAAATAAAATTGAACTGGTTTAAGAGATTTAATAAGTAAGGGTATAATCATACTTTATTTTGAAAGGTAGAGCTAGCAATTAGAGCTATAAAATTATCTTCTATAATAAAATGTTAAATGATATTTGAAATAAAATTTGTTAATATAAACTAATAGGTAAGCTTCTCAAAATGCCTTTATAGAATATCACTTAATGGTAGATTTAACATAATATAGGGCCCACACATTTTTCTAAAAGTAGCAGTAAACTTAAAAAAAAAAAAACCATATCTCAGCTATAATACAACAGTTTGATTCCTAAAACAGATGTTGTGAATTCTCCAAGAAATTACAGTGATTATGAAATAGAGAAAAATTAATTCACTCGTAAAACAGGTGTCTAGTATTTGTGAGCTTTTACGCTACTGTTCATGTTGTCATTTTTTCTTCTTTTTCTTCTGAAATTTCATATTCTCTGCTTATTTTCTTAACTTAAAAAGAGTTTGACTAACATCAGTTTTAAAGTGGCCGGAGTATAAATTTCTTTAGGCATTCTATGCAAAAGCACCATACCATAGGGTTTTCTTTTTAAGAGTTATTGAGTCATTTCCAGTAGTGTCCAACTCTTTGTGACCCCATTTGGGGTTTTCTTGGCAAAGCTACTGGAGCAATTTGCCATTTCCTTCTCTAGTTTATTTGGCAGATGAGGAAACTGAGGCAAACAGAGTTAAGTGACTTGTCCAGGGTCACACAGCTGGTGAAGTGTCTGAGGCCAGATTTGAACTCAGGAAGACCAGTATTTCTGATTCTGAGGCCAGGCATTCTATCCACTGCATCATCTACTCCTAGTTCCTCCCTTCCAGGTCTAGGTCAAATGTCATGTCCTTCAGAATCTGGTTTTGAACTCTTCCTATTAGTTTATTAGGGGCTTAGTTTCCCCTCCTCACACCTCCATCTCTCTAATAATGTTTATATCTTGTCTTTACTTATCTGTGAACATATAGCCCCCTAGGAGAACATAAACTCCTTGAGGGTAGGCATTGTTATATTTTTGTCTTTGTATCCTGCCTAGCACAATGCTCTGAGTGTAGTAGGCACTTAAAATCACATGTTGATTTATTATGCCCACAGTACCAAGCATATATTGAAGATGGAATTTACCTTATCTCTCATCATATTAGAGGGATGCTTGGGCTGGAGCAAAATTTCAGTGGGTCATTACTGTGACTTCTACTACTCCAGTCAACTTGCCCATCCTGGCCATGTTTTAGAGGAGTGATATTAGGTTTAAAAGGATACCACAAATATTGCAAAGGCCTGCGAAGAGGAAAAGTTATTGTAAAATGATATCATATAGTCTTGAGCAATGAGGAAGCAGGTGTGGAAGAATGAAGGAGAGTCTATTAGCTTTGCTCTATTGTTCTAATGGTACAGTTATGTACAGCCAGCTGTTTGCAAGTCAATTACTTATACTTGAGCATTTTAATCTCTTCGTTATCTCTCTGATATGGGTCTTCTCTCTGTCAGTGCACAATCAGCCCATTCATAAGCTGTTATCCTGTGTAATTGTCATTCTAGTCTGTTTATAATTGTCCTTGGAGGATCCATCTAAAAGGTATATAGAGGAGATAGGGTGGGGCAGGGTGGAGAGAGGGAAATTATGATTTAGGAAATCATTAGGATAGTGAGTGGAGACAAGGCATGGGAGGGTGACCCCTCACTATATGACCACTCCACTTTTACATGGCTTCCTTATGTAAGAAGTAACTGATCTTACACCTTACTCCCCTTCACTTACCTTGAGATCCAATGACACTAAACCTCTTGCTGTTGCTCTCACTAGCCACTCCATTTCCCAGTTGGATGCATTTTCACTGGCCTGAAATTCTCTCCTTCATTTCTTATCACCTGGCTTCTCTGGCTTACTTCAGAGATCTAGTTTATGAAACTAGAACCCCTGCCTCCTTCTCAGAAGGCTTTTTTTGATCCCTCTTAATGTTAATGCCTTTCTCCTGTTGATTATCTTCAATATTCAGAGGCAGCCCAGTGGTTTAGTAGATGGAGCACTGGACCTGGAGTCAGGAAGGTGACTTCGAATTGGCTTCAGACGCTTCCTAGTTGTGTGACCCTGGGCAAGTCACCTAAGGTCTGTTTGCCTCCATTTCAGCCTTAATTTGCACCATGCCATCACCTTCCACATATAGGATGCTACATATGATAAATCAATTATGAATTTGCTGGTGTGTGTGGAATTCCGTAGAGAACTACATATGAATGAAAACCTAATTCTTGTTTCAAGTATTGGAAACCTTAATTCAAATTTAGTAGCCACTAGGAGAATTTTTAAATTCTATACTCAAATCAGCCCATCATAATAAGGATCATAATAACACCTACCTCCTAGGGTGATTGTGATGATCAGATAAGATAATATTTGTAAAGTATTTAGCATAGTACCTGGCACATAATAAGTGCTCAATAAATGCATGTTTCCTTCCTAGATATCTTGTTTGTGTATAGGCATTTGCACGTGTATGTTTCTTGAATGAAAGAACTGGTTTTTGCCTTTGTTTTTATTCCTAGGACTTAGTAGAGTACTTGACACATAGTAGCTTAATAATAAATTCTTGTTAACTGAGTAATATCCTAGGGAGTGATGATGCTCATTAAAAAAAATCTTGAATCATTTAAAAAATGTTTTATTAAATAACAACCAGTAGTGTCCTCTCCATTATGTGAGCCTGTCTTTTTGAATCACTACCCAACCACAACATCAACAGCTCCCATTCCTATGAATGACCTCAATGTGCTTGTATTAATCACAGTTTCTTGGGCATCCTGGACGATTCTCAGCTTCTAGGTTGGTATTCCTTTTCCCTTCTGCACAGCTTCCAGTACAAGTCTTGAAGGTCATGAAAATGAATTTGAAAAGCTAAGTCCTTGAAAGGAAGCGAAGCTAAATGAGGTCCTTTCATCTTTATCAAGTTATGGAGATCTCCACAAATTATAGTGTAATTAGAACCGTAGGTTAGGACAACAGAGGCCTGTGGCCTCATAACTATAAAAAGTGTTCTGTGCCCTAGGTGGCATATTTTAACATTTGGTAGTGTTTCTGATCCTTCCTTTGATTTGCCTTAGATGTCTGCTAATTGTTAAATCTTACAGACTTGTGAATTGATATGATGCTGGTCATTCAATAATATTCAAAGACTTGATTTGCTTTGCACAGAGATTCACTGTTGAATTGATTTGTTGCTGTTCAATAGCTATTTATCCTGTTTATAATATCTTGGTTTTATTAAAATATGACATTTAGTAAGGATTTAAAATGGGCAAAGGTAATACCGAATATAGGCAAAAGGATTCCTCAGAGGTGACTACAAAGGTTACTTCTAATTCTCCACCAATAATTCAGAATTTAAAAAGTTTCATAAAGGATTTGTATGAATTATTCCAAAAGTCTGTGAAGCATTAACATAGATCTTTTTGTGCTATTCATTTCTTTTCTTGACATCTCCAAATTGCATACGTCTAAGAATGGATTTTTTTTCCTATCTAAAATGGGGGTGATGGGCTGATTTGAATATAGAGTTTAAAAATTCTCCTAGTGGCTACTATATTTGAATGCAAGTTGCCAATACTTGATCAAAAGAATTAGGTTGTCATTCATATGAAGTTTTCTACTAAAGTCCATATACACCAGCAAATTCATAATTGATTTATCATATGTAGCATCCTATATGTAAAAGGCGATGGCATGGTGCAAATTAAGGCTGAACTAATGAGCGGTCTGATTTACAAGTTTAGACAACAATATGTAGTTTGAAAACAATGCCCTACTATGCATGAAGATGTTTCTCATTTCCTAATCATCAGAAGAAATCTTAGCGAATTATAGAAATGATCAATGATTCAGCTAACATCAGTTAATCTTCTTTAAATGAAAAGGTTGTCCTTGTGTTGACACTTCTGTCCTCAGCCTAATAGCTTGTTTATTTACTTGGAATCTGCCCCTTTCAATAGTAGCTATTAGCACAGCAAATTGGTTTTGGTTGAGCCTGCATAAATAAAAAATGTTGTACCTTCCCCCCTAAAGCTGAAGCACTCTGCAAAGGAAAGCTTTTTGAGGGTTTAGAGCCCAGGATGAAGGAAGGAAATAAGCATTAAGTACCTACTATACGCCAGGCATGGTGAAATTGCTTTGCAAATATCTCCTTTGATAGTTAAATTATTTAATCATTAGACTGCTGGTTCCAAATCTATAACTCGAGAGTGGAGCATAGGGGCAAGATGGGGAAAGATGTACACAAAGAGTGTTCTGACAGATTTAGGGAGGAAGCAGTGGGCTTTAGATGTAGCTTTGATCTGTGTACCCAAACAACAACAGGAGTTTCTGTACCCTGCCGCAGCAATACTCTTGGTGGAGGTCTGATTCATTCACCCTATCATCACATGGGTTTCTGCACTGCAGGGCATGTTATAAGAAGTGTTCTCTGGCTATAGCATGTTAATTATAGGTTCATATCTTATATTTTTAGGATCCTAGACATAGTTTAACTCTAGGGACTCTCCAGTGTATACCTAGTTCTGCCTATCAGACAATCCAAATGTGGATCAGATGTCCTGTGGGAATCTGTATAAGCCTGTAGAAAAAAAAAGAAAGAGGAAAAACACATTGTGCTTTCCAGCTAGCATACTCACTTTTGTTCAGTTTGCAACTTAACTTTGGGACAGAGGTTCTCAATTACACTGAACTCTGAGCATACGTATATTCTGTTTCTCCTCCTCTCCAACCCAGTGCACCCCGCACCCCCTGCTCCAAATCTAGGAGTGACTTTTTGACCAGTTATTGCTATTGTGGTGTCATAAAGCTGGAGATTAAGAAATTTAAGCTTCTTTCAATAATTGATTTCAGCATGACTACATTTTATTAAAAAATAAATTTTAGAGTAAGTTTTTGAAGTAAGGTCCTATGCTGAAAAAACTTGCTCTGATTGCCCAGACTGTCATTTTATTTCTATGTGCAATTCATTAAAATAGCTCTAATCCTTCAGGCTGCCCCTTAGTTTCTATTAAGATGCATTGCTTGAATCTTTGTGTAAATTCATTGATTATTTTATAGACCCATTTGTTAATCTTGTGCATTTGGTGTTCAAGATTCATTGAGCTTGATAACAAATGAGATGAAAGAGGAGACAAGAATTCAGGAGCCTGTTTAGTCTCCTTGAAAGATGAGATGTCTTTTCGCCAGCTTTCTACCAATGGGGGGCATAAATATTATGGCTCTGATTTTAAGTATGAGATTTAACAGCGACATCTGCCCCCTGCTGAGTTCAGGGTACAATTAGCTAATTAAAAAACAAAAAACAAACCAACAACTGTTTTCACCTTGGTGTTAGAAGAAGCTGTTGTAAAGCGCAGGCCTGGAATTGACTTAATTTGCATGTTGACCGTAAATGTATATTTAACTCTGTGATTAATTTTTTTCCTGGTGAGTGGGAGAATCTGGCATTGTTTATACTGATGATGTTTCCTTATTATGGTTTGGAACATTTAAATCAGTTGTAATGATTCCATATGGAATCACAATCTACAGCTTTCTTCCCATTTGGATCAGGGAGGATAATTATTTGTTTACATGTGATTAGAACCTTTTTTTTTTTTTAGAGGATGAGGTAAAAATAGCACAGCTCATTTGTGGTACACCTTTGGAGAATGATAGATAAAAAAAATCCACTTGCTTAACATGCCTTAAAATATAATAATATTGGGAGTCTCCTGGCCAGCCAATTATTTTGCTTCAAGGAGGGGTGTTTCCTATGAAATTCAAAAGAGAGTTTTCAAATTTAGTTAAATTTGTGATTAACAAAGATTAGTCTTAGGCAACATGAAGGATGGATTGGGGAGAAGAGCGTTAAGCTGCAGGGGCTGTACAGTATGGAAGGTCTTTGCTATAGTTCAGGTGGGTGATTAGATGGGCCTGGACTAGGACAGGGGGAAATGAGGATGGAGATCCAGAAAACATATATAAAAGATAGTAGAGGAAGAAAGGACAGGACCTGAGAAGTTGTGGGGTCTTCAAGGTATTCTTCCCTCTGGAGGAATAAATAAGATAGCACCAAGATTCCAGACGCCACAGACTGGATGACTGGTTGAGCCACCCACAGAAATAGGGAATTGCCAAAGATGAACAAATTATTGGGGGAAAACAATAAACTTGGTTTTGGATATGTTGAGCTTGGGGTACCGGAAGGACATCTGAAGGGAAATATCCTATAAGCAACTGGATATGTAGATCTGAAACTTAAGAGAAAGGTTGAGATAAGAGTTACTGTTTTGGGATTCCCTCTGTTTAAAGGTGGTAGCTGAAGTTGTTGGGAGTGAACAAGGAGAAGGAAGGAGGTGGTGAGGGATGATGGTTAGGGAAGGATGGGAGAGAAAGGAGAGCCAGCAGGAATGAGAAAGAGGGACAAGAAAGAGTCAACAAGTACTTTTTAAATCAACATGCTAAATTCTGGGACTACAAAGAAGGGCAAAAACCACAGTGAGCTAATGAGAAAGAAAAGGGCCAAGGAACAATTAGTTCAGTTGCAAGAGATCCAATGGGGTCCTAAATATGATTTTTCATATTAAAGCCTTGGGGTATTTTCTACAGTAGATAAAAATCTAAAAACTATTTCCTTACATCTTTCAAAAGAAAGCAGGTGGACAAGGGGAAAAACATATTGGCACATCAGTAACCTGAGGGGATATTTACTTGCAATTTACCATTTATGACATTTCATTTCTGTAAGGTGGTTATCCTTGTGGCAGGAAAAAAAGTTGCTATTCTGGATTTTACTAACAGGATGTTTCTTTCACAACCTCTTTCTGTCAAGTAGAGATGACCAAGTTGTAACTGATCATTGCTTGCGCTTCTCTGGGAGTTTTGTATCTGGTGTCGCTTTTTATTCTTATCAAAGGATTGTAAGGGCAGAGAGCTCACTCCCCTGGCCCTGACCTTCCTCAATGACCGTGGAAGTTTGTGCTGTCAGTCACTGGGGGCAGGATTCCTACTTACATTCTTTGATTGTATCTCCATTGTCCACTGCAGGGCCTTGTGCCTAGTAGGTGTTTAATGATTGTTTATTGAATTTAATTTGGCTGGTGGATTTCTCAGGAGATGGGGATGGAGAGCTATGCCCATTTTTCAAAATCCTAGGCCAAACCTTCCCCTTTCAAGGGGCTTGTTGAACTAAGCAGGAAAAAAAAAATCGACCTTCAGATTACTTTAAGGTATATGCCTGAGGATAGATTTATCTCTTTTGAGCCCTAGGACAAGATTACTATGTAAGATTATCATTTGTTGTTTTTTTTTTCCTTCTGGGCTTCCAGAACATCACTGGACAGAGTCTTTGGTGATTGCCAGAGAACTCAGCAGGGATGCATCTTGGATGAGTCAGGGCAGAGCTTCTCAGGCAAAGGTGATTTCAAGGATGGGAGGAACTCGGGAATTTCCTGCGTTATTCCAGCGATATGTGATTGGGGAGGAGCTGATCAGAGACATGCCTTCTGTTACAATAAGAGGAAGGATAGAATTTTCAAATGTTGAGGTGTAATTGAATTAATGGGGTTTATGGATAAAATTACCCTTAATACCACCCCCACTCTTCTATTGTTTCCCCTTTATCAACATTAAAAGTGGAATAGAAAATATCGGATAATGAAATCACAAAGATGGCTCTATGAGACTATAACCTATGAAAATCTAATGGAAAGAGAAATGTCTCAATTCTGACATTTCATGGCTGTTTTAATACACGTGCATTGCTATAGGAGAATACATTCAATTGCATATTTGTAGCATATATACTTACTGGGAGAATATCAAATGTACTTTGTGTATGTTTATAAAGTTTTAGCCAGATAATGACTCAAGTACAGTTAAAAACATTCTCCCTCTCCCTTTTTTGGCCATTTTTCCATCACCTCCCGCCCCACCTTCTTCTCTTCCTTTCTCCTGTTCATTTCCCCCCTTTCCATTCACTGTCAGGAAGGGCAGCCTCCGAAGAGCCATTTCAGCTCAGCCCGGCATCGGCAGAGACTAGTGGACACATCAGCTCCAAAAGTGAGTAGGCATTTATAAGCCTATCTACGTTGGGGAGGGGGAGGATTGCCAATATTTAAGTGGGTTGTCATGCTGTGTGTGTGTGTGTGTGTGTGTGCCTGTGTGTCTGTGTGTCTGTGTGTGTGCATGTGTACTGAATTCTAATCCTAAGTATTTTTTCCTGGGTGTGAGAGGTTTCCTTATGAAAGGAAATTAAAATTTGATTGTGTTTGTTTGTATTCTCTATGTTCATTAAAGACATCTGTACCCTTTCTATTGCACTCTTGGCTACTTGCCATTGGTCTTGACATTCTCCTTGAAGTTGTGGAAGTTTTGTTATATTTTGAGGAGAGAGAAGAAACTAGCTCTGAAATTTTTTAAGATTTTATGCCCTTCAGCCACTCTATAACCTTGTTTTTCTTCCATAATTTGATAAGAAGGTATCATGGTACAGTGGAAAATGTACTTGCTTTAGAGGCAGAGGACATAGGTTTGAATCCCTTCTGGTGCTTATTACCTATATGTCACCTTGGGGAAGTTATTTAATGTTCCTAGGCCTTGTTTTCCTTAACAGGTAAAATGAAAGGATTGGACCAAACTGGCCCCTGAAGTCCCTGTCTGGTTTAGATTGATGATTTTACAGATCTATGATCTCATCAATAAAAATATTACTTCCATTGATGCTACAGGTGTCCATCTTGTATGACTCATTCATTTTATTATTTTTTAAAAAATCCCTTTTTCTTACAAATTTAACAATCAGCAAACAAACATTTTAATATAAAAAGAACAAGAAAGAAGACCAAATGAAAAACTAGACTGTCATGTGTAACTTTTAAAGTATGTGTTAAATTTAGCATTTATTAAATGTCAAACTTATTAAATTACTAAATTTGTAATTTGGTATTTATTAAATGTGCTCTGCAGCTCACTTATACTTTTTATTTTCTTCTGCACATTTGAAAAGATTTTTTTGATTTTCTTTTGCATTTCTGTCTCTGGTCTCTAACTAAATTTCCTTCCTTCCTCGAATAAGTCTTAACTTATACCGAAAGTGTATATAGCCAACCAAAACAAATCAACATTTTGGCTAAGACTGAAATGGTATATCTCATTTTGCACTTCCAGTCCATTACCTCTCCCTCTCGAGGTAGATGACGTGCTTTATCATCATTTTTCTGAAGTCACAATTATTCACTGCTTTCAACAGACTTCTTAAATCTTTCCAACTTGTTTCATCTTATAATATTGCGATCATCGTGTAAATTGCTCCTGTGGCTCAGCACATTTCATTCTCCATGAGTTCATCTAAGTCTTTCCATGTTTTTCTGAATTCTTTATTTCTTAGGGCACAGTAATATTCCGTTACTTTCATATATCATGACCATTCTCCAACTGACGGGCACCAATTTTGTTCCCAGTTCTTTGGTACAATGAAAAGTGCTGCTATAAATATTCTTGTACATATGGGTCCTTTCCCTCTGTCCTTGACTTCCTTTGGATTTGCAAATGAATTCCTTTCCATTTTCTCTATTTACTACAGAACAGGATTCATTGTGACCTGAGTCCTGGATTTCCACTCTGCCTTTCCTTCCCTTCCTGTTCCCTTCAGCGTCATTTCTGAAGTGCTAAAATGGCCTTAAAGCGATAACATAGTAGGGCATTTTGGCATGAATCTCAATGCCAGTAGTACATTTGGGCTGCAAAGTGCATTGTTTTCTCTTTCCTTTCTTTTGTTGTTACAAAGAGGGAAAAGCCTTGGATCTGACATAAGACAATCTGGATTTGAATTCTGATACTGCCACTTAATGATTTATGTTCACATACTTCTCTAGGCCTCAGTTTTCTTGTGAGTAAGTTGGACAAAGTGGTCTCTAAAGTCCCTTCCAGAGCTAAGTCCATGGTCTTGTAGTCATTCTGTCTTCATATTGTTTATCATTCACCCCTCAGTTCTTTGTATCCCAGTACAAATTAACAAGGGCAGCTAGGTGGTACAGTAGAGTTCTAGGCCAAGAATGAGGAAGACTCATCTTCCTGAGTTCAAATCTAGCCTGACACTTGTTAGCTATGTTACTCTGGGCAAGTCATTTTACCCTGTTTGCCTCAGTTTCCTTGTTTGTAAAATGAACTGGAAATGGAAAAGGAAATGGCAAACTTCACCAATGCCTTTGCCAAGAAAACCTCAAATGGAGTTATGAAGAGTTGGAAAGGGACTGAAAAACACCAACAAATTAACTAATTTCTTCAATTGATGCTGAGGGTATTTTTGGAGAGAATTGTGACTTTTTCTCCTGGATGAACTTTAACAACCACTTGCCCTCAATGTTACATGAATAGATTTCATGGTATCACAAAATAGGTTTAAAAGGTCAGCCGCTTTTCTGGGAGAAAATATAGCTCAGTTGCTGCAGGTAGTGTGGATTTGACTGTGGGCCAGGAAATCTTTCCTAACATTTAAGAGGATGATCTGAAAGAGGATAGTTACTATATGGATATAGTATTTAGACAATAGCAAATGGAAATGCTAGTATATGGTCAGTGACCTTTTGCTGTAAGCCACTTGGCTAAGAATCCACACTAAATCATTTTTAGTTTCATTACCCAGGAGTCTAAAAATAGTATAGCAAAATCATCACTGGCCCATGATATTGGGTGTTCTCTTTTTCAGTGCTAGGAGATGAAACTAACAGTTTATGGTAAATGGCCTGCTCAATATTTTAAGTGCACTGATTTTGTTAGCTATCTAAATTTATAACTTGGGGGAAAGGACTGGATGATAGAAAATTTTCTTGTCCCATTGAATATTAGTTCCTTGATTTTAGGGCTTATTATGAACATTCATTCATTCATCAGATATTTGTTGAGGTCCTTCTAAGGGGCAGACCAAAAGAAGGAAACAATCTCTGCCTTTATGTAATTTAATCTAGGTGGAAAAATATCATGAATACTAGTAACTAAAATGGGGCATAGAACGTGAAATTGCAAATTTCAGTTATACGGTGCAATAGGAATTCCAAAAGGCAAAGAAATTATGAATAGCTGGAGAGATCAGGGAAGACTTGATGAGCAAAATGGTATTAATGAATTACATTATTTCAATACTCCCAAATTAATCTTTCTACTTTCGGACCATAAGTGATTTTCCATCGGTATATTTTATGTCAATCCATTTCTTTTCTAATTTTCTTAATTTTATGTTTTTATGTTTTATTAATAGATTTTTTACTATCATAGTTACCTGTGAATAGCTCCCTCTTATAGTAGACTGTGTTGTTTAAGTGTCTGTTGAGAGGCAAGGCGGATAAGGTAGGGAAGGAATGGAAGCTAATAGATGTTTTTTTTTTCTTTTGAGATTGGGTCTCCCTTTCTTGCCTGGCTGGGAGCATGGTGGCCACTCACAGGCTCCTCTTACTCCTGGGAGAGCTCACCATATTGGTGCTAGACTTAGTACAGTGAACCAGGTTATTTTAAGCCCTATGGGAGCTTAGAACTCCCAAACGCAAGGGATCTCTCAGCCTCAGTTTCTCCAGCTATAGGAATTGTAGACATACGGTTAAGCAAGCAGTTAAGAAAAACCTAATGATAGAGTGACTACAAATGACAGAGTGTGTCATGCTTTATTTCTATAGTTTACTACTTCTCTACCAAAAGGATCTTGATGTGTTCCAGTATCAGCCTTCTGAAGCAACCATTAGCCATTGTATTTGATCCAGCTCATGCTGTCTTTTCCTATTTTGTTCACTTTCATCACTGTAGTCATTGCATGACTCTAGCCAATCTTTACCATCTAAAAATCTTCCTTAAGAATCATATACTCCACAAGGCAGCGATCCCTGGATCTTGACACCCAAGTGAGGAGTATGATAAGTGCGGCTATTTTTTTTGAGGAGCTAGGTAACCTTGTATTCTTTGAGCCCAGGAAAACACTCCTTTAAATCTGTTTTATTTGAATAAGAGTAAAGGGTCAGAAAGAAATCAAAGGCAGGTAATGTAGCTCAGATGTGGTTAAGCTTGTCCACTGGGAAGTTGCAAAATATCTGTTAGTATAAGACTGAGAAACTTTAAGAGAGCCCAGAGAGGAGACTCCCCAGTGAAAAGACTGTGTACAACACAAGAACCAAGAATCAAGAAGAATGTGCCATATGAATAACAATTCAAAGGGCAAAAACGTTTATTTGTGAAGCTGCTAAAGGCTGCTTTTAAATAAAAATCAATTGGATACAGGCACATAGGGGATGGGGGCGAGAGGAGTGAAGTCGGGAGAAGGCAGAGGGACAGAAAAAAACCATGGGAAAGTGTCCAGAGGATTAGAAGCCAAATCTCCCGGCATCTCTGCACGTTCTGATGATAAAGATTTATTCTAGATGAGCTGTCTACATAAATTGGAAGGTTCATCAGTATTGAATTTCTGATAGTGCAAAACTATTAAGTGGCACAGGGGCTAATGGCTAGTTATATCTCAGAAGCAGAGAAGAAAGTATTATAACTCAAGACTCTTGATTTGTTTAAGGAATAACACACACACACACATACATACATACATACACACATATATACATCCAAACACACCAAAGCTGCAGCTCCCAGGAGCCTGTTTCTGCTTCTAAGCTGTATGCTTCCCCAGTCAGTTGTGGGACTTGAAAGGCCTTTGTAATCTCATCCCTTTCTGTGACTCTTTCTAATGCAGGTGGGCTTATGAGGCCTAGGCTGACTTGTGGGTAAAATCAGCCCTGGAGCCATCTCAGAGCAGATGTTCTACTTTTTGGAACATTCTAAACCTTTTAGGATTGATCCTTTAAATTTTTTTTAACCTAAGAATAAATAAATAAATGCTGATGTCTTTGAGATCTTGAAGCTCACTGTTCAGAGAGTGAACAAAGCAACTTAGGTAGCTCTCTGGTCCCTGAACAACACGCATGGCCATTGCTTAGAATATGTGCGATAACGCAAACAAAAATTAGTTTTCAGCTGTATAAATCACAAATGGTGTTTCTGTTCATATTCTCATGGGAAAATGTAGATTGATTTATAAAGCACTGAAGGGTTGGGCTTTGAAATATATACATTCCGTAGCTTCATTATGCACTGAGTTTCTGGATAGTAATTAACACCCCTCAGTCCCAAGAATTATAAGAGTGTTAAGGAATAATTTATCTTTTTTGGAGTATATAGCACTTGTCTATTTAGGGAAGTAGGAAGATGGTGAAGAGATAAAGGAAGAAACCTTGTGATTTTCATCATTCTAGTTACAATATTGTGGCCATTTAAAAAAAGTATAAAAAAATGTAGCTTTGAAGAAATTGTAAAAAAAAAAAAGTGGGTATCTGTCTTAGTAATTTTTGAGGCTGTTTGTAATTTTATTTTTGGTGCCAGTCCACATATAGGATTTATTTCTAGGAAAGAACATCATATCTGGAGCCAGAAGTCCTAGGTTTGAATTCTGTTCTGCTGCTAACCACCTGTGTGACCTTTGTTATTTAGTCATGTCTGATGCTTTGTGATCCCATTTGAGGTTTTCTTGGCAAAGATACTGGCCTGGTTTGCCATTTCCTTCTCCAGCTCATTCTACAGATGAGGAAACTGAGGCAAACAAAGTTAAGTGACTTGCCCAGGGTCATATAGCTACTAAGTGTCTGAGGCTGGATTTGAATTCATGAAGATGAGTCTTCCTGACTTCAGGTCTCCCACTCTATCCAGTGCCATCACCTAGCTTCCATGTGACCATAGGCAAGTGTCTTAACCTATCTAGGCCTTAGTTTCCTCATCTGTAAAAAGGAGTTGACCTAGATGACTCTGGAGGTTGCTTCAATCTCTAGAGCTATGATCTTATGACCTTAGACTAGCCACTTTAAATCTCTGGGCCTGCTTCCTTGTATGTAAAATGTCAACATAGAGGTAGCGGGAGGTTGGACTAGATCATTTCAAAGTACACGTTTTTATGTAATTCTAAAATTATATGATCCAGTCATTCAACAAATATTTGTTAAATATCTCTCATGTGCAAAGTATTGTGTTAGGCATGGGGGGAGGGGGAGAAGAAAACAATTTCTGCTCTCAGATCTTCCCATTTAGTTGTGTCAATAATACTTTAAAAAAGCATGAAATAATTTGATAAAAAGTTCATGGCAGCCTATGGACAATTGAGTGGTTTACCCCATAACTGCTGTGTTAGTTTGGGGAAAGAACTAATTTTGGAGGAGGCAACATAGTAGAATGGAGAAAGTTTAGAAAGAGGAGTCACGAGACCTGGGTTCAAGTTATGGCTCCCTTTGGCAGCTAGGCAATTGTATATAACCACTTATTGCCTAGGAGACATTGGCCACCTTATTCTACCAACTTCTTTGGTTGTCAATTTGCTTCTCCTTAAAACAAGAGAGTTGTAGTAGATGACTCTAAGGTCTATTCCAGCTCAGAAATATGAACCCAAGACCTCTAATTATTTAGCAAAGGATCACAGATCCAGATAGAGATGGAAGGACCTTCACAGGCCACTGAGCCCAACTATCTAAAAGAGAAGATGAAAATGAGGTACAGGAAAGTTTAACTTTTTTTTTGCTTACCAGAGACAGGATTTGAATCTAGATCTTCTGACTCCAATGTCAGAGTGCTTTTCCTGTATCAGACAACCTCAAAAATTACCTTTACAGCCAGTTTAATATCAAATGAAAACCAACTATATTAATTCATAATAAAATGCCTTATTTTTGACCCAAAACAGTCACTTACTATATCTAACAAACTCGTCTCTGAATAACTTTTGGCTCCGCTAACAAATAAAATCAGCTCCCCCAAAAAGATGATTATTTGTTGCCTCAAAAGACATTCAATCCAGCAAACATAGGTTAAGGGTTGTTAATGATGCTAACATAATTGAAATAATATACAGCCTTCTAAGGAAAATACGGTGAAGGGGGCAGCGCTGATTTGTATGCATATGTCGATTAGGCTTCCCCCTATTATTAAAAATATATTAAAATTTTCCTATTATTTTATAGTCAGGACTTGTACTTTTCCCCTAATGTATCTTCTGTAATCAATGCTAGAAGATCACACTGGCCATTTACTCTATTAAAACTCATTCCTGTTTTCCATATTCTCACTCAAACTCATGACTGTTGCTAAGCATAAATCTTGTCAATAACATTTTTTCTTTATTGCCACCATATCCATTAATTGTTATATCTTATTGGCTGGTTACAATACACATTTCTTTTTTTTTTTTTTTTTGAGACAATCAGGCTTAAGTGACTTGCCCAGAGTTATATAGTTAAGTAACAGTCTGAGGGTAGATTTGAACTCCAGGGTCCCGTTCTCTATCCACTGTGCCGCCTAGTTGCCCCCTGATTAAAATGCACAGAATTTTACCCCGTTAGAATTTGAAGGGTGCTTAGAGCTTGTTTGTTTCAACAGCGTCTTTTAACTGAGTCCCAGAGATGGGATATGACAGTATAAAATCAGACAGCTAATTAGTGGCAGAACTAGATGTAGGCAGTCAGTCCCCAGACTCCTAGGCCACTTTTCAAGCCTCCTTAGCCTTTTTGTTATTAAACTTGCCACACTAATTTTTCAATTTCTATTTTATATGGATTTCATCTGAATTTCACGATTATGTCAGTTGCTCAGTGAACAGGCCTTTTAAAACACCTCCTATTTGCCTGTCATTGTGGCTAAGCACTGGGAATGTAAATATAAAAGCTAGATATTCTCTGCCCTCAAGGAGTGTACAGTCTAGTGGTAGGATACAACAAATCATTTAGCAGTGTCTCATTTCATAGAATCAAGGAATTTCAGATTTGGAAAGGTGCTTAGAGACCATTCAGGTCAATCCTTACCCAGAAGAAACTTGCTTCTATAACCTACCTGACAGGTGGTCATTCAGCCTTTGTTTGGAGACCTCTAATAAGGGGGAACCAGCTAATGCTGGAGGCAGCCAATGGTTCCCCTTTTGGATAGCTCTGGTTTTCAAGAATTTTTTTTTTATGATTTTTTTTAGAGGAGTAAGGCAGGACAATTGGAGTTAAATGACTTGCCCAAAGTCACACAGCTAGTGTGTCAAGTGTCTGAGGCTGAATTTGAACTCTGGTCCTCCTGACTCCAGGGCTGGTGCTCTACTCACTGTGCCACTTAGCTGCCCCTTTTATGATATTTTCTGATACTAAATCTTCTGATTTATAACTTCCCCTCCTTGATCTTGCTTCTGCATTCTGTAGCCAAAGTCTAACTCCTCTTTCATATGACAGGCCTTCCACATGACAGCTAACTTCTAGTAACTCCTGCTTATTTATATTAATATTAGGATATTGGTTGATCTAACTCAAGTTTCTTCCTGACTTTTGTTTCATCTTATAAGATGAAGCTAGGTACACCTAGTTTCTGTGTTTCTGTGATTTAATAGTTTTGCTTAATTAATTGCACCTTATCTGTCCTGACTATTTTAATTTGTCCTTAAATCCTCTGAGTATTTTTTAAGACCTACTATGTGCAAAAGGCTGTAAGCACTGTGATGGAGACTTGAGATAACAAAGATAAAAATCAATGTAGTCCCCTCCCTTACAAAGCTACTGTGGGCTTGGGAGGCTGTGGTATTTACATAGATAAGAACAGTGGGAAGTAGAATGTGATGATGGCAAAGTAGTCTAGAAAACTCTCAGGGGAAACTGGATGGCATCTGGGATTGAAGGCTTCCTGAGGAGGGGCTGCCAGAGCTGAGTTCATAAGGAAGAAGAGAATTTTAATGGGTGGAGGCGATGGAGGGAAATGCGTTTTAGGCACTCAGGGTGGCCTATGGCCAAGTAATTCTCCTTAAATGCAGATTGGACCATGTCACTCAATAAATCTTAAGAACTAGTTCTTTCTGTAAGATCAGCTATAAACTCTTTTGGGCATATGGAGTCCTTCACAACCTGACCAAAGCCTAACTTTACAATCTTATCAGACATTTCTTCACTAACTTCATTGCTTTTCTGTCATATGCCACCCCATTTCTGCACATGGCTTACTTTGTGTTTTTTTCTTTTCTTTTTTTTTCAATTTATTTTTTATTTGTAGTTTACAACACTCAGTTCCACAAATTTTTGAGTTCTACATTTTCTCCTCCTCCCTCTCCTCCCCCTGCCCCAAGATGGCATGTAATCTAATATAGGTTCTACATATACCTTCGCATTATTTACACAGTAGTCAAGTTGTAAAGAAAAATTATAACCAATGGAATGAATCATGAGAAAGAAGAAACAAAATCAAAAAAGAAGAGAAAAAAAAAAGAGCGAGCAAATAGTTTGCCCTAATCTGCATTCAGATCCCGTAAGTCTTTCTCTGGATATGAATCTCTTTTTCCATCATGAGTCTTTTGGAGTTGTCTTTGAACCTTGTATTGCTGAGAAGAGCCAAGTCTATCAAAGTTAGTCATCACAGATATCGTGTGTCTGTAATCGCGTATAATGATCTTCTGGTTCTGCTCCCCCCACTCACCATCAGATGATATAAGTCTTTCCAGGTTATTATGAAGTCCATCTGTTCCTCATTTCTTATAGCACAATAGTATTGCATTACATTCATATACCACAACTTGTTTAGCCATTTCCCAATTGGTGGACATCCCCTTGATTTCCAATTCTTTGCCACTGCAAAAAGAGCCGCTATAAATATTTTGTACATCCAGGTCCCTTTCCCACTTGTGTGATCTCTTTTGGATACAGCCCTAGAAGTGGTATTGCATGACTTACTTTGAATAGATTTGCATGTTGTCTTCCCCATTAGAGTGTAAGCTCCTTGAGGGCGAGGACTGTCTTTTGCCTCTTTTTTGTGTCCTCAGGCCTTTGCACAGTGCCTAGTACACAGTAAGTGCTTTGCTGAGTCAGTATCTGTGCATTTACATCACTTGACTTCCATATTTAGAATGAAGTACTTTCTTATGTTCATGTCTTTGAATCTCTTGTTGCCTCCAAAACCCAGTTTAAGCACTACTATCTACAGGAAACCTTTCCTGATTCCCTCCAGCTTCTAGAGTCCCCTTAATTACATTGTGTTTATTTTATCTTTAAATTATACCAATTGGCTCTATGAGTAAGCTACTTGGAAGCAGAGGCTACAATTTCCTTTTGGACTTTGTTTCCTAGTATCTAGCTCAATGTCTGCAACATAGTAGGTATTTAATAAATGTTTTCTGTCTTGCCTAATTCATCTTAGGAAAGTAAGGTAAATTTTATGGGCTTCAGTTTTCTCATTTGTAAAATCAGGATAATAAAAATAACATCACACAGGGTTGTTATGAGGACCAGATGAGACAGCATATATAAAGTACTTCGCACATCTTAAAGGGGCTCTCTTTGTGACCCGATTTGTGGTTTTCTTGGAAAAGATACTAGAGTGGTTTGCCATTTTGTTCTCCAGCATATTTTACAGATGAAGAAACTGAGGCAAACAGGATTAAGTGACTTGCCCAGGGTCACGTGGCTAGTAAGTAGCTGAGGTTGAATTTGAACTCAGTAAGATGAGTCTTCCTGACTCCAGCTATATTAGTTCTTGAATACTAAAATAGGAATTCTGAAAAGAAAAGTAGAGAGTAACAAAATTGAAAGAAAAGTACATTGAATCTACAAATAAAGCTACAAGTTTTTTTTAAGCCATTAGTCCTTTTAAAGGAGAGAAAAAGCAAATTATCAGTATCAAAAATTAAAAAGGGGAAATTACAACAAATGAAGAATAAATTAAAGAAATTCTTAGAAAATATTGTCCAATTTTATGCAAACAAACCTGACAATTTAAGTGAAATAGATGAATGTTTACAAAACTTAAATTATCAAGATAAGCAGAAGAAATAGATTTTTTAATTAACCTAACTTCAGAAAAAGAAATTGAATAGACCAGAATGGAACTGCTTCTCCTCTCCTCCCACAAGAAACCCAGGACAAGGACCAAATTACATTAAACATTCTTGTTAATTCCAATATTACACAAATAGCTATAAAAAAGAAGGGAAAGAAGGGATCCTACCAGATCCCTTTTATTAGGTAAATATGATCTTGATACCTAAAGCAGAAAGAGAAAAATCAGGTAAAAAAAAATTATACACCAATATACCCAAAGACTGTAAACACAAACATTTTAAATAATACGATAGCAAAAAGACTAAGTCAATACACTAGAAAGATTGTACATTATGATCAAGTCAGATACATACTGAGAATGCAGCATTGATTCCAACATAATATACCATGTTAACAACAAAATTAAAATAGCGTGATTACATCAAGATACAGAAACATCTTTTGATAAAATACTGTACTCATTTTTTTTTAAAGCATAGGAATAAATGGACACTTAATATATCTAAAACCAAAGTGCAGCATTATATGTAATGGAAATAAATGATAGGCCTTTAGAATTAGAGATAAAACAAAGTTGTCTGTTATCACCCCACCTATTTAATATGATGATATAAATGCAATCTATAGTATTTAGACAAGGGAAAGTAGCTGAGGGAATTAAGCAAAGATGAAAAAGAAACAAAATTATTGATTTTGGCAGATGATATATTGATCTACATAGAGAAGCCACTGAAGAAACTAAGATAAATCTTTATTCTTTTTGTATTTTGCAGTAAGAGATAGAGTAATTTCTATATGGTGCATAAAATGTTTGGGAGTCCACCTACTAAGGCACACATAACAACCCAATGAATAAAGTTACAGAACACTCTGCAGAAATAACCACAGGCCTAAATAAGTGAAGTTATGTTATTTGGACATAGTTGCGCTATGCCAATATAATTAAAATAATACTTTTCCCCAAATCTGTTTGCCTATCAGTTCCATACCAATTAAACCAAAAGGGACTATTTGAGAAATCTAGAAAAAATAGAATTCTTCCAGAGGAATAACAGATGAAGATTCTCAAGAGAAATAATTGTTTAAAAAGAAGAGACCCAGCAGTAATAGAACTCAGACTTTACTGCAATGAAGTAATCATCAAAACTCTTTTATATTGGTTTTAAAAAGGATCACAGATGTTAAGCTGGACAATTTTTATTGCATAAAATTGGAAAGCTTTGTACAAATAAAATCAATGCAGTTAAAATTAGAATGGAAACATTTAACTGAGAAAAATATTTGCATTAAGCTTCCCCGATAAAAGTCAGACATCCAAAATATATTCAAGGGGGATGGTTTTTTTTTTTTAAATGAAGAGGAAGTTCACAAGGAAACTCAGACAGGCAGGTTAGCTTTGAAAGTAACATTTTGAATTTACTATTTACTTTTTTAAAAGCAAGCTGTACATAATAGAGAGTTATGCCTTTATATACAAAACTCTGTTCTATTTTGTGTATGGAAACATTCTATCTCTCTGTCTCTCCATCTCTGTCTCTTTGTATCTGTGTTTCTATCTGTCTTTGTGTCTCTCTCTGTCACTGTGTTTTTGTGTGTCTCTCTTTCAATGTGTGTCTCTTTGCGTCTTTGTCTCTATATCTGTGTCTCTTTATGTCTGTTTCTTAGCGTCTCTCCGTGTCTCTGTAGTCTTTCTGTATCTTTGTGTTTTTGTGTCTCTTTGTCTCTCTGTGTCTTTGTCTCTGTGTATCTGTGTCTCCGGTTTTCCATAAGTTAAGAATTTGGAGGAAAAAAAGCAAATCCATGTAATTAAAGCCTTAAATGTGACTATATTTGCATCATAGTCTTAAAGATATTCACTTGGAAACAAGTGCAGATTTAATTTTATCCTACTTCGTATGTGCCTCCTGGGGAAAGTTGGGGCTGGAAAAGCTTGCTATTATGTTGATATCTGAAAAGATCTAGTACAGTGTGAAGAACCAATGAAAATACTACACTTCAACAAGTCACTTAGCCTGTGCCTCAGTAATGGCAATAATATGTGCCCCATCTATTTCACTAGGTTGTTGTCAAGAAATACTTTGTAATCCTTAAAGTTCTTGATAAATCAGATAATTATTGTGCATTTCTTAATACAGAATGCTTCCCTGGCGCAATCCTGCTACGTACCTCTGCGAGATGATAATCTACAATTCAACAATGGAACCCAGTTGTTCACCTGATTATTAGTTAATAAGCATCAGCATATTTATTCCTTCCCTTACCTCTTATAATCTTTGCGTTCCCTTAGTGCACACCTGCCTTTCTTTATCCACCCCACCCCCACCCCACCCCCTGCCAGCTCTTCCTGCTCTTTACTTCTTCAAATTACCTTTTATTTACTTTTTGATTGACTTTTAAAAATCTAATAGAACACATGCTCTCTCCTTGAGGACAAGAACCCTTTTATTTTTGGTTTGGGCCCCTACACCTATCATGGTGTCTTGCTTTTTTTGTTGCCATTGCTCTGGAAAGGCAATGTGTCATCCTATATGTGTCAAGGTTCATAGAGCAAGCTGGCCTCAGAGCCAGGAAGACCTGGAGTAGATTGTACATGAAACTGCAAAATCTTCCTTTTCTTAAGTATGCGATCAATATCTAACTGTCAAAGCTGTCCTCTTTGTCCGTAATTCCTTCTGACTCCCTCTCTTTTCTCCTTTTCTTTCTTTACGGGGTTGGGGGAGGGTGCCCTATTCCATCTCCCAGCCTACACCCATGACTTGTTCTTCATACCTGTAGATATTATGGAATATAAACTTCCTGAGGGCAAGGACCTAGTATTTAGTGCCTTGAATTAAAATGAAATGTGTATGCTAAGTAGACACACACACACACACATACACAAAAATCATGACCTGAACCAGTATCTATGACACCTATGGACACTGGCACATACTATATATGAGGATAACATAGTGGGAGAAGACTCAAGATTGAGCATTGGAGGAGGATTGACACCATCATGCTGTTTCCCACCTCTAGTCTTTTCCCTCTGTCTTCTCTAGCACTTCACTGACTTGAGAAAATCATTTCACCTACAACTAAACAGTAAACTCTCCAAAGTATCCATTCTAAGCTGACACCAAATGTTAGTCAGTCCTTGCATCCACCAAACCACTCCTATTCCAACTCCCTGCCTGTAAGCTGGCACCATTTTATACCTCATGCTACAAACTGATGATGCTAACAGCTGATAACATAGGGGTGCAGATGGCGGTGAACAATCTCTTTCCCATGCCATGAGTGGCCGTCCTTTTACTCACCCTCCTAGTCCTGTAATGCCCTCATCTTCTGATGTTCTTTCATTGATTTGTCCTGTAAATTAACAATTGTGGTTAACAAGAGTTGGGGTTTAAAATAGAAGGTACTTGTTCCATAACTTTAAAGAATGCCACAGAGGTAGAAAGGATAACATTGCCTATCTGTTTAGGTGATTGCAGCTAAAATGTGTTTTAAAAATATAAATAAATCCCTCTAGTTCCATCTATCATAACCTTGGATGATTCTGAGTATTTGCCCTTAAATACATTGGGATTTTTCTCTTGTAGCTCACTAGATTGTCTCTGCCCCTTAGCTAGCATTAACAGGAAGTGCTGTCTTAGGTAAAAATCAATGAAAAGTTATATTTCACAGTTTATAGATGGTTGCTCCATGTATACCCTATAAAATGCTTGATCTGTATTATACCTTTCAGAAATAATTCTGTTTTCTTCCATTTTTGTACTTAGACTTTTTCACATTTTCTATGATGTTGCTTTCTGTTAACATGTGCCATCCAGGAACACAGGAAAAAAAAGATGTAAGTTTACAATTCAAATTACATATAGAATAAATTTAAAGCTCTCGGTTACTATGGATTTAGAAAATAATAATGCATATACATATAACAGTTCATGCAGTTCATTTACATACATTATTTTCCTTAATTCTTACCCTACCTGTGGAGCTAGGCAGTGAGAGGATTGCTTTTTTTTATTTTATAATCGAGTCAGTTTCCTAACACAAGTGTCATCCTAGACTCGTCGCTCTTCCTCACCCCATGTATCCAGACAGTTGTTGGTGTTGACACTTCTACAGGGTGTTCCTGAAGTCTGGACACACAGGCAAAAATGCATTACCTTCAAGAAATAAGATGACTGAAATGTTCAACAGCATTTTATTTAATTGGAATATTAACAAATAACATCTTCAATTCATTTGTGATGCAAAGGTTGATGCACTTTGCAGGTGCACATGAACTCAACGCAATAACTCTACATTGCCCTCAAGTGCCTATGCGTCCAGACTTTAGGAACACCTCATACTTGTGCAGTGTTTCTCACGCTCGGCCCTTTCTCTGTGCTCATTAAGGCTTCAACTCCATTTCTGTCCTATCACCTTTTGCCTAGACTGCTGCAGTGACCTTCTTATTGGTCTCCCTGCTTCAAACCTCAAGTCTCTTCCTCCTCCAATTTATTCTCCACACAGTTGCTAAAGTGATTTCCCTCAAGCTCCAACGTGGCAGTGTCACTCTCCCACTAAATGAATATCAATGCCTCCCCCTTGCTCCTAGGATCAAACATAACCTGCCTTTTTTAACTAATTTATCTATACTAAACAGTTTTTTAAAGTCCTTCACAAGCTGATTCCTAGTCTGTCTTTTCAGTTCCATTATGCATTTCTTTCACACTCAAACTGGTCACACTGTCCTCTCTGTTCTTCACACACCCCATTTCCCATTTCCTTACCTTCACATTGACCTTCTTGAACACCTGGAATTCACTCCTCCTTCACCTTTGTTTCACAGAATCCTTCACTTACTCAAAGACACAACTTAAGCACCATCTGTGCAACCCTTTCCTGATTCCCCCAACTTCGAGTGCCCTGCTTCCTTAACTCCCTTGCATTTAACTGCCTTGTATTGATTTTGTGTTTATTTTATATGTATTAATTCTCTATATAGTTACATGTATGCCTTCTTCCAATAGGATGAAAACACCTTGAGAAAAGGGATTGTTTCATTTTTTTATTTGTATACCCAGCACCTGGCACAGTGCTTGGCACATAGGCAATTAACCACTGTTGATTGAATGTTTGAGGAAACACACCCTCTGAGGGATAAAGTGACTTGCCCAGAGTCACATAGCTCATGATTGATAGAGGTACACTACCAACCAAATTGGGAGAGCTTTTTCTTGGTTGGACCTCCATTCCAGGCTAGGTCATTAAAGACTAAGATTTAGTTTGTGAGAGCGGAGAAAGTTAGTTTTAATTATGCCTCTTCAAACAGTTGGATTGTTCTTGGGAACCTTCTTCAGGGTCATCATACAGGGTATTCCTAAAGTCTGGACACAGAGGCAAAAATGCATATTTTCAAGAAATGATATGAGTGAAATTTTCAACAACATTTTATTTAATTGGAATATTAACAAATAACATCTTCAATTCATTCGTGATGTAAAGGTTGATGTGCTTTTCAAGATTCACATGAATTCGATGCAATAATTCCACATTGCCCTCAATTGCCTATGTGTCTAGACTTTAGGAACACGCTGTAGTTGACTGCTGAAGATTTGTGTGCCAAGAATTCAGTAGAGAAAATGAAGAGATATAGCTGCTTATCTGAAAAATGAGAGGAGGAAAAGTCACCACATGATTTTTGTGGATGAGCATTCTTCATGAGGGTGTTGTATATTGGGTAGAGAGTTAGGTTTGATAAGATCCAAGGTCCTATCCATCACTTCTGTGAAAGAATATAGATACCATCGGAAAGGGGTATGTATAGCATAGGAGGCTTTTTGTTTTCTGTACTTTTCCTTATCATATTCCTTATCTACTCACCTCACTATCGGCACAGCCCCCTCCACCTTCACCCTTGAATAAAATTCGTATGTGTATGTGAATACAATAACACATTATACATATATACGTATACACATACATGTAAGAGATTGAAGTATATATTATATTAGATATAATATAAATAAACAATATATGCATGCATGTATTGGCATATATGTATATGTACGTATATACATACTAGCTTGTGTGTGTATATACATACATATACATATACACACAGAGGCTATTAAAGCTTGAAACTCCACATAGACTCTGGAGCTTAATCTGGTCTTTCCTAAGAATTGTGTAATGGCAAGAACACTAGGCTTCAGATTATGAAACCTAGGTTTTAGCCCTGACTTTGCCACAGGGGCAGCTATTTGGCTCAGTGAATAGATTGCAGGACCTGGAGTCAGGAAGACTTGTCCTCTTGAATTGAAATATGGCTTCAGACACTTGATTGCTGTGTGACCCTGGTCAAGTCACTTAACCTTGTTTGCCTCAGTTTCCTCATCTGTCACATGAGCTGGAGAAGGAAATGGCAAACCATTCCAGTATCTTTGCCAAGAAAACCCCAGATGGGGTCATGGAGAGTCAGACACAAGTGAAATGACTGAACAATATTGCCAACAGATGAGTTTTGGAATCTTAGATAGGTGACTTAATCTTTATCATTTTCATTTTGATTCCCTTATTTGTTTAAATGAATGAATGGTTGGGTGCATAGATTTCCAAAGTGGGTGATGCTGCCCCCTGGGGAGCGCTAGAATGATCCAGGGGGCAGTAGTAGCTCAGATGCAATTAGCAGGGTTTGAATAAAAATAAGGGGGTGGTGGAAGCATGAGGAAGAGAATTTTTTAAAAGCGTTCTTACATGTTTCATCTCTTGTCTAACAGAGTTAGTCATAGTGATTACGTTATTTTCCAAATAAACACACAAAATGCAGGTTATAATCCATCAGTGGTCAAGTCCACCAACAGGTCTTAATAAGCAAGTGTTGGCAGGCGAGTGTGTAGAGCTTGCCAGGAGGTCCAGCATGCATGTAATGACTTGTTTACAATAAGATACTGTATGGTTACATGACGCAATATTGCATCGTCAAAATTTCAATGCAGGAAAAACTATAAATTTATGATAAATCATTAAATTTAAAATGAATCAATTACATATATTCAAATGATGCAAATTTCAAAAAGAAAAGTTAAAGGAGAGGCAGCTAGGTGGCTCAGTGGCCTGGAATCAGGAGGAACTGAGTTCAAATTCAGCCTCAGACACTTGACATACTTAATAGCTGTATGACTTTGGGCAAGTCACTTAACCCCAATTGTCCTGCCTTCCCCACTCCAAAAAAAAGTTAAAGGATTAAAGAAAGTAGATTTCCAGGGAACAGTAAGTAATTTTTTTTTTTTGTAAAGAGGATTGTAGGCCAAATAAGGTTGGGAATCTGTAGGCTAGAGTATGATAATAATACCCATTTCCATAACACTTTTAATATTTACAAAGCTCTTACTTCAATACAGCCTTGTGAAATGGGTAGTGTTTTGTTACCCCCCCCATTTTAAAGATGAGGAAACAGGCTCTGAGATATTGTGACTTCTGTAGGATCATATAGGTAATAAACACCCATCAGTTCTGTGTTAAATCCAGCACTTCTTGGACTCCAAGTCTAGGGCTCTTTCTAGGACATCTTCCTGCCTCACTGGATCCCTTCCATACTCTTCACATTCTAATTATAGGTCAAAAATGTTTTCTGAGACAGTGTACATCTGTACCTTTCCTTGGTAGAAGAAACATGTGTTTCAAAAAAAAATTTTTTACCTTTTTTTGAGAGGTATGCTTTTAATAGGTTTCTTTACTTTGTCCTGACAAAGGAAAATCAAGACAATATTCCTGTATATCAGGAAATTCCTAGGTAGAGCAAAGGAAGCTGGGAATACCTTGAAAAGAGCTAATTGAGGCCACACTTCTTGTTGCTTGGCAATGGAGTGGTTCTGACAGAGTACCAAGTGCTGTATTTCTGGTTTGCTGGGCTTATCTTTCTCATGTATTACAGAGTTCTGGATTTAAAAAAAAACAATTAATGCAGTTTTATGCATTTGATTGCTTCCTCAGAGTGCTTAATCAAAAACACTCACAAGAGATTTGTTTGTGTGACCCCTGTCTTCAGAGGTTCCTTATGGGATAGGCTCTAACAGTTTTGCGAAGTAAGCGAGAAAACAGTTTGTCATATTACAGCACACATTACTCATCCTCTTTTTTCTTAGCAGCATATTGTTGTGAAACACAAAGTCAGTGTGTTTAATAATAACTTAATGTCCAGAGCCAGTCTTCCTATGGCCATTTTGTGATAGTTCTGAAATCAGGATTCAGTGTCTCATCTATATCATTATATATGAAGAACATTTTGATTAAGCTTTTTCCTCAACAGAATCTTTTAAAGCATTTGGGGAAAATGTTCAAAAAAAAGTAAAATTCCCACCCTATTTAAGTAAATGTATGAAAAACAAACTTGGTAATTCCTTCCTATCCTATATTAAAACTTCCTTACCTATTCATCATTCATTCAGCATGCAAATATACACACATATATGTATACATACATGTTATGGTATTGTTGAATCATTTCAGTCATGTCTAACTCTCCATGACCCCATTTGGAATTTTCTTGGCGAACATACTAGAGTGGTTGCCATATATTCAGGTCTTCCTTACTCCAGGGCTGGTGCTGTATTCACTGCACCACCTAACCACCTATACACAGCTCTGTGTGTGTGTGTGTGTGTGTGTGTGTGTGTGTGTGTGTGTGTGTGTGTGAGAGAGAGAGAGAGAGAGAGAGAGAGAGAGAGAGAGAGAGAGAGAGTGAGTGAGTCATCTGCATTGAGGTGATTGTTGAACCCTGGGGAATGGATGAGAATCAGTGTCAGAGGGTAGAGAGAGAGAAGAGAGCCCAGGATAGAACCATGGGATCTACCCATATGTAGGTGGTAGGACATGCATGATCATCTCACAAAGAATCCAGAAAAAGTTTGGCTAGACAGGTTGAACTAGGAGAAGGCAGGACTATGCACAATAGCTTTTGCAACCAAGAATCACATTTTCGTTTTTAGTCTAATTTAGTCCCATTTTACATTAGTAATCGTAGATTAGCTGTCACTATATAGTAATTAAATATTCCTCTTTTTAAAGCCTACATTGTTGGTGTACCACTGTTGCAGTTTGGGAATGAGAACTGGGTTACACCAGTGTAAGAAGAGTGAAAAGTAAAGATTATGGAGGACAGTGGAGAGGTAGAGAGTGGGCATAAGCAGGCTAGACTGTGTAACTGGAGAAAAACTTGGAAGAAGAATAACAGTGAAAGATTGTCTTCAGTGAAATATGTGATAGGAGGAAAAGCTTGGTTGTGTGGGGAGGGTGAAAGATAACAGGTAGACAGCCCGAGTGCTCTGCTGTTAGCCCCCGCAGGCAGAGAGGAGGGCCTCCAACGCATCTGATAGAACCAGAAAATAAATGAGTTTCACAGGGAGGGAAGACATGGACAGACTTCAGTCTGTGTTCTCAGTTGTTTTCAGCTTCACACTTGTTCCACCAGGAGAGAGGTATCAGATTGGCTAAGCCCTTTTCAGGGTTCAGCTCTTAGTGAGGTCAGCTCAGTGGAGAAGTTGGAAGAGCGTTATGGGTAAAAGCCAAAGTGGATGTGGTGACCATGAGACTTACCCATAAGAGGCCTGGAGGAGAGGGGAGAGGTTTTTTTTTAGAGGAACTGGATGGTCCGTCACTCTCAAAGGAGTCAACTGGTCTGGTCTGAGTGAAGTCTCATTAGGGGTTCTGGGGAACCTGTCTTTGTACCAGCCACATGGGTCAGGTATGAGGACTGGTGGCTTGACCTAAAGGAAGTCCATGGCTTTTGGTGGTGGGAACTTATAACCTAGTCATACTTTGGGTACACTTGGGGTTACGGTTTTTGGTTCTACTCTTTCTAAGGGGGAGGTTACCCAGGGAACTGAGTGGACTTGGGACACCACTAGAAACCATTCTCCAGAGATTTCTTCTCTCTTTGCCTTCAGGTACCAAGGAACTCCCAATTTGATATCACACATCCATTTGAGTACATTCTATTATATTGCTGTTCATGAAATAATTTATAATCATTTCAGTATATTTCAAAAAATATATATTCTACAGGGTGTCCCTAAAGTCTGGATGCATAGGCAATGTGGAGTTATTGCATCAAGTTCATGTGAATCTTGTGAAGCACATCTACTTTTGCATCACAAATGATGGAAATCACATTGAAGATGTTATTTGTTAATATTCCAATTAAATAAAATGTTGTTGACTATTTCATTCATTTCATTTCTTGAAAATATGCATTTTTGCCTGTGTGTTCAGACTTTAGGAACACCCTGTGGAGACTCATTGTAGCCTTCAGAACAATAATAAGAATAAATAAAATAAACAATACAAAATTAATAATTATTTTATATTTTTGTTTATCTAGTAATATATTTGTTTTATATATTTAATGTTACATAATAAATATGGTAATCAAAAATAGGAATAAATAAAATGTGATGGAAAAAAGATTTTATTAGGTCTTTAGAGCTTTAAAGAGTCTCAGAAATCATTGACTTCAAACTCCTCTTTTTTGTTGTTGTCATTGTTGCTCAGTCATTTTCAGTTGCATGTGACTCTTCATGACCTAATTTGGGGCTTTCTTGGCAAAGATATTGGAATGGTTTGCCATTTCCTCCTCCTGCTTATTTTACTGGTGAGGAACTGAGACAAACAGGGTTAAGTGACTTGCTCAGGGCCAAACAGCTATTAAGTGTTTGAGGCCAGATTTGAACATGGGAAGATAAGTCTTCCTGACTTCAAGCCCAGCAGTCCATCCACTATGCCATATAGCTGACCTCATTTTTACAGGCAAGGAAACTGAGGACCAGAGCGGTTAAGTGACTTATTGAAGGTGACACAAGTGGCAAGTCGAAGAGCCTGATTCAAATGGAAGTTTCTTGTCTCTAGATCCAGTGTTTTTTGCATTATGGTAACATGCTAAGAATTTGGGAAAAATAACCATCTCACCCTAGGACTTTTTTTTTTTTGGTCATCAGCTCTTGCTTTTTCCAGATCACAGGTAGTAAAAGAGAGAAATTCTTCTTTTCTGCTCACTATTAATAGTTGTTTCCAGCGGATACCTGGTGATTTGGAAGTAGCATGATTGTGGCACATTGCCAGGAGTACTGGATCTTGATTTCAGGAAGCATACGTTTCGTTCCTGGTTTTGTCACTGTATGACTTCAGCGGAATTCAGTTCCCCTCTCTGGGTCTAGTTTCCTCATTTGTAGAATGAGGGAACCAGACTATACGAGCTCTGTGGTGCCTTTCAACAATACAATTAATTGATTTTGACAGGGTTGTCAGTTTGCATCATGCCATCAACTTCTGTTCCTCGGCTTTCAGATAACTTACACTTTCTCCAAGCCATCTAAAATGTAGTGTGTTCTGGTAATTTTCTTTCTCTGGGGTCTGTTTTAAACAAAGTTAATGGGTGATACTCTTGCAGTCTATTTGAGGTGGAAGGGATATACCAAGATTCTTGGTTGTAAGGTGTCACAGAGAATAGGGTTCTTGGCCTGGTGCCAGGAAGACTTGAGTTCAAATCCTATCTCAGACACTTGCGAATTCTATGAGTCTGGGCAGATCACTTCCCATCCGCCTCAGCACCTATCTCCCAGGGTTGCTGTGAGGATTAGATAGGATGATTTTGTAAAGCACTTTGCAAACCTTGAAGTGTTGTATAAATGCCACTTATTATTCCATCATCGCTGTCATTATGGTTGTTATTTATCCCAGGACTTTGTCGAAGAAAACTATTGTTTATTAGCTTTAAGAAGACAAGAAAGCTAACGAATGTAGCTCAACCTTTTGCATTCCAGGGATGAGGTCGGCCATTACATTTCCCAAATGAAAAAGGACAACTAGTTAGCCTGTCTGCAATTGGAAGGAAAGGTCAATATATTACTCTTCTTTGACGTGTTCTTTGGCTGCAAGTGAAGTTGTCCTGTCTTTCTAGTAAAGAGAAATTTGGCAAAATTTTATTTTAACCTTACAGACACAAGTTATCAATTATACCTTTCCCCTTAACTTATCCACTTAACCCTTGTATCTGAATTTACTACTCTTTATTTTGTTACTGTTCTTCGATTGTTTAGTGGCTTCTAACTCTTCCTGAACTTGTACATAGGGTTTTCTTAGCAAAGATACTCGAGTAGTTTGTCATTTCCTTCTCCAGTGTGCCCCCATTTTACAGATAAGAAATTGAGGCAACTAGGGGTCAAATGACTTTCCAAGGGTCACACAGTCAGTAAGGGTCTGAAGCCACGATTGAACTCAGATCTTCCTGACCCTGGCCCAGTGCTCTGTCCCCTGCACCACTTAGCTGCCCCAAACTCTCTGTCTACCCCGCTGTAAAAACTGGCATGGGAGTATGGAAGCATTTATTTGCTCAGATAGAGAATTGTGAGCAGCTGTGTTATTTGTTTCAGGGACTTCTAGCCTTCTGTCACGCTCCTACACAGATAAACTTGAACATTTATGTGATTTTTGACAGTAGCCAGGATCTATGTGGAATAAGGATTTTTCAAAAACATTTTTCAGTCAATATGTTTACTCTACTCCACCAGCCATGCAGCGGTACGGTACATCACCAGTACTTGAAATAGATTGCAACAGGAGGTCAGAATGGAGCATAGATTTTCTAACACAGCATGTTAGATGAAATGATTTTGTGTACTTTGAAGTGGAAAATTCAATCAGAATTTGCCACACTTTTTAGTTAAAGCAACATTGTTATTTATTGATGAAAGGTAGACTAAGAAAAATACAGAAGGCAAACAGAGTAAATGAGAAAACAAACATTTTATTTCTGGTCGCAGTAAGAGACTTTTCTTCTGCATTTTATTGAAATCTGTGTGAAATACTGTCCCCTCCCCCCATCCAAGAGGCATTTAAAATAAGCCAAAATGGTTATAGAATGTTTCGAGCATATGCCAATATTTATAGCTCTCATGCTGGTAAACGTGGAATCTTGCCTTTTAAGTGAGTTTAGTTCTGATTAAGAGATGGCCTTCATGATTTATTAATGGTAATTGCTACTGTCCAAGTAACCCGTTTTGACTTAGTAGTAAAGTAGCAGAGTTCATTTGGCTAACAACCGAAGCTATCAATAATGAAGTTGAAAGAGTGTGGAGTCTGAGCTAACCTAAGTAGGCTGAGAGAATATTTAAATTTATTACTATTTTCCATCTGACCATTGATGCACTGAGGATTTTTATAGATATAGCTTCTTGTTATGGAGATGAATAATTTATATTCTTTTAGAATTTAAAAACCTTCACATTTCTATCAATTTTGTGGATGAATATTAAGGACATGTCAGTGTGCTAGCCTGGGTGATCTTAAAGGCATCTGTGTAAGCAACTGATTCTAGCAGAGATTTATTATGTTTTAGTTCTGTTTTAATGGTTATTCCTTTAAATGAGGACAGAATCCCCAGTAGATATGTGGTCAAAGAGTATGAATAGGCAGTTTTCAGAAGAAGAAATGCAAAGTGTTAACCCTATGAACAAATACTCTAAATTGCTAAATGATAGAACTGTAAGTTAAAAAATAAAACAACTGAAGTTCTTCCTCATGTCAGTCAGGATTCCCAAAGATGAGAACGTCACTCTTCCCCTACCTTCTCAACTGAGAAACTTTCTTCCTGCTTCGTGAAAAAAGAGACTGTGCTGAGAGCTGTGCTTTCTCCTCTTCTCATCTCACATTACATAGACATCTTCCTCACCTTCTCCTTCTTCGCTTAAATATCAGGTGAGGTCGTGACTCTTCTTGCCGAGGCAAACCCCTGCGCACATGGCCTTCATCCCATCCCTTCCTGACTTCTCCAGCAAATTGCTCCCCTCACCCACGATCACCCCCATCTTCCCTTCTATCTCGCTGTATTTATGATCCTTCCTTGGTACCAACAAACATGCTCATGCAGTCTCCATACTTAAAAACAAGTACAACCTGCACTTAATCCAACAATGCTCACTAGTTATAGTCCTGTATCTACTCTCCCTTTTCTACCTAAATTCCTTGAGAAAGCACATAATTAGTTCTCACACTTTGTTTCCTCTTTTCTGAACCCTCTGTAATCTGGCTTCTGACCTCATAATTCATCTGAAATTGCTCTCTACAAAATGATCACTTAATTACCAAATGTTATGGTCTTTACTCAATCTTGACTGTCCCAGAACTCTGTGCAGCATTAGATGTTGTTGATGACTCTTGCTTCTTGGATACCCTCTTTTCTCTGGGTTTTCATGACACTGCTGTCTCCTGGTTCTCTTTCTTGTTGTGCACCTCTTCAGTTTCCTTTGCTGGTTCTTTATCTGTGTCCTGCCCAGTAATCCTTGGTTTTCTTTTGGTCTTTGTCCTGGGCCTCTTTTTTGCTTAATATCATCTGACTTGATCTTATCATCTCTCATGGGTTCAGTAAATATCTCTATCCAGATGTTTCTCACATCTGTATATCCAGCCCTAGTCTCTCTGTTGAGCTAGTCAGGCATCTCCAACTGCCTTTTGGGCATCTTGAACTGGATGTCCAGGAGGCATCTCAAACTCAATATATCTAAAGCAGAATTTATTATCTTTACTCCCAAACCTCTTCGCCCCAAACTTCCTTATTCCGGTGAAGGTTCCAGCATCTCTCCAGTCGCTCATGTTGGCAACTTTGATATCTTGCTCTGTCTTTATTCTCACTCACCATACATATCTAATCTGGTCATTTCTACTTTTACAACATATCTTGTGCACATTCATACATACATACACACACACACACACACATATGTATCTCCCTTCTCTTTATCCATACGGCCACAACTCTCATTCAGGCTCTTACTGACTTTCTCCTGGACTGTTGTAATAGCCTTTTAGCTAATCTTCCTGCCTCGAGTCTGTCCCCATTCTAGGCTATCCTCCACTTAGTTGCAAAAATGATTTTTTCTGAAGTATAGGTCTGACCACATCTCTGTCTCTCTCTGTCTCTCTCTCTGTCTCTCTGTCTCTGTCTCTGTCTCTCTCTCTCTCTCTCTCTCTCTCTGTCTTTCTCTTTTTCTCTGTCTCTGTGTCTCTCTTTCTGTCTTTCTCTGTCTCTTTCCCTCTCTCACCACCCCTCCACTTTGTGAATTGCCCCAACTATTTTGGAAACAAAACGTTTAAAGTCCACAGATCTCTCATCTAGTATTGACCAGTCTTTTCCAGAAGACTGATAAATCATGCCTCCCTCATCTCAGTAGGAGGATGTTAATTAGCACAGAATGATACATACTTACATATATATATATATAAATACACACACACATATATATATACATATATATGTATGTATGTATTTAGACATGGCTAATATTTTGCTTGGATCCACTTTGTTGTTACCTGGGGGAGGGTTACACTGAAAAGGAGGAAGTGATAGCAGTGCTGGGGGTGGGAGTGGAGCAAGCATCGATAATATTTTTTTTCCTTTAAAATGGAAAAGCTTTAGGAAAAATAGGAGTTGGCTCTTCTAGGATGCATAGGTATTGTTTTCGATCTTTGGCATGATAGCTCGTTGGCTTGCTTTGGGTTAGCAATCGAAGTAGTGCAGCAGTTTAATGGTATTAATACTAATTCAACATCTCTGCCGTACTTTAGATCTAGCTATCAATTTTAGCTGTTCCACCTTCAAATTTTTAACCAGGAATTTCCTCTCTTTGACTACAACCTACTACCGTTCACTTATCCTATTTCTTTGCCTTTCTTGGACCTAGTCTTTGCTTTCATTTTAACCTCTAGTCCTCAGCTCCTCACTCTGAACCGTTTACTTGCTTTCATATTCAGTCTAAATCTCTTAGACAGTTGTGTCCATGATCCTGTCTCCAGCAACTTAGAATTTCTCTCTCCCTTGTCATTTTTGCTGTGACCACCTCATCAATCCCCAGTATCTGGAAACTTCACTGTCTCCTTTTCTCTTGTCAGGATCTGAGGCTGCCAAGCCCATCAGAGGTCCCCAAACTGAGAGGTGACACCTTTCTACAAATTGCTGCTATCTTCGCCACCCCTGGGACTGTAGTATGCTTTTGTTGACTGGCTTACATTGCCCATAGTTTTCCAAAAACCTCATGCATTCTCTGTAAGCTCCTGACCTCATCTGTTTCCCCATTACTTTCTGCAAAGCCTGTTTCACCTCATAGTTTACAGAGAAGAAAGAATTTTCCCTTCCTTTTCTCCTTGAAATTTCTCTGTCTCAGACTATTTTCTTTTTTTGTTTTTGTTTTGTTTTATATTTTTCTTTCTCGTGGTTACTCCCATTCATTCTAATTCTTCCATACAACATGACTAATGTGAAAATATGTTTAATAGGAATGTGTATGTATAGCCTATATTGGATTGCATACCGTCTTAGGGAGGAAGAGGGGAGGGAAGGAGAGAAAATTTAAAACTTATGGAAGTGAATGTTGAAAACTGAAAATGACTAACTTATTAATAAATAATATATAAAATAAATACAACATAAATAATAGATAACTTATTAAATTAAAAAAATTTCTCTAGCCTCTCTCCTTTCTCCTTCCCTTTTGTTTCAGAGGAAAAAGTCCCCTCTGAAAATCCTCTTTTCCAAGGCTGAATTATCTACTTGTGCCTTGAGTCTTATCCCCTTAAGTATCTACCAGGTGTGGGGTTCAGCACTTTCCTGTCTATGCTTTGCATCTCTAGTCCTGCTCTTTTTTTTGCTAGCTTTTTTCTTTTGTCTAAAAAAAATTCCTCATTTTTCGTATCTTAAGAAAATCCTTTCTTAATTTTATGGCTCTCTTCAGGTGCCATCCTTTTCTTTCTTTCTCTTGGTTACTAAACACCTTGAATGATTAATCTAGCCATATTGCCTCCATTTCCTTACTTTTCATCCCTTCCTGAAACTCCATGGAAATTGTGCTGTGCCCCTTTTAAAGTCCATATCATTCTTTATTCCTCCTATTGTAATTGACACTTTTAATCACCTCCTGCTTCTTGGCATTCTTTTTTCTTGGATTCTATGGGCTGGCATTCTATAAATTTACCTCCTTTCTTTCTTGGCACTCCTATTTTATCACCTAATTGGGTCTTATTTCCCTTTCCGTCCCCTAAATGTTGGCATTTTCTATGTTTCAGTTCTTAGTATGCTTTCTTTCGCTTTATATTGTCTTTTTTGGGGGCAATTTCACTTACTTTGATTATCACCTGTAGGCCAATAACTCCCAAATCTCCAGTCTTGACCCCTTCTCACTCAAGCCTCAGACCCACATTTTTTTTTAACTCTTTGCTGGATATCTAGAACTTAGTATATCCAAAATAATTTTCTTCCTCCATCTGATCTCCTTACTTCTGATAATAGTACTGATACTGTCCTGTCAACCAGATGTGAAACTTACAAGCCTGTTCAGCTGCTTGGGACTTGTCCAGAATTGCGTAATAGAGGGAGGGAGGGAGTGGGGGAGAGAGGCGGGAGGAGGAAAGGGAGATGGAAAGAGAGAGAGGGAGAGAGAGCACGCGTGTGTGCGTGTGTGTGTGTGTAGCAGAACTCAGACAAAGGTCTGAAGACTGTTCTTCAGCCTGACTCTGAAGGCAACTTTCTCTCCGCTTTGCCCAGCTACCTCTCCTTTGTGAAATAAAGGTTTAGATACTTGCATTACCATGCTTAGGGGGTTGTTGCGAGCAAAATACTTTTCAAAGCTTAAAACACTGCAGAAATGTAACTCGAGCAACACAAGTGTTCTTTAGAGTACCACCACCCCACCCACCCTATGTTTGATTTATTTGTACCTATGTCACAGCCTACACCATTAATTCCTTGTTAGCAAGGATGCTCTATTTTTTTGGTTCCTGTATCACCAGGGCCAAACACATAGTAGGTACTTAATAAAGAGCTGTTGAATTAAATTGAATTGATAATCTTGTCTTCCTTGGATAGATCTCCTGGCTTCTTTTACAGCTCTCAGCTTTGTTTCTCTCATTATACTTTCACAAGCTAGTGTGATTTATATGGTTGTGCGTATAGGTCTTTTGTCCCTGTAACTAGACTTTGAATTTCATGAGGGTACAGACTATCTTATTCATCATCATTTCCCCTGTAGCACCTTACACACAGGCCTAGGAGCCTGGATTTAGAGCCAGAAGGGACTTCAAAGATCAGAAGGATGATGATGAGGGTGAGGACGGTAGGAAAACACATTTATATTACAGTAACAGTAGCCAACAGAACACTTTAAGGTTTGCAGAATGCTTTATTTGTATGACCTCATTTATTTCTATAGGACTGTAGGAGTCAATATGGAACAGTGGAAAAGAATATTATATCTGGAGTTGGAGGACGTGAGTTTGAATCCTGCCTCTCATACTTGTAGCCTGTGTGACTTTGGACAATTCATATAACTTCTCAGAACCTTGATTCCTATATCTATAAAAAGATAGGGTTGTACTAGGCGGCCTTTGAAGTCCCCGCTAGTTCTAAATCTGTGATCCTTTGATCCTAGAATTTAGAGCTGAAAAGAACTTTAAGGATCATCTCAACTTTATTTTGCAGATGAGGAAACTGAGGCACAAATCAGGGTAATGATTTGCCTATGGTCATATAGATAGTGAGGGATTTGGACTCTGGGCCTGTGACCCCTAAACAGTTTTTCTTTCACTATATCACAACTGCTTCTCTACAGAGAGAGCGTTATGCTTTTTTGTTGTTTAGTCATTTTCCAGTCACATGCAACTCTTCATGACCCCATTTGGGGTCTTCTTGGAAGAGACACTGGCGCAGTTCACCATTTTCTTCTCTAGCTCATTTGATAGATGAGGAAACTGAGGTAAATGGGGTTAAGTGACATGACCAAGGTCACACAGCCAGTAAGTGTCTGAGGCCAGCTTTAAACTTGGGAACATGAGTCTTCCTGACTCCAGGCCTGGTGCTGTATTCACTGTGCCATCTAGCTGCCCTTTATGCTTTCCCTCACCACAACCCTGCGAAGCAGATTATTCAAGGGCTAGGAGAGCCGTGTCATAGATGAGAAAACTGAGACCAAGGTGAAGTGACATATCCAAGGTCATGCAACTAGTAAATGTCAGGACTGGGACTTGGATGCAAATCTCCCGACCTCAGACCCAGTCATCTTTCCGTTTTCCCTTATTTCTTTTCTCTTTATAAATGCTTATTAAATGAATTTGGGCAGCTAGGTGGCCCAGTGGGTAGAGCACTGGGCTTAGGATCAGGAAGACTCCTCTTCTTGGGTTCAAATCTGGCCTCAGACACTTCCTAGCTGTGTGACCCTGGGCAAGTCACTTAACTCTGTTTGCCCTCAATTTTCCTCATCTGTAAAATGAGCTGGAGAAGGACATGGCAAACCACGCCAGTATTTCTGCCAAGAAAACCCCAATATGGGATCATGAAGAGTTGGATAGGACTGATAAGAGACTGAACAACAATGGAATGAGTGAATGAATGATGGGTGGTTGTCTGCACATGCTCGTGAGTTCATTTGATTAGTTTGTGATCTATTTTAGTCTCTCTGACTCTGGGGAGATGTGAAAGCTTTGCCTTATTTCACTGTCTGAAAAACTTCACTTTTCTTTCCTCTTTCCTTCCCTCCCAGACTGTTCATAATTGCGGCAGTTTTAAGAGTTACCTTTGGCTTATTTTTAAAACTTCTTTTCTTTATTTCTTCCTGCATCACCCGTTCTATGTTCTTGTCCTAACTAAGCTCTCAGGGATCGTTACATGTTGTACCCAAAATCATCATAATCGTAGCTGACATTTACATAGGGCCTGTTTGCCAGGCACTGTGCTAAGCACTTTTAAAATATTACTTCGTTCAGTCCTTGTGCCTTGTGCTTTGTGCACTTGTGCAAAGTGCCTTCTGTATGTCACTTCATTCTCACAACAACGCTGAAATTTACCCCCATTTTATAGATGAGGAAACTGAAGCAAATAGGTTGAATGACTTGCCAAGGTCACACAGCTAGGAAGTATCTGAGGCTGGGCTACAAGCCCTGAACATCTCTCTTTGACTCCTGGCCTACTTTTTGTAATTAAATGAAGCTTCTCAGAGTCCATTGTTACCAGTATCAAGTCCCAGCAATGTTATGTGCTTAAGAGAGCCAGGGGATCTAAGTGATGGGGATGAGTACTTTTTTTCCCCTGAGGATCAGTTCATATTTTTAATTACCAAAGAATAAGAGGCCCATTTCTGACCTTTCTAGGGTGACATCTGATTTCAAACTTGTACCTCTGTCAAGAAACATATGCTCATAAAACACAAGGATCTGTTTAGAGAATAGAATTTAGACTTCAGAAAGAGGCAATTAAAACCCCAAAGCTTACTTTTCCTTTTGAAGCTTAAAGAGAAGTCTCAGAAAATTGAAATGTTTTCTGCTAATTAACTGTCACAAATATGATGTCATTAAGCTCCAAGTCTCTTTAGTTATCTTCAAAGCCATTAACAAAGACTGTACGATCCTCTTAAATATGTAAAAGAGAAAACAAATTGCCAAATGAGAACGAATGTTCTATAGAACTTTCCTATTTCCCTTAGAATAATGTGATACTAATTAAAGAAGGATTTCATTATTTTCTAAGCTATTACATGCAGCAGTCCTCTTCCTTGATAAGAACTCTAATGCACAGAAATGATTTATTGATACTGGTTTTTATGATTGGTCATTTGAGAATCCCTTTGGGTCACATCTAATTGTGAAGGTTCACTTTTGAGTAGCCATTATTCTATTTACAATGTCAAGAACATACAATGTGTTGAGCATGTTGGCTCACATCAGTAATCCTGCTGTTGGGAAGGCTGAGGCTGGTGGATCATTTTGAACTTGGGAATTCTGAACTAAGTCAGTCAGGCATCCAGACTAAATCTAGTCTCCAGGATTAAGGGGTGACCAGGTTGCCTAAGGAGGGACAAACTGGCTCAGCCAGAAATGGAATAGATCAAAGCTTCCATGCTGTTCAGCAGTGTTATTGGTCCCTGGAGATGCCAACCTGGGTGATGTAGGGAGACCCAATTTCTTTTTTCTTCTCCCTTCGTCAAGATAAAATATCCATTTTGCCGAAAGTGATGCCACCGAACACCAGAGATAACATGAGCTGTGTGAATTTGAAAGGTGAAGTCTCTTGGGAACCTTTCCTAGAAAGAGCATCAGTTTCTAAGAACAGGAGGAGACAGTTTCGTCAACTGATAAATTCCCTTATTATCCCCTTTAGATTCTCCACAGTTCCCTATGGCAGGGGCCACTGAATACTGAGTAAAACACATCATCTGCGTACCAACCATTGCTTTCATTTGTTTATTTCATTGTGATCAATCTCAGCCCTGGTAGAGAACCTAGTTTATATTATTGATTATTTTAATCTGGATGTCATTAATCTCCCACCGCCCTCATACTTTTTATATGTGCATTGTAAAGTGTGTTCCCTAATTTAGCTATTTTGCATTTAGATGGATAGAAGTGCCCAGAAGTAAGTAGACTTTGGGGTATTGGCTTCAGATCACATTTTAGGAGTCCTGTAAGCTAACTCACTAATAAATTTCTGGGCTGAAATAAGTCTTTCGGAAGTGACCATTGCAACAAGTAGGGTATGTGCTTAGTAAATAAAAGTGATGGATTTGGTAAGCTGAAAGAACTCAGAACCACTGATCAAGCAGAATTAGCTGTTTTTCTTTCTTCTGAATTGCATGTGTAAATTTCTTTCTCTTGGCATTTAACATGTAAAATTCCCATGGAATCTAGTCTAGAAGAACTGATATCTTCCTAATTTGTTTAAAAGGGGACATTCATTCTTTAATATACAAGCATGTGACACATTTTTTGGATGGCGAACAAATTAAAGAAAAAAAAATTTAAGAATCCTGTAAACTGGGATGTATTAGTCTAGTGTATGTGGATTTTATATTTTGGCAAAATTAGATTCCTTTATCATCCTTTGTCTTTTATACCTTTAAAAACATTATTGTTAGAAGGACTTCACCAAACTCCTGAGGGGCCCCCACATTCCCCGTTTCCTTGCCCCACAAAAAGTTTAAGAACCCCAGCTGAAGACTATTGTTAAATGTTAGGGTTACGTCAAAGAGTTAAATAACCCTTTCTAAAATTATCTCCTCTCTGTCAATGATGACAGGTTAGATCCCTGTAACACTTACTGGTATGTCAGGGTGAAAGTTTGTTGACTCACTGAGATCCAGTGTAGAACCCAGGCAATTTCTTTCCTGGCAGTCGAAGTTTTTTTCTAACTCAGAGCCATTGGTATTTATTCATTTCATTCCCAGGGCATCCTCCTGAGTAATGAGAAGATTCTAAGATCACATCAGGCTTCTGTAAATTTGAGATGTGGGCAGCTGTTCCTGTTGAAAAATGGCGTAGATTCACAGTGACTCTGAAAGGTGCCTCATATCTACTATATTAACCATCTTTTAAGAAGCTTATGAACATTGTAGCTTTTATCGATTCCAGGGAATTGGACCCAGCAATAAGCAATAAAAGTCGATGGTAACTTTCTCCCTATATAGGGGTGTATGAATCAATATTTTGAATTTACTGTAATTTGCTGGTAATGGAGAGAAGAAGTAAAAGAATTGCAGTGTCGTCTGGTGGGTCACAGCTGTTCAATGTAGCTTTTTTTTTTTACCTTAGCTAAGCTTTGTTTTAGGTCATCATCTTCTCCTAATAACTAGAAATATGGTAGCTGAGTTGAGAGGTGTGTTTATCAATCAGTTTCACAAGATTATGTGACCTATAATAAGTCAAATAATGAGACTACATTTATTTGTTCTAAGAACAAAACTTGCCTATAGTGACTTGAGTTTTGCAAACCTGAAGGATCAACAAATAATTTGAATTTTTACTAAATACTTGAGAGACAATTAAAAACCTATAAAGCATATTTCTTTCTGAACCCTTTGCGCTAATGGAACAACTTTTCCTGGTGTAGGGGATAGACTATAGAGCGTTAGATTCGGAGTCAGGAAGGGCTTTCTAAACTTGCCTCCGATGTTGTAGTTGTGTGACCATTGGTAAGTTGCTCATCCCTTGTGCCTATGTCCTTATCTATAAGGTGAGACTGTTAATACAAGTGTCTATGTCCTTATCTATAAGGTGGGAATGCTAATAAAGCCGTTTCAGAGCCTTATTTTTTTAATTAATTAATTTAGTTTTAGTTTTCAACATTCACTTCCCTTAGATTTTGAGTTCCAAATTTTCTCCCTGTCTTTCCCCTTCCCTCACCCCAAGATGGCATGTAATTTGATATAGTTTCTACGTATACATTCATATTGAACCTATTTTCACATTAGTCATGTTGTAAAGAAGAATTAGAACCAACGGGAGAAACCATGAGAAAGAAGAAGCAAACAAAAAAAAAAGAAAAAAAAGAGAGTGCAAATAATATGCTTCCATCTACATTCAGACTCCATAGTTCTTTTTCTAGAAGTGGACAGCATTTTTCATCATGAGTCCTATGGAGTTGTCTTGGATCGTTGTATTGCTGAGAATAGCTATTCTCATATAAGTTAGTCATTATATAATGTGGCTCTTACTGTATACAATGTTCTCTTGGTTCTGCTCACTTCACTCAGCATCAGTTCATTCAAGTCTTTTCAGGTTTTTCTGAAGTCATCTTGCTCATTATTTCTTACAGCAAAATGGTATTCCATCATGTTCATATGCCACAACTTGTTCAGCCATTCCCCATCTGATGGACATTCCCTAAATTTCCAATTCTTTGCTACAACAAAAAGAGCCACTATAAATATTTGTGTGTGAGTCCTTTTCCCATTTGTATGATCTCTTCGGGATGCAGACCTGGAAGTGGTATTGCTGGGTCAAAGGGTATGCACATTTTTATAGCCCTTTGGGCATAGTTCCAAATTGCTCTCCAGAACAGTTGGATTGGTCCACTAACGATGCATTAGTGTTCTAATTTTCCCACATCTTCTCCAGTATTTATAATTTTCCTGTTTTATCATGTTAGCTAATCTGATAGATGTGATGTGGTACCTGAGATTTGTTTTTTATTTAAAATTTTTATATGACTATAGATAGCTTTAATTTCTTCGTCTGAAAACTGCCTGTTCATATCCTTTGACCATTTATCAACTGAGGAATGACCTCTATTCTTATAAATTTGACCCATTTTTCTACATAGTTTAGAAATGAGGCCTTTACCAGAAATATACTGGTTGTAAAAATTCTTTCCTAGTTTTCTGCTTCCCTTGTAATCTTGGCTGCATTGGCTTTGTTTGTGAAAAAACTTTTCAGTTTAATGTAATCAAAATTGTCTATTTTGCATTTTATAATATTCTTTATCTCCTGTTTGGTCATAAATTCTTCCATTCTCCATCAATCTGACAAGTAAACTACTCTTTCCTCTCTCAGTTCGCTTATAGTACTAGCCTTTATATCTTAATCGTGTACTCATTTTGACTTTATTTTGGTATACAGTGTAAGATATTGATTTATGCCTAGTTTTTGCTATACTATTTTCCAGTTTTCCCAGAAGTTTTTGTCAAATAGTAAGTTCTTATCCCAGAAGTTGGAGTCTTTGGGTTTATCAGTCAATAGATTACTGTAGTCACTGACTACTGTGTCTTATGTACCTAACCTATTCTGCTGATCCACCACTCTATTTCTTAGTTTTGATGCAATTTACATATTTAACAATGCAATTTAAGATCTGGCATGGCTAGGCTGCCTTCCCTAGCATTTCTTTTCATTAATTCCCTTGATATTCTGCATCTTTTGTTCTTCCGGATGAATTTTGTTATTTTTTTCTAGCTCTATAAAATAATTTTTGGCAGTTTGGCATGGTACTGAATAAATAAACTAATTTAGGTAGAATTGTCATTTTTGTTATATTAGCTCAGCCTACTCATGAGCAACTGGTGTTTTTCTAATTATTTAGATCTGACTTTATTTGTGCAAAAAGTGTTTCTTAATTGTGTTCATATAGTTCCTTGGTTTGTTTTGGCAAGTAGACTCCCAAATGTCTTATAATGTCTACAGTAACTTATCTTGGAATTTTTTTTCTCCTGAAAAGGTTCAGCTCAAGTATCACTTCCATTCTTAATTCCCACAGTTATAATACTAACTTCTTCCCTTCTCTAAAACTGCTTTTGAATTATGTAGTATAGATTTTGTGTTCACATATCTGTGTACATGTTGTTTCCTCTTCATGGATCATAAGCCCTGAGGTGGTGGAAACTGTAAAGTTTTTGTTTTTTGAGCCTTACACAGTGTCTTATATGTAGTTAGATCGTTAATAAATGCTTGTTGAGGAGATGGAACAATAAATCTTGAAAGGTAGAGCCAGGATGTGTGTTAATTGAAGATGTAATTGAGACATATTTAATAGGCCCAATACGTAGCTTTTGAGTCTGGAAAAAAGGAAATACAGGACACTAAGTATTCTTTCTAGGTGTAGGCATTTATACCTGGTCTTTAAATGTTGCCCAACTATCTTCTTCATTAAAACTTCTATGTCGCTGCTGTGTCGGAAGCACCTGGTGGCACAATGAAAAAAGGCTGGGCCTGGAGATGGGAAGATCTGAGTTCAAATATGGCATACCTCCTGGCCAACTCATTTTGCCTCTCCTTCCCTCAGTTTCCTCAACTGTAAAGCATTCATTTCCCAGCATTGTTATGAGGATCAAATGAGATAATATTTGTAAAAGCACTTAGCACAATGCCTGACTCATAGTAGGGTCTATATAAATGCTTATTCCCTTCTCCATCCCCAGTTACCCTTAATGAATTAGGCTACATATTAGGATATGTATGATTTCAGTTTAAAATTTGGATTTCAAAGATCAGTTGATTCTCTTGAGCGTTGTATGGTTTTGCTTCTCTTACTCCTGTGGAGAAATAAGACCTTCAGAATTTTATCAGCACTCTGCTTTTCTTGAACTCTAAAATGACATCAAGTCCTTTGTTAATGAGCCAGGCATTCCTTTCTTTTTTCTTTTTTTCTTTTTCCTTGGCACGGAGAGCAAAGCAATTTTATGTAAAATAGGAGTATTAATTCCTTGGAATGATTAACATTTCACTTAATACTCAGCCATCAGCCTAGTTAGACAGGAAGCAAAACCTTGACCAAGCAGTGCGATTTCCCCTATCTGTAGTGGAATTGCCAGACGGAACCTGTAGGAAATGGGTCTAGTTCCTGAGTTTGTTGTGTATATTTTTTTTTTAATGTCAAGGGTACGCCATGTAAGGAAGAATCGGAGGATACAGTAATTGGCTGGAAAGGAAGCATGTTTCACTTGTTCATTTATTTGAGGTTAGCTGATTATTTGAATTGTCATGCTTTTTCTACTTTAAAAGCTTCGGTTAGAAGTGTTACCTTTCAGGGCCTTGTTTCAAATGAAATCGGTTTCTGTTAAAATAATTTATGTGTGAAATGTACTTAGTATTTGCCAAGATCTGTGGACGTTGTTCCTCTCTAAAAGTAATTGCCAGTGTTTTGTTTAATTTGGAAACTCTTTCGACAATTCCCATGTGACACTATAGCTTAGGGATAGTGGTAGTGGTGCTGGGGGATGGAGAGGAGAAGGAGCAGGGTGTCTAGAATGGGATTGTCACCAAATAACGGGCTGCCACAGGCTCAGCACATTTTTTCTTGTTGGAAGGTAGGTTTAGCTAATAGTATACTTTCCATCATTCGTATGAGAAATCAAAAGTAGGCATCTGTGTTTAGTTTCAATTTATAATTGAAATTGATTTTTCCCCATTCTGTCAAAACATTAACATGTTATAGTTGCCCATGAAACCAGGTTCCTCAGCCTAACCCCCAAAATTTACTTTTCTGAGACAGAAAGATCTTAAATGTTATCTTTTGCATAGCAATCTCTTCTGCTTGTTATTCCTTAGCGTGGTCTTTTGGCCCCAAGTTAATCGCCTCCTGCCGCGTGACTTGGCTTTCTGCTCAAGACACTGCTGAAATGCCTACCTTTTGCCCTCTTGCCTTCTTATCTGATTTATATTTTTTTCTCAACTCTTTCCTAGTTAAACTCACCTCTACCTGAGCGCTTTCTTTCTACCCTGCCTTGTTGCCTGTCTTGGGACTATCCACATGTTCCTTTGTCATTTTTTCTCATATCGTTTCATGTGCATATGTTCTGTCTCCTCCAATAGATTTAAACACTCCCTGCCTTTTATTTATTTTCATTTGTGGCACTTCCATCACTTAGTACAATGATGTGAGTATTTAGGCACTCAATAAGTGCTCATTAGCCAAATCAGCTGCTTAAGTGAGAGAGTCATCAGTGAGTGTTCTGTGGTTATATTGTGTTATAGTTTTATTGTGTAGAAACTTGTCAATAGCTGGCTCAAGCAACTAATGGCTAATTAAGAAGTCGTAATCAGAAGAATACAAAGACACTCATAGAGGCTGCCATGGTGCTTTAAAAGCCAAGCTGTTAAATTAAAACCCCTCCTGTACTTTTAGTTGGAAGGGGTCCTTAAGATGCATTGCACTGAATGTTGAAGGAGGTGGTTCACTTTGTAAGGAGGAGCAGAGTCCAATGGCAGTGGGATCTTCTTTTGTTAATGGACTCCCCCGCCCACCAGCCAGGATTCTGAGAAAAGACTCTACAAATTGTAAAGCCTTTAATGAGAGCTGTTACTCTTATTAGAATCATAGGATCATCAACTTAGAATAGAAGGGGCCTTAGAGATCAAGTCCAATCTCTTCATCTTACAAATGAGGAAACTAAGGCAAAATGACTCACCCAGGGTCACACAGAGTTCATGACAAAACTGGGACATAAATCTGGGTCCTCTTGATTCCAAAGCCAGAAGTCTTTTCTGTGGACTGTGCTGCAATTACAGTTGGTTTCCAAGAAAGCATGAAACTAAGTGAAGCAGTGATTCAGGAGAAACAGCTTGGGAGAGGGCAGCATGGATGATTGGGAGCAAGGGTTGAACAAGAAAGAAATAAGCAAGATAAATGTTTGGGACTTTTTATCTTGATATTTAGTGGTGTGAAATTGTTGTGGAAATGTGAAGCCTGAACCAATCTCAGGTATACAGATTATTATTTTTAAAAAATTAATATTTTGAGTATTTATAAGATTTAGTAGACTATGTGAGTAGATGAACCTAGAAAAATTACTCTAGACATGGTTAGGAATAGCATTTCAAAAGCAAAGACCCAGTTTAGGTCCATCATGGTATTTAATAAGCTTTGCAGGACAACTGATGTGGTGGTCAGAATGCTGGACTTGGAGTCAGGAAGATCATGGTTCAGATCCTCCTTCCTACAGTTCCTGGATATGTGGATATGATCAAATCATGTCTCCTCATTTCTAAAAAGGGGTGGAGGATTAGCTGAGTTGTCTTCTCAAGTCCCTTTCCTCTCTAAATCTATGAACCGTGTGTGTGTGTGTGTGTGTGTGTGTGTGTGTGTGTGTGTGTATTGTATTGAAGTTCACGTTCATTCTAAGACATGATCTTCTAAATAAGTGGATGGCTCAAAGATTCTTCAAACATGTGTGGAACATTGAGCCATATGTTATTGTTTGCATACACATAACTTTTAAATAGTGGAAATAAATAAAAATTACTTCAGCAGCATAATGATAGTTGCTTATATATTCGAAGCATGGCAGTTTCTTCTACCAGTTTCGTCAGTGAGACAAACTATCTGAATATTTTTTATTTTAAATAATTTGAGGATCAAAGACGCTCTCTAAGGCTGGGGAATCCTTTATTATGTTTATAGTCCCAATTGTGACCAATTAATAATTTATAACCCTGTATTTGCAACGACCTAATGTGTTTCTGAAAAATCAAAGATTTTTCAAAACAATGAAACAATTAACTTTGCTTCAGATAAACATTTAAAATAAACATTTGCCATATAGCCTTTCTAGAAGAAAGGGGTAACAGAGTATTGAAATTTGGTCAAACAGTGATAAGGCTTTCAGAGCTACAGTAATGCTAGGAATCACCAGTCTAAGTAATCTTAACGTCACATTCTAGTGCATCCATGATTTCTTCAAGGTAGAGATTACTCCTAGAGATGTAGACTGTGTCTTTCTTTACTCACTCATTCTGAATAATTGTTGTTTACTACTTCATGAATCCTCAATAGGAAATCCATCCAATGAGCTAATGGTCTTTCTTTTAGATCAGAGATTCTTAATCTGGAATTCATGGACCCCAGGAATAGATTTCAGGGGTTTGTAAACTGGAAAAGGAAAAAAAATACATCTTTATTTTCACTAATCTTAAACTGAAATATAGCATTTCTTTCTGTTATGAATATAGGCAACAAATTGTAGTAAAATTACATTTCACTTGATTGCCAAAGGTTTGAGGGGTTGATGACACACAAAAAGCCAAGAACCTCCATTCTAGAACTCTTGGCATCGTTTGGAGAGCTGTGGAGTATATCAGTGGTCCATTGGGTCATCACTTGCTCTTGCTATATTACTGACCCACCTTCTTATCCACTCATGTATTTCCTTGATGACATTCTATATTTCTTCTGTGTCTTCATTTGTAATGTGTTGCATCCTTCATATGCCCCCTGTGTACCTTATTGATTGCCCTTTGACCCTCAACTTGAATTCTTCAGGTACTGTGGTACTCTATGATCCATTGTAATACAGCACCATCCTGGGACTGTTATGTTTAAAAATAATAATGTTTTAAGAACTGTTATGTGTTTTAAAACGTTATGTTTAAAACCATAGTTTCAGGGAGACTGGGGTCATTCAATTTTCCAAAGGCATTCTGGCCTTTCCTTTGCCTAAATAATAAGTAATAATGACGATAATAAGCCACTTTTGGCGGGGAGAGTAAAGCTTTTTCAGTTCCTTACATTGGGTTTATTTAGCAATGAGTCAATAATTGCTGGATTTTTAAAAATAGAGTGTGCTTAATTTTTACTACTTGTACCCATGTCCTCCATTCTCACTCCATTTTTTGGCTATAAAATAAATGGCTAACGTGGCTTGATTCATGTGGATGGAATTACTACCGTAGGAGTTATTTATCTAAGCACCTAACTACATTTTATCAAATTTAATGTTGACATTTTTAAAAGATGAAACAAAGACACGCACAAGTTATGGGAGATAGTTTAAGGGCTAAATACTTAGGCAGTGCAACTTGGCCATTTCTGCACAAAGAGCTGAGATTTATCGGCTTGTGGTACTTATGCATTAGGTCAGCAGCCATCATCATCCCATGCCTCCAGTTGCAGAGCCCTCTGAGCGTTCATAGACTGCATCAGGTAGAATGCTCCCAAGGTCTCAGCCGCAGTGCATTCATTTTTCTCACTTTATTACCGTCACATCTGATTCCAATTTGCTACCAAATTGAGTTTCCATTCCCGAGCTTGACATTCAAGCCCGTCAGGTGGATTAGCGCTGTCAGCTTTGTTAGTGTAGCTTCAGGTCAGCTAGCACGGGCCTATTAAATGTCCTCTGCTCCCCATCTCAGCATCTCTGCTACTTGTGTGGCTATCCCTTTGAGCAGCAGGGCTGGGTTACCCAGTGTAACCTTTTAGCAACAGCAGAGGGTTGCCCATCATAACCTTTCTCCTTGTTGAAAAATAGTAATTCTGGACCCACTGAATAGCTTTTTTGATTAAGAGAGAGAGAGAGGGTTTTTAGTCCTTATTTTCTTGCTGTTTCAGCAGCTTTTCATCAGGCTGGAAAGGCTAGTGTTCTGTGATTGGGTCATTAGGTGGAATTTGATTGATTGGACCACTGTGCAGAGGGGCCTTCTTTGATTCATTTGTCTGGACCTTTCTCACTTGCTTTCTATATTTACTATTTCTGCATATGGAGCTTATACGTAATTTGTGAAGTTTTCCTTTCTCAACTGAGAGAGAAATTGGCAGCCTTACCTCCTTTCACTTTTTTCCGTTTCCTTTCTTTTCTTCTTTCTTTCTTTCCCTTCTTTTCTTCTGCTGACCAAATTTGAACACCCAAGCTGAACACAAACACCTGGAAGGGTGGTTCCTTTTGGTTTATTTGTTTTGTTCTAGGCTTTTGGTTGGGAGGGAAGGGTGCCGTTTGAGGAATTTAACAATGAATTCCTTGGGCCCCTATTGGAAGCAGTTGTAATCAGTTTAACTACTGTTCTCCAAAAGGCAAGCAGGTTGTCATGTTGGTTTTTGACTCCAGGTGATTACTTTATATTTCTCAGCCAAAGATCAATCACCAACCAATCATACTAAGTAGGAACACAACAAATTCAATATTTGGATTTCTATTTACACATCCATTCCCAAGGCAGGTGATTACAAATGTTTATGGCTATATTACCAAGACTATCAGTAAATGAAAATATCTTTGCATTTCATGTTTCATAATTTAGAGATCTGTATAGGCAAATACTCATCCACTGAAGGCTAATCAAAGAAGGGGGGAAGGCTTTAACTTCATTCCACTGCTGTTTCCCACCTTCCCTAGCCCTTCTCTCCACACAGCTCTGAGAATAGGAATGTAAACAACTCATTTAATGCATCTGCTAATTATTCTTCCTTAAGATTAGCCTTGATCTGTGTCACAGATAACAGTAGCAATGTGTATCTGTCAATTGATAAGAAAAGCAGCCAATTTATACAACTGTTCTAATTCTCTTGCTGTCAGATTTCTTTCTCCTAAGGTGTATCAGAAGAAATTATGCTTTCTGGAAGTAGTGTATTCTCGATATGTCTTAAAGATATTACTCTTAAAAAAATACTGCCTAGAAGCAATATCAGAGACTGCCTTACAAGCTGAGCATTCAGAGAGCTGCTATAAACAGTGAATGGAAAAGATGAGAGTGGTGGAACTGAGGGGAACCACGTCTCAGTAGACAATGCTTGAGCTCCTAGGAGGCAGAAAATAAATGAAAATAATGGGAATGAATAACCTAATATTATCTCATCTTTGAGAATTTATTATGTGCACATTTTGAGATTGAAATAAGTCATATGATTAAGTCCTTTCTATTCTTTAATCACAAATAATATTGAGCACGTGGGTTACCAAGGAATTTATTATCGTGAGTCTGGGTCTCTTTAGCATCCTCTTTTGGTCGTTGTTTGGCTGCCTTGCTCTCTGTTTCTATAGAATGTAGATGATTGATGGACCCTTCATCTGTAATGCCTAACATAGTTCACTTCCTGATATCCTTAGGATGATTTGTCACAGCGAACATTTTTGGGTATGCTACAGCCAGGTACAGCCATTTTCTGTGTTTCTTGGAGGATTAAACCAAAATCCGGTTATATCATTTATTCTTTTTTTGTCACTTTGACATAAAAAATGATATGCAATAGTGTGTTTATCCCAGTTTTTAATCCATAGATGGTCCCTTTCTATTTTATCTAGTCAGGTGACCCATGTTGGGAAGGTACATGGTGCAGTAGAACAAGCATCTGCTCTGAAGTCAGAAGATCTGAGTTTAAATCTTACATGTGACATTTGCTACCTTGAACATTTCACTTTTCCTGGGTCTATCTTTCTTTATCTGTAAAAGGTGGCCTCTGAGGACTGTTCTAGCTCTTCATCCTTGATCCAATCTAGCTAAATTCTTCTGCTTTCTTACCATAGGTAAGACCGTTGACCATCCAAAGGAAAAATGTGCCGTGCCACTTTCTCCCGAGTGTCTTTGGCTAGAACTTTGCTCTTTAAAAGTTTTAAAAATATTTTAATAGTATTTCATTTTCCCCCAATTATACGTGAAGACATTTTTATTACTCATTTTTACAAGATTTTGAATTTCAAATTTTTCTCCCTCCTTTCTTCCTCTCCGTTCTTCCTAAATGGTAAGCTGTTTGATCTAGGTTATGTATGTTCAATCATGTAAAACATATTTCCATATTAGTCACAGTTATAAAAGAAGAAACAGGCCAAAAGGAAAAAAGCTTTGAAAAAATAAAGGAGAATAGTGTGTTTTGATCTCAATTAGAGTCCATCGGTTCTTTCTCTGTATGCGGGTAGCAGTTTCCATCGTGAGTGCCTTGTAATTGTCTTGGACCATTGTATTCCTGAAAAGAGCTAAGTCATTTGTACTTGCTCATCATGCAATGTTGCTGTTAAACTTTGTTTTTTTTAATGATTAAAATTTATGTTCTTCAATCAGCGAAAACCTGCCTTCAGACCCCAACTCAGCCCCCATTGAGAAAGAAAAACAAAACCCCTGTAACAGACATGTATAGTTAAGCAGAACAAATTCCCACATTGTCCGCGTCCTAAAACAATTTGGGGAAAAGAAAGACTTCATCCTCGAGTTTATCGTTTCTCGGTCATCATGAGTCCTGTGTAATCATTACGTTCATCAGACTTTCTCAGTTTTTCCGTGATGTTTGTCTGCAATATTGTTTTAATTGTGTAAATTATTCTCCTGGTTCTGTCCACTTCACTTTATATCAGTTCATGCATATCTTACCTAACTTCTCTGAGGCTGACCTTCTTTTCATTTCTTATGATAGAGTAGTATGCCATCACATTCATCTACCGTAACTTGTTCAGCCACCCGTGGTTGATTGATAAGCCCTTGGTTTTCAATTCTTTGATACAAAAAGAACTGATATGCGCATATTTGTGGATATGGTTTCTTTTCCTTTCTATTTAATTTCTTTGGAGGCATAGACTTAGGTCAAGGGTTTTTTTTTTTAGATTAGCCTGTCCTTGTTTTTTTTTTTTTTGTTTAAATTGCACATGATATTAAAATCACAATGTTAATTTGCAGTATTTGACTGTGGTTGTTTTAAGAAGTTGATGTTTTTCCACTTTTTTCCTCTGAAAAATTAGACACAGGCATTCACAGTGTAAATATATTTTGTTAAGGGAACCATGAAGGGACTGGGATTGTAATGATGTTTTTGAAATCTCTCTAGTATGTAAAATTGCCACACAAAAGTGTGAGGGAGGATTGATTTTTAAAAGTGTGAAAAAATCTCATGTGTCACTCTAATGTCATGTTTATTTCTTCCCTTTTTTCAGAAGGAGCTGAGTCTCCCTAGAAGAGGAAGTTTGTAAGTAACAAAAGATTCTTCCATTATAATCTTTTATATGATTGTGATGTAATCATTCAGTGAAGTATTTATTAGGTTTGTCAGTGGCAAATTGAAGGTTAAATGTGACAACTAACTGGCCTTAGCATAGCAACAAAGAAAACGGAATTTATATGCATGAGCGTCAATATTCCATGATTTGAATATAATTGAATGTCCTTTGTGGTGGCCTCTAAATTATAATTACAGTGCAAGATTTCCAAGGTTTCTAATGGGTGATGTGAACTAAGAATGCATTTTTATTCTAGTGTGACCCTTAATTTAAGAAAAAAAATTCTGCCAATTTAATGAGCTCAGTCTTTTGGATGAAAATATTTGACATGCAGATAAGTATAAATGGCTATGATAAGAATGATTGCTGTGCTCTAACTTCTAGAAATTCAAGCTCAGTCTTTTTCACAGCCGGTGCTGAGCAGAGAAGACTATATTGTTTCACATCTGAATTGTCGAAGATGAGAAGTGGAAATGTAGTTTATACTATATCTCATTCAGCTTTTAATGGTCTGACTCGTGATTCTACTTTATGATTAAAATTGCCGATTTATGTACCTTGACTTGATTTCCCCATAGTATATTTCAACCTATTGTTTTTTAGGATTAATGGCATGTTATTTGCCTCATAGATAGCTTTTTCTCCTGGAACTTACTATTTGAAATTAGCTACTCTTACATTCAATTAAAGTAGAGCAGGTTTATGATCAATTGCTGGTGTAACTGCTGACTTAGAAACATTTAGGGTTTAAAATCTGAGGAGCTTATGGAAATATGTGTGTATAGTGGGGAAAGTTGCTTTTTATGTTTATGGGGGCTACATTTAAGGTTAGCACTGTACAAGTTCTCATCAGGAGGGGAGAGGACATGGATGGAGGGAGATGGTGAAAGGCAAGGTGAATCCTAAGAGCTAAATACAGCTTTGTACCCATTTATCAAGTCTTCATGTAACAAGCTGGTGTTAAATGCCTATTATGTGCCAGTCTCTTGATGCTAAACACTGGGGATAAAAAGAAAGGCAAAAATAAACAAACAAAAATAACAACTAACCAACCCACCAGTCCCAGATTTCAAGGAATTCAGAGTCTAGTATTCAGATTCTGAAAGCCTTCAGAGTAGTTCTCCATTTTACATATTATGGAGCCTGTGCTGTCTTGATGCAGAGGAAATTCATGATTTTTGGAATGCCTTTGGCTAAATCACCACTGGTTCCAAGCTTGTATTTCTTGGCCTTAGGTAAATGGCTAGTTGTTTGCCGTTGGAGAGCCCTAACCCCCTAGTGCTTGTGAAGGAGAGGTTAACGTAGCTATTTTTCTCCTCCTTGAGTATAGTTCTTTTGCCTGGATTTGGTGAATCCAGCCTCAGATTCACTCTCCTAGAAAGAAAATGTGAAACAAAAAATAGCTAAAACCTGCCCCTGTCATCATTACTTGAAAGAATTTGATGAGATAAAATGGCCATCTTTTTATTTTCCCTTTCTCTTCTTGGAAAATCAAAGTACTTCAGTCTTAGTTTTATTTTGTGTATAATATGAAGAACTTTGCCACTCTGAGTGGTCTTCCACAGGTCTTCCACAAAGAGTATCATACACTAAGTTAAATTGCTTGTGCTCTTTGTTTCTAGCTGGTTGTTACATCAATTGATTGCTTGGTGAATGGCTATTACGATTATGGTGAATTGAGGCATATGTGTATTTTAGATCCTATTTCCTTTTGAAGCATCTGAATGATTCACAGTTTTGACTGTGTTAACAGCCATGCATTGATAGAGCAGCTTGAGAGAAATGAGAAAATGCAAAATTCTATCCCTTAAAACTAGCTTTATCTGAAAGTGGGCTACTAAGTGAAGATGAAGACCCTACTTTTTGGGGGGGTGAGTGGTGTGTTTAAGCGTGGCCATATTGTCCAATAGGAGCATAAGAAGAAGTATATCCCTGCTACTTAAAATATGCATATAGCCCTCACTACAACTCCCACTAGAGTTAAAGCATCACTTATTCATTATTAACATAAATAGCTTGCTTTTATTTTAGTGTTATATTAACTATGGGAGAGATATAAACCATTGGAAAAGTGAACCAAAAATAAGAGAACACGCAGATTTCATCATTGGCATAGGAAACTCATGGGTGAGGAAGCTCTACCAATACAGTTTGGCACCTTTTGCTTAGTCTTAGAGAATTTCTTAGAGCATTGAGGGATTAAGTGACTCACCCAGCCTATATGTGTCAGGGGGGCAGGTCTTCCAAGGTGCAAGCTGTTTTGCACAAAAACAAAAAAAATAGCAAAAATACTATTTTATGTTTATTTGATTAAAAATACTTCCAGTGCCCTTGTCCCAGTACCCACACTTAAATTTGGTCAGTAATACCTATAGAGATCGTCAGTAATTGCCTTCTATATACAATGCATTTTTATGGCACTGGGAAAAGGAATTTTCTTATGCTAGAGTGATTTTAATATAAATCTAATGAAGAAAGACATTGCTTCATCTTTATTACCTATCTGTGCTATCCAGCATGATGGAGCCTGGTTATTGAGACTTCCGCAATTTATTTACCAAATAAATATCACCTATGTTTTCTTAAATCTGTATTATGCCTTCAACATGGGATTCAGTTCTATATTATGTAGCAGCAGTATTTCCATTTAAAAAGTAAGGCAGTGAACTTATCTAAGTTTTTTGTGCCAGATATTCTGCATGGTATAGACTTATACCTATGTCTTTGTTACGCTTCTTGAACATACATACATACATACATACACACATACATGCATAAATACATATACATGTATATATATGCATATATTTTAATATGTCTGTATTTTAAATAAATGTATATTTTTAAATGCAAGTTTATTTTATGCAATACTAAATTATATACCCTTAGAAATTAAGTATTTGCTTGGTTTTTTTTAGCTTAAAGGTAATCTTTATCTAGAATGATAAAATATAAAAAGCTAAATCATTAAAACTTTCTTTAATGGAAGGCAATACTACATGTGATAATCTTGCAGAAGTCCTTGTAATAAGTGTTTGACCAGAACGGAAGACAAGTCAATTTTTGAGTTTTTGAGGTTTTTGTTTTTGTTTTATTTTGCTTTTTTGGTGTGCGGTTTATCTTCATCAATGCTCCCTTAATTTAGCAATTATGATGTTTCTAAAATAATTTGAACTGAAAATTATTTCTACATCTTATGCCCTTTTTGCACAGGTAGGTCCGGTTAATAATATAAACAAGGTTATCAGCAAAATGTATGTGGTTGCCACGTAGTCGAAAGAGTACCAGACCTGATTCCCTTCCTGGACTCCAATCCCATATTACTAATAGCCCTCTGGACTTTGCACTGGATCTCCTGTAGGTATCTCTACCTTAACAAATCCAAAACAGAACTCAGTTTTTCATTCAACTCCCTTTCCCTTAATAACTTCCTTATTTCTGTTGAAAGTACCACCATCCTGGGGTGGCTAGGTGGTGCAGTGACTAGAGCACTAGCCCTAGAGGCAGGAGCTCAGTTCAAATGCGACCTCAGACACTTGACATGCTTACTAGCTGTGGGGCCTTGGGCAAGTCACTTAACTCCAATTGTCTTGCCTTCTCCCCTCCAAAAAAAAGTATCACCGTCCTTCCAGTCACCCAGATTTTCATTCTCAGAGTTTCAACTCCTCCCTTTCCCTCACCCCAGCTCTTATTGATTCTACCTTCCTACTTTTTCTTTCATCTGTCCTTTCTCTTCTCCTATTTTAGATCAAATCCTTTTCTTCTCTTGCCTGGGTAATTGTAATAGCCTTCTAATTGGATTGCCTGCTTCAAGTATCCTTGCCAATCTATCCTTCACACAGCTGTTGCGGGGGATATTCCTAGAACAAAGATCTCATCATGCCAGCCCCCTGCTCAGGAAGCTTCACAGTTGTCTGTAGAAAATACTTATTTCTCTCTTTGGCATTTAAGGCCTTTTTTTATATATCTCTACCCTACTTTTTCAAGCATATTAGATTTAACACCCTTTGACATACCCTGTGATCTGCCCAAAGCTAACCTACTTTCTCTTCTAGGTATACACAATTCCAATTCGTATGCATATGCCTTTTCCCGGACTAGTCCCCTTGCCTTGGGATGCTTGCCTTCCTACTTTTTTTTACCCTTTGAATCCCTGTGGTCCTTCAAAATACATCTCAACTGCTGCCTTATACATGAGACCTTTGCTTATTTCTCTGGCTGCTAGTATCCCTCTCCTTCCCTCGCCCCATAAAAATACTATATACTTATGTGTATATATACATATATATATATACACATACATGTATGTATATGTTTTACACATACTTATATTTTTGCATGTTGTTTCTCTTAATACAGGCTTCTCGAGGGTCAGGGCCAGTATACTTTTGTTTTGGTATGCATGATACCTATCATGTAGGCATGCCAGTTGGAATTTAATAGACTTAGCTAGGTGTTTCAGTGGATAGAGGGCAGGGCCTGGAGTCAGGAAGACCTGAGTTCAAATCTAACCTCAAACACTTATTATCTGTGTGACCCTGAGCAAGTTGCTTAACCTTTGGCTGCTTCAATTTCCTCAGCTACAAACTGGAGATAATGAATAACATATCCTTCTCAGAGTTATTTTGAGGATTAAATTATATTGTAAAGCTATTAGGACAGTAACCACTATGTGCTTGTGGATTGATGGATTGCCCATCCTAGTTCGAAGGATGGAATTTGCTTGAAAAATCGCACATCTTCATGACTTTACTTAAAATTGAATTCCTCTTTGCTTGGCACAAATTATTGAGGTGTTATGTATTTTCTACTTTTTGTGATACTTGCCATTATATTAGCTATTTGTTAATAAAAACAAATGATTGTTCAGCCAAAAAATCTGCATAGCTCAAACTATTGTGATTGGATTTGAAATTATATGGATTATCTAATCACAACCATTCTGAACTGTACACAGGTACCAAAGAATCACTAGATTTGGGGCCTACTGTTTAAAAAGTTGAACTCCCCCGTTATTTAATTTCTCCTAATATGAATTCATTTTCCTTATCAATAACACAAACTATGTACTCTGGGAAAAATGCTGTGCAAAAGAACCTGGATTGGGTTCATTTGAATTCAGGGTAGACATGACCACCAGAGAAGATACACATTCTCTTTGTTAAATGCAAAAGTGAGATATGTTCATTTCATGGGCTTCCCTATAGTGCTCAGATGACATTTATAACTCTTGAAGGTAAAGATATATATGGGTCTTGAAGGGAGGAGGAGAGACAATGACTGACCTCCTCTTCTCATTTGTTTTCTGGTGCTCTCTACAGTTTTTTGCATGTGGACAAGAACCACATTGAGTTCATCAATATTTGTGACTACTGGCATAATATTATTAATAAGTTAGGTACAAATAATTTAGTAAGTATTTATGTTCTAACAATTTAGCTGTTTGAAAAAATACACATTAAGTGAAAGAAAAAATATTTTTGTTTTATTCTTAAATATCCACAATTACTTATTAACAGCTTGTGGGTGCCTTTTGGGCACTTCACAGCTTCTTAAAACTTGGAATCAGATTCAACACTGCCACGCTCCTTTCCTGTTACACATTGATTTTGAAGTGATACTTGCTTTTTTTTTTTTTATCAAAGCAGTTTCTGAAAACCCAGATTTGCAAAGATATAACATGAGAAACTTCAAAAAGTTTTTAACATTGCTAAAAGTACAAGTAAACAAAAAAAATCATAGAAAAGATTGTTGAGTAATCTAACAGTGAAACTGGGAACTAATCCCAGCTGTTAGTTCTAGGTATGTTATATATAATATATAATTATATATAATATATATATAATATCTCATATTTCTCTGTTTCTCTGAAGGCATCTTTGTGGTGGCTATGGGTGCCATGACACACAGTTTGGGAAGTAGGGGTTTAAACTTTTACTGATGAATTCATTGGATGGTGAGCTTAGAAAGCAAATTGTTTCCTAAAAGATAGAAGACAACCGGACCCTACAGAATAAATAGTTAGTAGGGTGACTAGTAGGGGCATTGGGATATGGAGAAGAAAGTTGTCAAAAGAATGGAGGAGGAACAGAGACACTTTATCTTTACTTGACACTTTACCTTCTGGGCATCTGCCTAGGTGAGAGAGAAAAGAAAGGTCAGGTAACAAAAGACAAATGGCTTGGGTGGATTTTTGCAATTGGAGTAAGTTTAAGTTCCCTGGGCTAATATATCACTCAAAAGGAAGTGACATATCACAAGTATAAAATGACCCTAGGATAGTTAGAGTAGTTTAATCTATTATTTCAAGATTGTTAATTCCTTGTAGTTGTCAATCAAATATTTTGGTTTAAAATATTTCTAGGTCAACTTTTTTTAAGTGATAAGGTAGCTTGGTTTTGTAGCTCATGGAGTAGATTTGTATGAATATATATGGGTGTGGATATGTATGTATATAAAATTTTGGACCCCAAACCTTGAAATCTTACCTATTGGTCAAAACTATGACATCTGACTTCTTGACTGACTAAGGACACATGTTAAAAGTATTGTTTGTTGTAATACAAGGTCATTCCTGGAATGTAACAGTATTGAATCCACTTTATTTTATGATTGATGAAGATGGATATATGGATTTCCGAATATATGAAGGCAGAATTTCCTAGAGACTGTGCTTCATTTAGGCCAAAAATGAATGCTAGTCTTCATCACTTAAATAGATTTCTAAATAACTCTACCTTTCGCCCCAGCTCTTCATGACCCTTTACCTCCCTCAAAATACCAAAGCAAAAAGGCAAAATAGGTGTTTCTGACCACAGAGTTTCGTTTTGACTGTTAGAAAACCAAAAGCAATAGAAAAAAAAGAGCAAATGTTACATCTGAATTAGCATTTAAAGTGGCATGTTTATACAGAGTTAGAATGGTGTAATATATCCTGAGAGCAGAGAGAGGATTTCAGACTGTGAAGGAATGTCAATTGCATTCATATATTCATTGGATGGCCAGTTGGGTAGTAGTATTAGTTTGCAGTATTCTTTAAAACTGATGTATTCTTTTGTGAAGTTGGTAGGTAAGGAAAGCTGGAAGTAAGAGACATCTTCAGTGTATTCTGTTGTCTGCCAATACTTTATGAAGACAGATGTTAACATGTCTTCCAAATGGTTTTATTCATTTTATTTCTTATTGCCCCAAAGACTTGTGACACATGAGGGAAAAAATGTCTATTTTAAATTTGTCGTTTACTACAACTTTTAGTAAACCTGGGAGTGGGCAGGATTGGGGATGAGGACGGGATAGGGTGGGATGAGCTGTTGGAGACACAATGCATTTTTTGTTGTGCTCTCGGCGGTCATCAGGCAGGCAGAGCTTTTGCTTGCTTTTTCTCACCAAAGTATAGCTTTTACAGCTTTCTCACACAACCATCACAAATCCCATGCACTAGAAACAAAAGAAACTGATAATATTATAAAAAGGTGCTCAATGGAAGGACTCAGCCCTATGTGTATTTCGCTAGGACATAACATTATGAGATTTTTCTTTGTGAGAGAAGTTTATTCAGAATATTTTAAATGGCGTATGAATTATTTTATTTTTTTTAATTACTGAGCCTAGGTTGATGGATCAACAACCCTTCAGGAAAGGGGAAAAGGAATCTTATATTAATTAAGATTTGCAAGCATAGTCAACCCTTTAAGATTGTAGGTTACAGAAGAGGTGCTGATCAGCACTGGTAGTTTGAATGTCGATGATGAACCAATCATTAAAAGAGCATGTAAGTCCTTGCAGTGTGCCAAACACTATGCTAAGTACCGAGGATACAAATACAAAAGCAAAGACTATCCCTCCACCCAAGAAACTTATGTTCCAATAGCAAGTGATAACACATCTACAAGAAGTAATGGCTAGGGACATTATTTTGGTTGATTTTTTTGAAGTGAAAGGGGACAGCGAGCAGAATCATAAGGGTGCATATGGAAACATCCTTTCTAATAGCAATTCTAGGATTCATTTTGGGCACTAGGTGGCATCATAGTGAACAGAGCAGTGGTCCTAGAGTCGGGAAGACTCATCTTCTTTAGTTCAAATCTGGCCTCAGACACTAGCTGTGTGACCCTGGGCAAGTCTTTTAACCCTGTTTGTCTCCATTTTCATTATCTGTAAAATGAGCTGGAGAAGGAAATGGCAAACTCTCCAGTGTCTCTGCCAAGAAAACCCCAAATACGGTCAGGAAGAGTTGGACAAAACTGAAATGTCTAAACGACAACAGGATTCATTTTATTATGTTCCATGACTAGCAAGTTGAATAGAGAGTAAAGTGAAGCATGGCTACAGCCTAAATACAGTGGGCCATGTGAGGCACCCGTTAATTAGGGCAGCCAGATGAGATGGAGATGTTGTATCTTAGATGAGGAACAGCAAGGAAGCCAGTGTAATGAGCTGGTTCATAGAGTGTGTGGACAGAAGTGAAGTATAAAGAGATAAAAAGAGGCCAGGTGCTATAGGGCTTCAAATGCCCTGTAGAAAATTTTATATTGGATTCTGGAGTTAAGAGGGAACCATAAGGGTTTATTGAATATTGGGGTGACACAAGCAGACATACGCTTTAGGAAAAACACTTTGGCAGTTAGCTCCAGCTTACTTTTTCAGTCTTATTACATAGCATTCCCCTTCATGCATTCTATGTTGCTGCTGACATTGCTTACTTACTGGTGCACATGCACAGCATTCCATATCCCATCTCTTGCTTCTGTGCATGTGGTCTCCCATTGCCTGGAATGCTGCTCCTTCCTCACTTCCACTTTTACAATCTTCAGTTCTCCTGGAGACTCAAGTAGTTTCTCTATAAGATCTTTCCTCGTTTCCCAGCTGATAGTGGCTTCCTCTGAAATTAACTTGTATTTACTTTATAAAATTTTGCATCCCCTGATAGAAGAAAAACTCCCTGAAGGTAGAGACTGTTTATTTTTTGTCTTTGAATCCTGAGCGCCCATCATAGTCCCTGCAATGTGGTAGGAATTTGATTGATTGTCTAAAAGCCCAGAATGTTGCAGACTTTCCTGAGAAAGAAAAATATTTACTCAAGAGTATACATCCTAACTTTCCACATAGGAAAAACCGAGTGAACAGCAATGACAACAACAAAAAAAATTGTTGTCCTGACCCTGCTGTCCATTTGGATGGACGGTTCCTCTCAGTTGCTCAGCAGTACAAATCTAATGCACAAATACTGCAAGTGGACAGTGAGCTGGCCTCAGAACTGAACAGGAAGAGAATCGTAGGCAGGATGGCCTTTGGGAAATTACATGCTGATTTTAATTACCCCAAAACTTCTCCCTGAAACAAAGGCCCATTTTAAAAAACAACAGTATTCTTCTGCCAGTGCTCTGTGATTGGCTGTGAGTCATGGAACAGCGTGTCTCTAAAGAATTAAAGTTGAGGATGACCCAAAGGGCAGCAGAAAGACACATGGTGGGCTTGAGTAGTCTGCAACACATTATTACCAAAGAAGAATTGTGCAAGAGAAATGGCATAAAGGAGGACATCAGATAATCGACCAGTAAAGAAAGTAAACAGTTGAACTGAAGGTGAGGGGTAACTAATGGACAGCTTGCATGCCTCACAGTATCTATCTATGTGATGTCAGGAAATCCAGAGGAGACTCCCCTGTAGAAAGTTTATAGGAAGACATGGACAAGAGTCTTATGGGATCAAAAGGATTGTGTTAGTCAACAAACAACTTATTAAATGCCTAATATGTGCCAGAGGGCAGGTATGGATTAGGGGACACTATTTTAGCCTCAGGCACTTCCTAGCTGTGTGACCCTGGGCAAGTCACTTAACCCTATTTGCCTCAGTTTCCTCATCTATAAAATGAGCTAGAGAAGGAAATGGCAAACCTTGCTCATATCTTTGCTGAGGAAAACCCCAAATGGGGTCATAAAGAGTCATAGCTGAACAACAATATATTCTGGGTGCTAAGTGCTGGTGAGAAATACAGAGAAAGGTTAAAGACAGACCTGCCCCCAGGAGCTCACACTCTAATGTTGTGTTCTGCACGTTAGAAGAAATACCCATTTCAGTGAGATCACATACCTGATGAATGAAGAATATCACTTCATGAATGGAAAATATTTAAGTGCTTAATATATGCCAAGCGCCATTGTAAACATTAGGCGTACAAATAGAAGAAGACAGTTCTTGTTCTAGAGAGCTCATGTTTTTAATTGGGGAATACTCACATATAAGAAAAGGCAGGTGTGCTGCATGTGGCAAGGTGTTTTAGCAGGCTTGATGAGGATGATGGCTTGTCATATTATCGTTAGAAATCATTATAGCTCCATTTGATCCTCATAGTGCCTAGCACAGTGCCTGGAACATAGTAGGCAGTTAATAAATGCTTTTGTTTAATGGTTGACAGACTCTGAGCAGACCTGTGGAGGAGGAAGAATGTTGGAGGTATAAGTTTCCTTGTTTGTCAGATGAGGGTGAAAAAGGGTGAAAAGATTTGCCTAAGATGTTGAAGGATGAGGAGCCAAGCTGGGCTCAAACCCACTGAGCCCTGACAGTGAGGTTAGTGTTCATTCCACTACATTATGCTGACTCCCCCCCCCCCCGCCCCCACGAGTGTGTTCCAGAGGGTGGGAATTGGAAATATATTTGGTTGCTATTTGAGCATATTTTTGGAAGTAGTTAATTTTATAAACAGAAGTAGAGAGGCTTGATTTCTTCTTGCTTCACTTTTAATAATGCTATCACTAACCAAGGGAAGAGGAGAAATTAAGGGAGCGGGCCCTACTTGGGTGTTTTGGAGCTCTTTGAGGAGGAGCGTGGTGTTCTGGGAAGAATGCCTGATTTGGAGTCAGAGCCCTGGGCTCACTTTCTAACCTCACTGGGCCTTAGTTCCCTCACCTGTAAAATGAGAGAATTGGATTTTATGTCCTATAAAGTACTTTCCAGTTGTAAATCTTTGATCCTATAACTTGTGGCTTTTTAGGTCCTTTCCAGTTAGAAAGCTATGTCTCTATGATTCTATTTCAAAATATATAGTCAAATAAAAAAAGGAAGGAAACGAGCATTTATTAAGTGCCTACTATGTGCCAGGCACTGTGCCAAACACTTTTCAAGTATCTCCCCTGATCCTCTCAACAACAATAGGAGATAGGTCCTATTGTTATCCCACTTTTACTGTTGAAGAAACTGAGGCAGACAGAGGTTAAGTGACTTACCTAGGATCACATAGCTAGTAAGTGTGTGAGGCTGGATTTGAACTAAAGTCTCCCTGACTCCAGTTCAAACACTATCCAATGTATCACCTAGTTGCCTTATGGCTATTGTGAATGTAGGCACATTTTTGTTTGATTTTTATAAACTAATGTTTTTTTTTTTTAATTGCTGGAGGTCTTGTCAAGGTCAAATAACTTTCATAAAAATGGCCTGAGTAAATTCATATGATTTTTAATTCCTTGGGCAAAAGTTCTAGGGATGACACGTCTACTCTTTCTTTCCTTTCCTTCAAATTAGAAAATAGAATTAAAGAGAGTAGATTATGCTGAGAACACAGAAGTGCCTAAACTGTCTGCAACTTTGGTTTCAGGATAATTTTGAGTTGGTTATGAAGAGAAATTCTTGCATAACCGACCTAAAATATCAAGATTCTTGGTTTATTTCTCTGTTATTGAAAAGAAATATGCTATAATATCAAGAGTATAGGCTTAAGAGTCAAGCGTTATTGTTGTTCGGTCACGTCTGACATTTTTGTGTCCCTCTTTGGGATTTTCTTGGCAAAGACACTGGAGTAGTTTGCCATTTCCTTCTCCAGATCATTTTACAGATGAGAAAATTGAGGCAAAAAGAGGTTAAGTGATTTGCCCAGAGTCACAAAGCTAGTAAGTGTCTAAAGCCAAATTTGAACTTAGGTCTTCCTGACTCCAGGCCCAGCGCTCTGTCCATATGTGCCACCTAGCTCCCCTAAGAGTCCAAAGATCTGGGTTTGAATCCTGTTTTGATACTACTTGTAAACCTAGATAAATACTTTATCCTCCTTGATTCTCATTTTCTTTGAAATGCGAAATGATAATTTCAGTAGTGCTACATTACAGGGTTGTTGGTGAAATAAAAATGAAGTAATATACAGGGCTTCCTAAAAGTCTTACTGCAGTTTTAAGCTACTAATGTCTTAAGACTGCACTAAAATTTGAGGCATTCTGTATAATATAGCAAAGAAAGGATCTAATAACTGATGGAATTTTAGAAATGACATAAAATAGAAAATACTCAGAGGAGGGTAATTTAGGATGATTAAGGGCTTCAGGCTCATGCTAATATACTTGAGGGTCAGTTGACAGGACTGGGGATGGGTACAGAGAAGAAGACTTAGGTGGGGACTTGGGGACAGGTTTCTTTAAGTACTTATAGGCCCTCATATGGAAAAAGCATTAAACTTGCTCTGCTTAGCCCTAGAAAACAAAGCTAAGGTCAATGAGTAGTAAAGTTAGCAAAATTTATATTTGAGTTCAGTGTAACGGAAAACTTCCTAACAAATGAGTGATCCAGAGATGGAATGGAGCAATTCAAGAGGCAGGAGGCTTCTCATTGGAGGTCTATAGGTAAAGGCTGTAGAGGAGATTCTTACCAAAGTCTGAGCTGATATATGACCATGTTGTTCCCCTGTCCAGAAATATTTAATAGCTTCCTATTCCTTTTAGATTTAAAACTATTATGTGGCCTGGTATTTAAACTTTTCATAGTCTAGTTCCCAACAAACTTTTTTTTTTCATATTTCAGAATACTGCTTAGAGTACATATAACAGTCAAATTGTCCTATTGCTTCAGCCCCATATATGACATTCTGCTCTCCATCTTTGTGCCTTTGCATATAGGTTTTCCCCTGATACCTGGCATACCATCTCTCCTGACTTTGGCATTATAGAATCCTGTTTCCTTTAAATCTCAGTTTATATGTCACCTCCTAGAAGCCTTAAGTGATCCTCTGGGTTGTTAGTACTCTGTCCTTACACACACACACACATCATGCAATTTTCAGAAAGTGAGAGTGGTGAAAAGTACCATAGTATCCCTTGAAGAACATCTGGGTGTTGAGGTACTAGAAGCCAAAGAAAGGAGGTGGCAGCTGAAAGTCAGTAGGGGGAACCCTTGAGCCAGAATCTGGACCTTGGG